>CM029601.1:60080911-60680911 GCA_017311375.1 Mytilus coruscus
AGCTGAAACGTTCAGTATGGCATATATTTTAGGCTATAGACGGTCCCATTCATTTAAAAAGCATTTTGAAAGCAGACGATGGAATTATTTCAGGTTTGGGAAACAAGTAAATTATCACAAAGGTCATTTCTTGACGACCTCATAATTTCACGATGTCGATGGTACAAATCGATTTTACTGTTTACTTTCGCTTCTCATGTTTTGTAAACAGTCTTTTATTTTTAAACCCAAACCAGGCATATGCATTCTGTAATTGTGCAAATCTTCGTTCTTTGGTCAATTGGCTTATGGATAGTTGTATCAATTTCAACTCTTACATTATTTTTTTAAAACTATATTTGCATTACACATGCAATGGCAGTACCTTTCCAATTACTATTTATGTGTTGTGTCTAAAGGCCAATACACCAAGCCTCGGACCAATAACAAGGCCAATACAGAAATACTTACGTAATAATATTATAGAATGACAGCATGGTTCAATAGCGGGAATCAGCCCCTCAACTACTTTTTACATAAATATTAACTTCTGGCTTCAACGCCTTGTTCGTCTTGTCTGGAGATCTTGTTGTAGTTCCAGTTTGGTAAGCATTTTGGAGACGTATCCCGTCCGTCCTCTCTTGACTTGTAATCTCTGGTGATACATTTTGCCGCTTGACGTATCCTTTCAAGCTTGTTTATTTTTGTTACCTGTAGGGGTCCCATACTATGGCTCCATATTAAATTATAAGATCCAATCCTGAAGGTCTACATGTGTATATCATTGTTCTAATCTGACACAAATTTCAATAACTGGAATGCTACCCAAGTTGAATATATGGTGACCCACGAGAACAGCATTATCACTATTGTGTTTAATACCATGATGGTTCAATGTCATTAACTTAAATGGAGACAGATATGGTTAAAGAATGAATATCAATTACATGGGTCAACATGGTCAAGGGCAGAGTTGTTATAAAATAACAATATGGCAGAGAAGTGGTTTCAAGTTTCATATAAAGCGACCTGACTGACATGAAATAAAAAATCAAAGGAGTATCCCTATTTGTCTAATCTTCAAGGTGAAATAAAACTAGTAAAACAATATTATACTATTGTCTAAATCTACAGAAAAATAATTTGCTTCAAGTAACAGAAATAACTAGGTCACTATTAACTTATTTAATGAGTATGTTGGGTATAAGAGCTTGCTTACAACAGGCTCTTCATAATCATTTGGTTTGAAAAGGATACTAGTAGTCTGTATTCTTGATTTAGAAAAATGTAATTGCAAGAAAAAAAATCACATTAGAATACTTTAGATCATTCAGGTAGTCTTTATTTATATGTACAAAAGAACAGCCAGTAGTCATTGGATATTGTAGATCATTCAAATAGTCTTGACCTATTTATTAGTACACAAGAACAGCCAGTAGTCATTGGATATTGTAGATCATTCCAGGAGTCTTGACCTATTTATTTATACAAGAAAAACAACCAGTAGTCATTGAATACTGTAGATCATTCAGGTAGTCTTGACCTATTCATTTGTACTAAAAAAACAGCCAGTTGTCATCTTCACTTCACACACACACATATACGAATATTAATTATATGCTTACGAGGCATGTTGCAATGTTAAAATAATTACGATATGTGAAAATCAAGACTTGCATAAAAAATATCACAATATTAGAGACAGTGGCGTCATTTTTCCTCAGAGCTTTCAGCTCTTTGATAAAAATTCTTGTTATTGCATTGAGAAGGACATTTTTAGAATAAATTCATGTGTATATGTCCGTGTTTTTTCGAGAGCAGTCCGGGTTTTTTGAGTGCGGTCCAGGTTTTGATCGAGTGATTTAAGCAAAATTTCAATGGCTTAAAATGTTATATGTCAGTGCGTTTACGTTTAAAAACAATGTAACACATACATTCGTAAAAAGCATCGTGTATTTGAAAATATTATTGTTTGTCACATCTTATAAATTGCATGGACACCGGCATTGGTATATTTGGATAGATCAAACATGTCCACGCCCATGAAAATAGGGTGGAACTATCCAACAAGTCAACGCCCAGGTACACATATTGTATCGATTCAACCATACGTATATCGACGTGGCTTCAACCAAATATGGATACATGTTTAACCCCGCCACGTTTTTGTGCCTGTCCCAAGTCAGGAACCTCTGGCCTTTGTTAGTCTTGTATATTTTTTAAAATTTTGGTTCATTTATATGTTTCGGAGTTTAGTGTGACGTCCATTTTCTCTGAACTAGTATACATTTTTGTTTAGGGGCCAGCCAAAGCCGGCCTGTGGGTGCGGGATTTTCTTGCTGTGTTGAAGACCCATTGGTGGCCTTGTGCTATTTTTTTTTCTTTGGTCGGGTTGTTGTCTCTTTGACATATACCCCGTTTCCATTCTCAATTTTATCATACAGTAAATACTCGTGTTGTATACAATATTAACGTGAGCACAGACATATATATAAAGAAATGTAAAAATGTACAATGTTGGATTGAGACGTACTTACATTGTGTGTGTTAAGCGGGTATGTGTATTTTTTTTAACAGAAAATACATCCTAGATGTTTCATTTACGATTTGTCTTGATGATAATTTGTTTAATCGTCTATGAATGGAAAAGAAGAACAATTGTCAAATGCTACTACTGTGATGAGGAGTATGATCCATACATCCTAGATGTTTCATTTACGATTTGTCTTGATGATAATTTGTTTAATCATCTATGAATGGAAAAGAAGAACAATTGTCAAATGCTACTACTGTGATGAGGAGTATGATCAAGCGTATGTTATACTTGGTCACACAGCAATAAAACACCATGACAGCTTCCTTTCCATCAGTTAGCAGTGCTTTAAAAAATGGAAAATATGGATCTCTATCTGGTTCCAGGCCTTTCTTAGTAGGATATTTGTGGTATATTGCATTTTACTGAATTTATACTTCTGTCCCTTTGTTTTCTTAACCCTTTTTTTAAAACTCCAGGTTTCCCACTGTAATATATATAAATTATAAACTATAATTTACTGTAAAAAATATTGTAGCATGAAATGATATTGAAAAGATTATGAGTCCTCTGTTTTCGGTTCTAAAGACAGTTTTTCAAAGAATCCAGTAATTTCTAATATATCTTAATACTGCAAGGTTATGGTAAAATGATTTCTGAACAGAAAATTATCATGAAGTTAAATTGAAAAGGGTTAAATTTGATCAACATAGTAATATTTTTTGTTACTTATTAGGAATATATAGTATTGCCCTACGCTAAATTACAGTTACAAACTAGAAAAAGTTACTTTTAAATCCCAAGAATGCCTTCTTTCTTATGCACATTACGTTAACAACAAAACTTGAGGACAAAAAACAAAAGACAGGGTATATCAGGGTAGCGCCTGACGTCTGACTTAATAGTAGAATGGGGCTGAATAGTGAAAACTGTGTTTTAAATAAATATTCCTAAAGTAATGAACATAGAGTAAGTGAAACATGTAGCTCCAGTTTCTATAATTTTTTATATAGAAATAACGTTGTGTCCACTTGTGTCCATCTGTAGCCCTTTTTCCTTTAATATTTATATCGAAATAGCATTGTGCCCACTTGTGCCCGCCTGTATCCCTTGTTTCTTTAATTTTCAATAATATATGGAAATGGCACTGTGTCCACCTGTGTCCACTATTTATATATAAATATAACGTTGTGTCTAGATTTGTACTAAATGCAGGCTAACTATATTTTGCATCGAAAATAGGACTTGATATCTATATATTTACTATACTATATATAAAAATATTAATTTTCGCGAACCATTTAGGTCACAGAAAATCCAAAAATTCCCGGGAGTAAGGAGAGTTGTACAAATAATGTAAATACACAGAACCCCAATCCAATCCATCTTTTATAAAAAGGGTTTATTATTACCTGTTTTATATCTACTTACAACATTCCGTTTTTTTATACGACCGCAAAAAAATTTTGCGGTCGTATATTGGTATGACGTTGGCGTCGTCGTCGTCATCGTCGTCGTCCGAAGACACATTGGTTTTCGCACTCTAACTTTAGTTTAAGTGAATGGATCTCTATGAAATTTTACCGTAAGGTTCAATATCACAAAAGGAAGGTTTGGATTGATTTTGGGGGTTATGGTACCAACAGTTAAGGAATTAGGGGCCAAAAATAAGCATTTTTGTAACTTCCAGACATAACTTGTGTGTTAGTGTATGGATCTCTCTGACTATGTACCACAAGGTTCCATATCACAAAGGGAATGCTGGGATTGATTTTTGGGGTAATTGCCTCAAAATTTAAGGAATTAGGGCCAAAAAGGGCAAAAACAAGCATTTTCTAGTTTCATGACAATAACTTGTGTGTAAGTGTATGGATCTTTCTAAAATTGCACTACAAGGTTCCATATCACAAAGGAAAGCTGGAATTGAGTTTGGGGTAATTGCCTGAAACGTTAAGAATTAGGGGCCAAAATAAGCATTTTCTAGTTTCCAGACAATAACTATTGTTCAAGTGTATGGATCTCTCTGAAATTGTACTGCAAGGTACCATACCTCAAAGGAAGGCTGGGATTGAGTTTGGGGTGATGAATCATAAGGGGTTCAAAAAATTTGGGGGATTTTTTTTCCTTTTTCCTTTTTTTTCTTTAAAATTTTCCATTTTAAGTTGGTTATTTCTGATTTATATTTTAAAGCAAATAATAATGATATGGCAGGAGATACACACCAAACAGGATGTGTAAATTATTATATAATAAGTATTGTGCAATAGCAAGAAATTTTCAATTGCACAGTATTGCATAATAGCAAGAAATCTTCAATTGCACAGTATTGCGCAATAGCAAGAAATATCCAATAGCACAATATTGCTAATAGCAAGAAATTGTCAATTGTACAGTATTGCACAATAGCAAGAAATATTCAATTGCACAGTATTGCGCAATTGCAAGAAAAATTCAATTACACAGTATTGTGCAAAAGAAGATACTTTGTATAAATTGCTTATTTCTTGACCAATTTCAATGGGGTTTTATTCTTGAACTCTTGGGGTTCTTTAATATGCTGAATCTAACCGTGTATTAAGTTTTTGGATTTTGGGCCCGTTTTAAGTTGGTCCACATTGAGGTCCAAAGGGTCCAAAATTAAACTTTGTTTGATTTCATCAAAATTAAATTATTGGGGTTCTTTGATATTCCGAATCTAACCGTGTATTTAGATTCTTAATTTTTGGTCCCGTTTTCAAATTGGTCTACATTAAGGTCAAAGGGTCCAAAATTAAACTTAGTTTGATTTTAACAAAATTGAATTCTTAGGGTTCTTTGATATGCTGAATCTAAACATGTATTTAGACTTTTGATTATGGGCCCAGTTTTCAAGTTGGTCCAAATCGGGTCCAAAATTAAACTTTGTTTGATTTCAACAAAATTGAATATATGGGGTTCTTTGATATGCTGAATCTAACCATGTATTTAGATTTTTGATTTTTGGGCCCGTTATCAACTTTGTCCACATTGAGGTCAAAAGGGTCCAAAATTAAACTTTGTTTGATTTCATCAAAATTGAGTTATTGGGGTTCTTTGATATGCCGAATCTAACCGTGTATTTAGATTCTTAATTTTGGTCCCGTTTTCAAATTGGTCTGCATTAAGGTCCAAAGGGTCCAAAATTAAACTTAGTTTGATTTTAACAAAATTGAATTCTTAGGGTTCTTTGATATGCTGAATCTAAACATGTATTTAGATTTTTGATTATGGGCCCAGTTTTCAAGTCGGTCCAAATCGGGGTCCAAAATTAAACTTTGTTTGATTTCAGCAAAATTGAATATATGGGGTTCTTTGATATGCTGAATCTAACCATGTATTTAGATTTTTGATTTTTGGCCCGTTATCAACTTTGTCCACATTGAGGTCAAAAGGGTCCAAAATTAAACTTTGTTTGATTTCATCAAAAATTGAACTCTTGGGGTTCTTTGATATGCTGAATCTAACCATGTATTTAGATTTGGGATATTGGACCATAATAGGTGAATGTCCAATTTAAAATTTTTAAGTTCTTAGACCACATTCATTCTGTGTCAGAAACCTATGCTGTGTCAAATATTTAATCACAATCCAAATTCAGAGCTGTATCAAGCTTGAATGTTGTGTCCATACTTACCCCAACTATTCAGGGTTCGACCTCTGCGGTCGTATCAAGCTGCGCCCTGCGGAGCATTTTATTATAATTCCTATTTAAGTGTGCAAAAAACTGTATTAAAAGTAGATATTCCCAAAGTTAAAATTCCGCTGATTGGTTGAACTACTGAGGAGATCCCTACCGATTCACAAACATAAATATAAATACATTTCCTCCACTGAAATGTAATTCTTAAGTGAAGCTACTGTAAAGGTAATATATTAACCCTGATGTAATTTTCAATATTAAATGAAGCTGAAACTGTATATCAGAAGAAGAGAAGACACTGACAGATTGTTAAATGAACGTCTATATAATGCTGTTACATAAAATCTGATAGTAAGTAAGGATCTATCCCGCCAAAAAAAATCCATGAATGATGTCTTTGAAAACGGAGAATACAATCTTTTTGTTTTCAGAAATTCCGTTGAGCATTATTAATAATACATTTGTATTGTATTTGGGTGCTGTTGACATTTGTCTTTGAGAGCGGTAAGTAACAATCCCATTTCTTAGAAATGTAGACAATGGACAAAAATGTGAACCTTGACGATATTGGTCACTGACATTTTTCTCTGATTTTAATATCTAACCATTTAATAATTTTTTAATTATCTGTATTTGCAATATCTTTGTATTAAACATGTAACCATGAACATATCTTTTCAATTTGTTCAAGTTTATACACGATAAATGGCTATGATGAGGAATTTATATGCACACATAAAGATGGCGGATAATGAATCTGACATCTGACATTGAATAATCACGTGACATTATTATTTGTAAACAAACGTCGAAACGAACACGTGTCGGAACTTTCCATATCATTCCAAATTTTGGATAATTTTACAGATTTAGCAAAAACTAATGGATTTCCACCTATATATTTGTATAACCAAAATTTTTGTCTCTAACCAGGAACATATATATTGATATAGATATACTGTTTCTAGCTCTAACTGTAAATGTGTCCATGAAACTTTTTCAATACAACATCCTCATCCATATATAGCTATATATAGTCTGCATGAAGCAATACATTGAAAATATTATATTGACAAACATGTTCAACACTTGAAAAAAAAACATGCAGTGAAATTTTTTGGTTAAAATACATATATTTGGTTGCATATAATTTCTGTAATGCCTTTTCCCTTCATATAAATAGTATTACATCAAGGATTTGTAAAGTAACTTAAGTAAGACCTTCTAACTATTTGTCTAGTAACTTATGTAAGACCTTAATTCTAACTATACAAATCCTGGATTAGATGTATGTATACTATAAACTACATTTATTATATACTAAAGTAGTAGTTAATACAGACAAATTGTATGTGAAATACAGTCAACAGCAATCGTGTTGTATGATCAGCTATCCGTGATGATATTGATATCAGTCACGGTTGCAAAGGCTTTATCACACCTTTAATCTGTATGACGTCACATCATCGATGTCAGTCACTGTTGCAAAGGCTTTATCAAACCCCTTATCTGTATGACATCATGTCGCATAAAAATCATCTACGTGATGTATATAATAAAGTGTATATGATATGGCTTTTTCAATATCACACACCATATCAACCCTCAACCAATATAATCCATCGAGCAGAGCTCATGGGATTATATTGGTGTCTCGGGTTGATACGGATGTGATACTGAAAAAGCCATATGATATTCTCTATGTATTTTTAAAGTGCACATTGAGTGGTCCCAAGTAAGGAGTATTATGTTTGTAACTCAGAAAAGTGACGTCATTATGAACACTAAAATGCCCCATATGAGGCCAAAATGTCACTTTTTAGTTTTTTGAAAGCTTAGTCATGTCCACCGTTATTTAGTGATTTGTAAACTAATCACTAATAAATGGACTTATTTTTTGGCAGTCACCATTACACATTAACACTGACAGCTGCAATTGAAGGTGAGGAACCCTTTCCCAATAGACCACTTTAGAGTTATGTCCTTCGCTGGAAAATTTTGTCAATTATACACGCCTTTATGACCTCATTTACTAGATTGAGGGGACGGCCTTTACCCTGCACTATTAAAGTTCATTTAGTGTCTTTTCGTGATCGTCAAGATGGACTAGAAATAATATTTGTTCCAAAAGGTACTTCATAACATTTCTCTAATGACAGAAGTGCTGATTACCAATTATAAGAATTTAATTTGCAAAAATGATTCATGCAATATAGCATTATTATTTTTTTCAACCAATCCCTCAACACAGGATGAAAGTGACGACACCCCTAAACACAATGATGTTCACTTTAACGTTTTTGAGGGAAATGCAATTAACTCGAAAGTTGCCTATTTGTTTCGTCTCCAAAGCTTAACTAAGGTACAGATAAATGTATGATGTTTTTGGCATAGCCAATGACGTGAACAATTTGTTAAAGATTATAATTACAATTTTTGACTCAAATATAATCTTTATTGACTCCGGGTATTGACTATGATTGTCAGTGTTCCAACCAATGGTTGGTCATTCTCTCTGGCTTCCTCCACCTATGAAATAAGACCACATTACTGTTTGTTTACATGTAGGGTAGTTTAACAGGAAACACTTAAGGGAAGTCAATGATACATGGTATGTACGTGTACTATAATGCAGTTGAAGGAGCATTTGAATATCTCATTCTTTTGATATTAAGGGGCCTGCCCCCAAAAATTATTAGTTAGTTTATTATATCAGATTCAGCATATATTATATGCTGAATCTGATTAGTTCAGTTTGCGGGGAACCAGTACTGGTAAGTCAATAATATTTGGTGTGTTGTTAACCGGATTTCCGAAGGAAATATCAGTTATTAAAACGGTGATGTACGGCGGCTGGGCGGATCAAAGGCAGCTGCCAAACAGTGTCAGCACAATAACTTGAAAACGCTTTAACAAATTTTTTTCAAATTTAAATATGTTGTTTCCTGGGACTTAATGAAGGTCTAGTTCAATTTTCAAGATTTTAGTATATCTCCTTTGTGAGTTATCGTCATTTTTAATATCCAAAAGTAGAATTTTTAAATATTTTACTCTTGTTATCTTTTTTATGACTAAGCATAATGTCTTATCTCACAATAAAAATTGGAGTGGCAGATTTATTTGAAAATTATCTATTTCCTAAGTGGTAATGATTATAAGCTATATTATTAGACATTTTGAAGTTAATTACATCATTAATTATTAATTAGATCTGGGTTATATCTTAGCATATTGGAGTGACAGATTTATTTGAAAATTTTCTGTTTCCTGATAAGATCTGTAGGACTGTATATATAAAGTTTGAAATTTACTAGTAGGACTGTATAAAGATGATAAATGAATTTGAAATTTACTGTTCATTATTAGACATTTTGTAGATAATTAAGTCTCCCTAAACCATATATATTCTTACCCCCACCCCTTTCAATTTGAGAATGTGCTTTTATCTTGTAAACGGTTGAGATCCCCACCCCTAAACCATATATATTCTTGTATGGGACAATAAAACAAATCAAATGAAATATTTGGGGAGTCCCCGGGTTCACCCCCACCCCCCTACTTTTTGAAAACTTGAAAACGGTCAAGATCCCAACCCTGAAACCATATATATTCTTGTATGTGACAACAAAACAAATCAAAGGAAATAAAAGGTGAGTCCCCTGGGGTCACCCCCACCCCCTCCTGTTTGAGAACTTGTAAACAGTTGAGATCCCCACCCCTAAACCATATATATTCTTGTACAGGACAATAACACAAATCAAATGAAATATAGGGGAAGTCAGTGGGGGTCACCCCCACCCCTGTCTTTTTGAAAACTTGTAAACGGTCAAGATCCCCACCCAGAAACCATATATATTGTTGTACGGGACAATAAAACAAATCTAATGAAATAAAAGGCGAGTCCCCTGGGGTCACCCCACCCCATCCTGTTTAAGAACTTGTAAACCATCGAGATCCCCACCCCTAAACCATATATATTCTTGAATGGGACAATAAAACAAATCAAGTGATATATAGGGGAGGTCCATGGGGGTCACCCCCACCCTCCTTCTTTTTAATAACTTGTAAACAGTCGAGATCCCCACCCCTAAACCATATATATTCTTGAATGGGACAATAAAACAAATCTAATGAAATTCAGGGGGAGTCCCCTGGGGTCACCCCCACCCCCCTTTTTTATTGAAAACTTGTAAACAGTCAAAATCTCCACCCCGAAACCATATATATTCTTGTATGGGACAATAAAACAAATCAAATGAAATACAAGGCGAGTCCCCTGGGGTCACCCCCACCCCCTCCTGTTTAAGAACTTGTAAACGGTCGAGATCCCCACCCCTAAACCATATATATTCTTGTATGGGACAATAACACAAATTAAATGAAATATAGGGGACGTCCATGGGGGTCATCCCCACCCCCTTTCTTTTTGAAAACTTGTAAACGGTCAAGATCCACACCCTGAAACTATATATATTCTTGTATGGGACAATAAAACAAACCAAATAAAAAATAAAAGGCGAGTCCCCAGGGTTCCCCACCCCTCCTGTTTGAGAACTTGTAAACAGTCGAGATCCCCACCCATAAACCATATATATTCTTGTATGCAATAACACAAATCAAATGAAATATAGGGGAAGTCCATGGGGGTCACCCCCACCCCCCTTCTTTTTAATAACTTGTAAACGGTCCAGATCCCCACCCCTAAACCATATATATTCTTGAATGGGACAATAAAACAAATCAAATGAAATTAAGGGGAAATCCCCTGGGGTAACCCCCACCCCATTTCTTTTTGAAAACATGTAAACGGTCAAGATCCCCATGCGGAAACCATATATATTCTTGTATGGGACCATAAAACAAATCAAATGAAATATAAGGCGAGTCCCCTGGGGTCACCCCCACTCCCTCCTGTTTAAGAACTTGTAAACGGTCAAGATCCCTGCCCCTAAACCATATATATTCTTGTACAGGACAAAAAAACAAATCATATGAAATAAAGGGAGAGTCCCCTGGGGATCACCCCCCACCCCCCCTTTTGAGAACTTGTAAACAGTCGAGATCTCCACCCCTAAACCATATAAATTTCTGTTCGTAATTTTAAGATTTGAATGACATACAGGGTCAATCCATAGGCGTCACTAATGCATTTCATAAACCAATTTGTACTGGACATTGCCCAATGTCAAGCGACAATGGGAATGACGAATTATTGGAGCTTTGTTTGGGAGACTTCGTAACAGCATTCTGTTACAATTATTTCTTGTTACTGATAAGTTTTATAGATTTTGAAATGACATTGTATTAATGATAAATAAAATTTTGGATTTTTTTCTTCTTTTCTTTGGTAAATTGTTTGTAGAATTTTGTGGCAAGTTTGTTTGTTATTCTGTAAAAAGTAATTTTCTGAATGCTATATATATTTTTTTTTTTGATGAAGTAAACTCGTTTAAAAACTAAGCTTATATTGTCTATTAATAAATATATATTTAGATTTTTGATTTTGGGCCCAGTTTTCAAGATGGTCCAAATTGGGGTCCAAAATTAAACTGTATTTGATTTCAACATAAATTGAATATATATAGGGTTCCTTGAAATGCTTAATCTAGACCTGTATTTCTTTTCATTATTAATAAGATAATACCACATTGAGGTCCAAAGGGTCCTAAATTACACTTTTGATTAATTTCATCAAAAATTGAATTCTTTGGTTCTTTGATATGCTGATTCTAGCAATGTTTGAGTGTTAAATCATATCTAATTTTAGAGAACTCAGTCATCACTGGTTGTTGTTATTATATTATTGATTATAATTTGAAAAATTGCATCATATTTTATTTTAGAGAACCATTTATCCAGTTTGAGTTATTTCCCTTTGCACAGAAAATATTATGGATAAAATTAACCTGTGTTTCATTTCAACATAAATTAAATATATATAGGGTTCTTTCAAATGCTGAATCTAAACCTGTATTTAAATATTAGATTTTTGGGCCCAGTTTTCAAGTTGGTCCAAATCATGGTCCAAAATTAAACTTTGTTTGATTCAACAAAAAAATTATTTATGGGGTTCTTTGAAATGCTGAATCTAACCATGTATTGAGATTTTGGATTGTAGGCTCCTTTATCAAATTGGTCCACATTGAGGTCCAAAGGGTCTTAAATTAAACTTTTGTCTGATTTCATCAAAAATTGAATTCTTGGGGTTCTTTGATATGCTGATTCTAATATGTACTTAGATTTTTGATATTGGACCATAATAGGTATTTAAATGTCCAATTTCAAGTATTTCAGTTCTTAAACCACATTCATTTTGTGTCACAAACCTATGCTGTGTCAAATATTCAATCACAATCCAAATTCAGAGCTGTTTTAAGCTTAAATGTAGTGTCCATACTTTCTCAACTGTTCAGGGTTCGACCTCTGCAGGAAAATCCGGTTTGCTGTCACTCTGACAGCCTCTTGTTGTACATGTATCAGAATTACAACATCTCATCCATGGGGATTAGTTGGTTAACCCCCTTAGTCTTGGTTGTCATGGTCTATTGACATTAAATCTTGGGCATGTTACAGCTTAAAATTAAAAGGTCAAACCTCAGAAAATTACAATAAGACTATCATCAACATCATCTTAAAAATTACATGTATATATGTACATGCATATTAATATTTTGGTGAAAGAAGTTCATCCTCTCAATCTACTTTGTCATATTCCTTTCATATTCATTTAAATAAATGCTACGAAGATATATACATGTACAACAATAAAAAAACAACCCAATGCCAAAGATAATTGAAAGACCTCTAGAGGTCAATACACAATCTCAAACAATAGACCAAATAAAAAACTAAAAGTACAGCCAATTGTTGAAATGTATTTGCAAGATTTAAAATATTATATCTTTCACAACTTTTTTAGTTTTAGGTTCAGCCTGCCTAACATTTTATAAAACTTTGATTTCATTGTGGCTAGTCTGTAAAAAGACATCAATTAGAGAAGCCAATACTATTGGGACATTAATTTTAGAACAACAAAAAAGATGTCTATTTCAGGGATATATAATTGGTCATACATGTAGATTTGAAATCTTATTTTATTATGATGTCAGATTTGGATGTCAACTTCAGGAATGGGGGTTGGTTAGAGACTGGAAGTCAATCCGAGTCTTATATGTGTATACCTTTATAGCTTGATGTGCGGTGTGAGCCAAGGCTCCGTGTTGATGACTGTACTTTGACCTATAATGGTTTACTTTTATAAATTGTGACTTGGATGGAGAGTTGTCTCATTGGCACTCATACCACATCTTCTTATATCTATATATATTGATTCAGTTATGAAGGTAAATAGACACTGATAGATAAGTCTGATAACATTTTATAGTTTTAATGTTTGTTCACCTGTTTACAATGATTAGGTGGAAGTATGTTCTTATTTCAAAAAGAGGGGAACTCAGCATATATTAATTATTAATAAGTGCATGAACTACTTGCTAGAAACTGAATGTTTTTACCACAACTTTGTATGTTTTAACTGGGATACGTACATATAATATAAAAAAAAAATATATGTCTATTTCAGGACTTCCGATCCATGTAGTTTGGCATGTTTGTTAGATCATAGAGGTAGTTAAGCAGGGTGAATGTTCATGACAGTCCTCTATTACAAAGTATATCACTGGATTGAGCTTTTTGTTTGAGTGTATTATTAAAGTGCTTTGCTTTGAGCTCAGTTCATTGTTATGCAGATGCATTCTTTGTGAAATAACGATTTGACAGACAACTCACATCTGCACATGATCTGCTGTAAGGTAAGACGATTAAAACTGTCAGCACAAGGAGTTGTACTATCCATTCAATGTAAGTATTTAAGGGGAGATAAAGGCATTTTATTTATACTTGAACCAAACATTTTTTGTCCAGAGGCCAAATAAGTTTGCACAAATTTACAAAACAATGCTACTCCTGCTACTAACAATATGATGCTAGGTGGTTTTGTAACACTTTTTATCCTTTTACCCTTGTCCATCTGTACGTATGTCCCAAAATTGGTTCTCTAACTTTTTGCCTCGACCGAATAATATGAAACTTATACACAATGCTTATTGCCACAAAACCCAGATCAAGTTTCAATTTTGGTGGCTTCACTTTTACCGTTCAAGAGTTATGCCCCTTTACAATGGAAAAATTGCTGAATTTTTCGTTTCCGTTCTCAAACTTTAGTTTGCCTCAACCAAATATTATGAAACTTATACACAATGCTTATTACCACAAAACACAGATCAAGTTTCAATTTTGGTGGCATCACTTTTACTGTCCTAGAGTTTTGCCCCTTTGCAAATGGAAAAATTGCTGAATTTTTCGTTTCCGTTCAAATGTTATGAAACTTATACGCAATGCTTATTACCACAAAACACAGATCAAGTATGAATTTTGGTGGTGTCACTTTTACTGTTCTAAAGTAATGCCCCTTTACAAATGGAAAAATTCCTGAAATATTTGTTTCTGTTTTCTTTCTTTAGTTTGCCTCAACCAGATGTTATAAAACTTATGCACAATGCTTATTACCCCAAAACTCAAATCAAGTACAAATTTGGGTAACGTCACTTTTACAGTTTTTGAGTTATATTCCTTAATAACGTTATATGCAAGCGGGGGCATCAACTGTGTCCCATGGACACATTCCCCATTTATCTTAAACATCTCTGCTGCCTGCTGATGAGTCCTGAGTGTAAATGATCATTCATTTATACATACCGGTAATGTTAGTAAGTATAAATTAATTTTTATGCCCCCACCATAGTGGAGGGGGCATTAAGTTTTACCCTTGTCCGTCCGTAGCTACGTACGTCCCAAAGTTTGTTTCTGTTCTCTAACTTTAGTTTGCCTCAACCAAATGTTATGATACTTATACACTATGCTTATTACCACAAAACACAGTTAAGTTTGAATTTTGGTGGCATCACTTTAACCATTCTAGAGTTATGCCCCTTTACAAATGGAAAAATGGCTGAATTTTTCGTTTCTGTTCTCTAATTTAAGTTAGCCTCAACCAAATGTTATGAAACTTATACACAATGCTTATTACCACAAAATACAGATCAGGTTTGAATTTTGGTGATGTCACTTTAACCGTTCCAGAGTTATGCCCTTTTACAAATGGAAAAATGGCTGAATTTTTTCGTTTCAGTTCTCTAATTTAAGTTTTGCAACAACCAAATGTTATGAAACTTATACACAATGCTTATTACCACAAAATACAGATCAAGTATGAATTTTGGTTGTGTCACTTTTACTGTTCTAGAGTTGTGCCCCTTTACAAATGGAAAAATTGCTGAAGTTTTCGTTTCAGTTCTCTAACTTAAGTTTGCCTCAACTAAATGTTATGAAACTTATACACAATACTTATTACCACAAAACTCGGATCAAGTTCAAATTTTGGTAGCATCACTTTTACCTTTGTCAGTTATGTCCCTTTATAACTTTATATGATATCTAAGGAGGGGGGCACCATCTGTGTCTCATGGACATTCCCATTTATTTTAATCCTTTTGTCCGTCAGTTCTGTTCATATCTAAAAGAATTTAAATCAGTTTGTAGGAGTTATGAGCATCTGTATTGGTATCTGCCATATCTGGTATATATTGTTGTAAAACCATAACATATCTTTATAGAAACAATTTCCACATTTAAACAAAATCTTTTACTAATGATACTGGGAAGATCCTGAACAAATTTTCAGTTTTATGTGGACAAACCCAAGAAAGAAAGGACCAACTCAAAGGAACATAAATAGAACCATACAAATATTACATGCATGCAGGTTCTCGGAAACCATCTCGCATACTAAAATCATATCATGCAGAAATGCACCTAATGTGGTCCTCTTCTGATTTTGAGTTTGTGCTGCTATCCAAAATCAAAATTGTGGAACATATTTTATCAGAATCATTTGGCAATCCAAAGCACACTCAGCTAGCTGTGTCCCTTAACGGATCATTTGTATTCACATAGAAGTTATTTCAAAGTTAAAATGTTGAAAGAAAATCCTCCAATGGAACATTGCACATGCACAAAATTTATTTACAGGAATGTACATATTATATACATGAAGCACTCATAGTATGTTGGCCAATATGTAGATTTGATATTAAAAGCAATGTCTAGCTAAATAAAATCTATGAACGGTCGGCACTTATTTAAATTAGTGTCTCCTCCATGACAGTCACTGCTATTTTCAGTGTTTGGTACAGGTTGGCTGTCACTGTGCACATCAGTTCAACATAGAACTCAATGGGAAAAACCAGAGAACTCTTTTTGTCAGAAAACACTGTCAAACATCCAAACATACTATCCACACTGATCTGTGTCCACACTTGTTTCATTGTAAAATGTAAAGGAAATCTTAGAGTTATCCCTCTTTATATCGGACAGGTGAACTGACTCTTCAAGTGTTCTGAATACAGACACTGGTCTTCTCTGAAAACTACCTAAATATAACGCTGTGTTATTTTAAAGTCATACAACACTTCAAATGTTACAAAAAAAAATTGACTATGTTTTATCTGGAGAGTATACTAATCCCAGCTTTTATATAGTTTAATCTCTAAGTTTTACTATAAAACACTTGTAAATAGACTTTCTTTTAAAAGACAATCTTCTATTTTATCCAAATCATCAGGGATATACTGCTATTGAATTGTCTTCTCGTACTCTAATTTGCTGACAGCTTTTTCATATGCGTCCAAGGTATGTGACCATTGCAACTACATAAATATACATGTGTGTACAAGTTGTTATTTTGTAAAAAAATATGATTGTTCCATGACACGCTTCTTACTAGTTATCAGCATTCATGAGATATCAATCACCGACAACCAATGAAATACAGGCTCCTGTTCTGGAACTGACATATATAGAATATGTCCGGGTTAAACAGGTTTGTGAGCGCTCAGTACCCCTTACCTTGGACTGGTGTAACAGCCCAACATAAAAACAAACTGTTAAAATCAATTGGAAATGGCTTGAATCATCAGATCGGTACCTAACAATTAACACTGACTCACATACAGCCAGAAGACATAAAACTCCGATCTCAGCGTGCTCGAACTTGAAATTTGTTGTTAATCCTTGAAATGGGCGTATTACTACCCCTTTGATTAATTTCGAATTTATTTTCGTAATATGATATGCGAATTTCCACAATACTCAGACATTTATTTAACTAGAGGCTCTCAAGAGCCTGTGTCGCTCACCTGTATCTACTTTGGTTTTGGAAATCATGTGAAATAAGGTTAAAATCATATAGATACCCTAATCATGATTGAGGCCAAGTTTGGTTTAATTTGGCCCAGTAGTTTAATTAAAAGCAGGAGATTTTTGAAAAGATTTACAAAAATTACTATAAATCGCAGAAAATAACTTTAAAGGACAATAACTCCAATAAGATAACAATTGCCAATTGGTCATGTTAACTTATTTGTAGATCTTTCTTTGTTTGATATTTTTCTGTTTACAGTATATCTCAATCTACAATGATATTCAAGATAATTAACAAAAAATAAAAAATTTCTTTTTCTCCGCTCCAAAATTTATTTCACCCAGGGCCAGTATAATGCTGAAAATGCCGTTAAATGTTTTTATGGAACACCCTTCAAAAAAGATTTGGGCAGGGGTTCCCCTGACCCCGACTAACCTGCCGGGGGGGCATTCACCCAATATAAGTATGCTGAAAGAAAAGATATAATAATGGTTTATAGAAAAAGTAACACTGAATAATTCTAAAAATGGAACATATCAAGGAGAAATTATTTTCCTATAGACTTCTATAGTAAACCCCTATGTTTTATTTTTACCAATGGGGACCATGTTGGTTGTAGGGCAGGGTCATCGGATACATTTTTCAATCAAGATACTCTAATAATAATTGTGGCTAAGTTTAATTCCATTTGGTCAAGTAGATTGAGGAGAAGATTTTTGTTTAGCCATGGCGGCCATCTTGGTTGGTGGGCAGGGTCATCAGATACATTCTTTAAACTAGATACCCTAAGGATGATTTAGGCCAAGTTTGGAGAAGATTTTTGTAAATGATTGAAAACTTTACTTCAAAGGGCAATAACTAATAAAGGGGTCAATTGACAATTTTGGTCATGTTTGACTAATTTGTAGATCTTACTTTGCTGAACATTTTTGCTGTTTACAGTTTATCTTTATCTATTATAATATTCAAGATAATAACCAAAAACTGCAAAATTTCCTTAAAATTACCAATTCAGGGGCAGCAACCCAACAACGGGTTGTCTGATGCGTCTGAAAAATTTCTAAATAGATCTTGACTATGTTAGATTTGCTCTAAATGCTTTAGTTTCAGAGATATAAGCCAAAAACTGCATTTTACCCCCATGTTCTATTTTTAGCCATGGCGGCCATCTTGGTGGAATGGGCGGGGTCATCGGATACATTTTTAAAACTAAATACCCTAAGGATGATTTAGGCCAAGTTTAGTTTTATTTAGCCCATTAGTTTCAGAGGAGAAGATTTTTGTAAAAGTTAACTGACGACGACGGACGACGGACGCCAAGTGATGAGAAAAGCTCACCTGACCCTTGGGTCAGGTGAGTTAAAACGAATCTAGGGACGTCTTGTCATATTTCTCCCGTTTACATGTATAATTGATATTTTATACTAATTTGAAGATTGGATGGGATTAATCACTGGGCAGTCAGGCAGTTTCGTGGATGGGATTAATCACTGGGCAGTCAGGCAGTTTCGTGGATGGGATTAATCACTGGGCAGTGTAGTTTAATGGGTGGGATTATTCACTTGGCAGTGCAGGTCAGTGGGCGGATTTACCGGGGGGCACAGGGGGCACGTGCCCCAGTCGGGGTCACCAAAAAATTTTCTAACATAGTTTTATTGCTACTGTATCTGCTTATTTAGATATCTAGATCGAAAATCAGGACACAGCTTGATTTGACTTCCTAAACTGGTCGTTAATTAACCCCAGCTTCAACATGTGTGATTTATGGCAACTTATCGATGGGTGTGTAAATATTGACACCTTTGTGTAATGTCTATATCCAAAAGCATTTATGTTAACTACATGTACATGTACATGCTGATTTGAATTAATACGAATATTTGGTTTCTAATACAATATTACAGGATCAAGATCGATTAACAAGTGAAATCTTCTGATCAGGAAAGAAATTACCAACTAAAAAAGGGTCTTAAAAGAATATGTAAAAATAGATGTTTAGTATCAAGAATGTTAGTATCGACATGAGATACGTCTTTTTTACCAAACACTCACATTGTATACGGTTTCTTGGGAATGTGCCCGTCTCAGAACAGTCTTTATTAAACAACAAACGATTTTTTTCAATGCATACAGCATTTTTTTAAAAACTGAATGTCGTGTTTTTTTTTCCCTTATTTTTTTATGGAAACAAAACCTTCCCCCTCCATAAAACATGAATGGTCTGTGCCTTATATATAATCATTAATAAAATGATATTGTTTCTTAGAAAAACTACTACTTGTGTGTTTTTTGCTGTGCATGTAATGATTTTGTGTCATGGATGGATACCCCATATCCTTTGTTTTTCTATTATAGTACAGTAATATGTGTATATTTTTTCTTGTTTTAATTACCATGTATGAGGGTATGAATGGGCAGGGACTTTCTATACTAGATTATCCTTGGAATGGGTTACCGTGAATGGGGTTTACAGTTTAGAGAATAATGGTCAAAAAGTTAAGGCTAGAAAAAAAATGGCCCAAAAAATATAGAAAACAGATTAAAGCTGTGATGAACTGTAAAGAATAGAGGACAATTGGCAGCAAATAAAAGAGTAGAAAGAAATGGACCCAAAAATAATGAAAAGATATAAAAATGAAGACCCCCCCCCCCCCAAACAACCACCACCACCTCCCAAACTCGCATAAATTCGACCTGTTGATACTATTTTTAATACTTTTTTGTTATTTTATATTAATATGGATCTTGTCTGTATACCAGCTTTGATTATTTGGAATATCTACTAATTTTCACTTCTTCATACTACATTTGTATGAACATCAAGATTATTCTCCTTTAATCTGTACAGGGAAGTTTTATTGTTGATATTTACCCCTTATGTATCTAGTGTTAAATTAGGTATTTATATGACAGACCTTTCTTGGTATTCCTAATTATTGGAAGATTTTATATAGACAGAAAAAGTATACCTAAAACGACAAAGTTATTTTTCATTTACCTGTATATATTATGAAAACCGGTTTTTCAAAAGTTATTATTTTCTAAGGGTTAAATATTTCGCGATGGTGTCTTGCCATGGCTTTATTTGGACTTGTTTGTTTGCTTTTGGCCTTGAATGTTTGTCCCTAATATTTTATTAACTATGTATTTACTTTCAGGTATCACAGATCGAATTTATTCGTTCATAGTGTGTTAATTTACGTTTTTGATTGAGTTAAGCCTTCCAATTGATGTTTTATCGTGTGTTTTTCTATGTTGTGATGTTATACTATTGTTTCAGAAAAAGGGAGAAGGTTTGGTACCATTAAAACGTTTAATCCCGCTGCAAATGTTTGCACCTGTCCTAAGTCAAGAATCTGATGTACAGTAGTTGTCGTTTGTTTATGTAATTTATATGTGTTTCTCGTTTCTCGTTTTTAGACCGTTGGTTTTACCGTTTGAATGGTTTTACACTAGTACTTTTGGGGCCCTTTATAGCTTGTTGTTCGGTGTGAGCCAAGGCTCCGTGTTGAAGGCCGTACATTGACCTATAATGGTTTACTTTTATAAATTGTTATTTGGATGGAGAGTTGTCTCATTGGCACTCACACCACATCTTCCTATATCTATATATAAAAAAATCTTTTTAATTTTGGTTTCTTTGTGCCCCCCAGACATCGAGGTTCTGGATCCGCCCCTGCAGGTTCGTCAATTCAGTTTCAAAGCGGCATTCCTTAATAGTTGTTTGGGGAAAAGCAACTGAAGAAGGGGGGGGGGCGAAAGATACTAAATGAATATTCATACTCGTAAGTCGAAGACAAATCTACAACACCATGAACAAAATGCAAAAAGGACGAAAAGTGGTCGGGCTAAACCGCCTATATCTACCTTTAAATATTTTTTTTTTTTGATTTTCATTACGGTTGTAAACCGCGTAGGCAAAACCAAGCTTTGATGTCTTTGGCCAATGGCTGCACTCAGGTTTTAGAACATTATATTTCAATACTCACAATTTGACGTGGAATATATATTGTGATAGTTTTTCTAGGGACTTTGTGAAGTGTGCACTGATATCGATAGGGTACATTCTAATGATTATTTTTAACAAATTGCTCTGTACCAAACGACAAACTTTTATTGAGTAAGCAAGTAACAAATCAATAATTTTAAAGTCATATACAAGTTCAAATGGATGCAAAATGGGGATTTAAACATTGGGTCCCTGTGCTGATATGTATTATTCTCTAATATTATTTGATAACAATGTTTTGTGCATATTGAGATCCTGTAATAAAATCTTAATTCTACAGATTAAGTTAAATTTATGAATTTATTCATCCGCGACTTTCTCTATACTCAAGTTAGCAGTACATCTGTATTATCATAATTACTAGTAAATCTCAGTTATATTCCATTGAATGATACCGGTATATATTTATTTTTTTACGGTTGTTTGTTCATTTTTGTTATAAGCCATTCGCCCATGTGGTCATCAAGCTCTTTAAATTTTCCATAAAGTTTAGTTTATATATTACTGCACTTTGATCTCATATTAATCAGTACAGAAATTAACCTTTTCACCTTATTTTTTGTCTTCAAATATTTGATATTGCGGGTTCGATACCGATGTCACAGACATATATAAACAAGAAACAATCTATATTTTACTGGAAGATTATCGGGCTCATCTAAAAAGTACATAGGAGTAGTGTAACATAACGTACTGTTAGTTTTTTTTTAAACGTACTTTAAATCACTTTTTTGTACCTGGCTTGGGACAGGCGCATAAATACAGCAGGGTTAAACATGTTTTGTGATATCTCACCCCCCCCCCCCCTCCAATACCTCTAGCCAATGTTGGATAAACAAAACACACATCAATACGCACAGCAAAATTCAGTTTGAAGAAGTCCGAGTCCGATGTCCGATGTTAGAATAGGTAACAGAAGAAACTAAGCAAAATGACAATTATCAACAAAAATTAACAAAGGACTACAAGCAGTTACTGAAATACCAGCTTCAGACCTCAGTTAAACTGATCGAAGGATTATGTCTTCATCATATGAAAATCAAGCACAATCCCTCCCGTTAGGGGTTTAGTATCATGCCATCATGCATTATACGAGAAGGACATAACCCGTACGATGCAAAGACCCTATGAGTGAATTAATATTAATTCCAAAAAATGCTATCTTTGATGACTTGACAACAGTATCGTAACTATATCCCTTCTGAATAAGTCTTTCAAATATTTGTTTAGCTTTCGAGGTGAATGACGACAGTTTTGTGCTTTGGTATAGAATATTACCATAAAAGATGGGATGTGAAATATCTGAACGTATAAGATGTCTGCACGTTTATTTATATCTACGAATGATGTCCTTGTACCGATGATGAAATATAGTAAAAGTTTTGACAAGTTTGTGATATTGAAAACCCTGGTGTAATAATTTTTCAGTAATGCAGATCTTTCTTTAGTCAAAATAAAATACGTTGTTACATACACGAGCGAATCGAACAAGTTGAGATATATAAACACCATAATACATACACCTGACCCTCTTCATTCACTGACACAGTCAACATTGACAATTGTCTTGCAATTGTTCACCTTATGGATATACGCATTTTCGCTAGCCATGGGTTGCGCTCCGGTTCCGTTTTCTGTGAAACAGGATTTAGCCCTTGGCTAGCAAAGATGAAGCATATGCAATATATGTGCTGCCTTTCAAGTCGGGTAAGAATGCTACTGCAAAATTTCTTTGCAGTTAATATATGCACAAAGAACAATAAGGTCATATTGCTTCTTTGCTAGAATGACCACGGTATCTATGTTACATTTGTTTACTACTTATTGAAAGACAAATACTGATGACTAAAAGGAGAGGTTTGGTATAGGTCAATGAGACAGCTACCCAAAAACACAAAGACAACAGAACTGGTTATCTAGAGGTCAACATCTTGTCTCTAACAATTGTCATTATTAACCAGTAAAGTAATTGAACATGTAAGTAAAATTTGCCTGTAAAACACAATTCCAGTTTATATTTTTGGTGTAAATTTATGATAATTAATGAAAGTTCATAATTGACCAGCAACCACAGAGCAAACACATTTTTCTGTACAAATTACAAACATCTCAAACTTAACAGAAGGGAAGGAAAAACAAAACTATACATTTAACATTGATTCACCAAGTGATAAAGTGTATTTTTTTAAGTTGGACCGAAACATATATATTTTATATCTTATGAATAAAAGGAGACGAGGAATCAATGGAATAGTAACCAACGACATGAAAAAACGAAAAAAAGTCGTAGCAGTCCAGGGGAATAAACGTCCTCAATTGCATTGTTTCAAACTATACAAGATTGAGGTTGTTAATGTATTCAAAGACTTATTATTTTTTCTTTAGAATTTCGTCGACTGTAAGTTTTGAAAAAAAAAGATTGGCTGTTGAAGTACGGTATGTTCTCCATATGCCGCCGCTTATGTGTGTTAAATATGACATTTTTCACTAACGTAGACATTAAGGTCGAAACTGATCGAATTCCACAAGTTTATATTGTTCATATTCAAGTTCGGTATTATTAATCTGATACGCTGATATAACTTGAAAATCAAAAACATTGAAATCTCTGGTCCAAAACAATGCTTTCAAACTATAAATTGCACGGCTGGCTGTTGCACTTCCTGACAACGATAAAACACTTCCTGGCAACAATGAAAAGTAATTTAAAAGGTCAAATAATAGAAATTGTTTTGAGATATACGAAATAGCTCTGGATATAATTCAATTATAGTTCCATGCTTTAAGTTAAAAAGCAAGTTTACCAAAAATATGACAGCACAAGAACAATGTGCAATGGTATGTCAATTATGTGAAGTAGATCCAAAAGTTAAATGGAAATGTTTAAAATGTGATTTATTGATGTGTATTAAGTGTAAAGACAAAATACATACTAAATTCAAGGCCGATAGGGAGAATAGGGTTATTGATATAAAAGGAACTCCAATTAGAAGGGAATGAAAAGAATGTTGCCTTTGACATGGAAGACGACGTAGAAATGATGACACCAAGATTAGAAGTAAATATAACAAATATCAAAATGTTCCAAACAACAATAGAAAATATCACAATTCTAGCAATATCGTTGGATGATTCGCCCTGGATTGGTGATGGAAATGAACAGAAAGGATTCCATCTATTCTCTAAACCAACAACACTACAAAAGGTAAAAGTTGAAGAACACAAACTGAAGGTTATATCTACGTTTAACATCGATGTATGGGACATAGCTATAACTCATACCAATGACCTTCTTATAGCTACACGGGAACCAAAGCTGAAGCAAATCATTACTACCTGTAATAAAGTGTCAGAATCTACATATGATGTACATGCAGATTCATTCCTAATTTCGTGTGTACATGTGACAAAGAATGGAAAAGTGATAATAACTGCAAATAAAAAAGAACCTGAGCACAGAGAAATTATTGGTGTCATGGAGATGATACAGATGATACAGATGGGTAGCCGTCTGACATGACATGAAAACGATAAAAACAAAAAACCTTTATTTGAATGGCCAATGTCTATTACAAGTACAATTATTGAGAATATTTTTGTTGCTTCGGTAGGACAATTCACTGTGGTATTCATTGGATGCTGTACACAAGATGATAGTTCTGAAGATGCAAAACTGTATAAAATGAACATCACAGGTTGTTAATACTGCCTATCAGCATGAAACATACGAATTCATTATTTGCACTTTAAATATCCTTTCCGTTTATTACTTTGGTAAACAGGGGCGGGTCCAGACGAGGGCGAAATGGGCGTACGCCCCCCTTTAAAAAAAAAAAAAACTATTGTAATCTGCTAATATTGTATTGAATATGGCAATTTATCATATTTCACAATTATTTTTTGTTTTTTAGCAAAAAAATGGTCCAAAAAATTTTTCGCCTCGCTCCGCTCGGCAAAACATTTAATTCTACGCCCCCTCTTTCAAATATCATAGAAACGCCCCTGTCTACCTGTAATTTTATAGAGTTGTAATCTATGTACTTAAAAGGCTTATATTTGTGGTTAGTTAGTTCACATTGACATAGTCTTAAATAGAGTTTAAAGTTACAGTGTATATAAAGTGCGAATCCAGTTAGTTCATTTACACTGTTGTATGCGAGTATGTCTATTGTAGAATAAAGGATGATGGGAAAAACTGCGTTTGTTTACTTTTTGAAAATACAAAATAATTGATTTGAATGTATGTTTTAACACAATTTCATTAGAATATAACTTTTTAATGTATAATAACAGGATTTAATTCCAAAAAAGTGTAATTAAAGCAGCAGAATCCATAATATTGATTACTAAATGCAATCATTTCTGATGTGGAATTTTTGGAGGTGCGATGAATTTTCATTGTTTTTTTTTTAATATGTATTCGACATGCAACAACTGAAAAAAGTTTTCAATTACTTTAATATTGATGATAGTCGTAGATGCTTACTTGAATATACACGTGTATAACCACGTTCATATCATGTATATTCAAATATTGTTGGTGAGTTTGCTATAAACTTGTCATGGATCCGAAAATTTACTGGAGCAGAACATTCATGAATGTAACGTATTTCTATGGAGAATTTTCCTTTAAAAGTTATAGAACTCGCTTAAAAAAATTTGTCACGCCGTGTCATACGTATGTCTACCTTATTGATAGGCTTTTTCACAACGAACAGTACAATAATGTACAACGAACGGTGCTAAAGAAAGTAAACAAACTACAATGTAAATGAATCGTACAGTGCCAAAATTGTGAAGTCAATTTTGCAAGTAAATGTCTTCAAAAATAATTAAAACAACGGGTTTCTCATTCGCATTATGTATTTTAATCAACAACAAATCACAAAATACACGGTCGCATTTAGTGTAAGAGCCAACCAACTATGCTCTATTTGTAGATTAATCAAGTTTGAGTTACACAGAGTGTTTGTTTCGCGATGTTTTCAAGTTACTCACAGACCTGTCTATTTAAAATAGTGACATGGTGTTTATGTAATATAAATGATATACAATGCTGCCAGGAGCAGTAAACTTTGTTTTCATAAATATTGAATACTGAACTGAACATTACTTCAATTAGTCTTTGGTGAAAATATAATGGCCTATAATGGTATACTTTTACAAATTGTGACTTGGATGGAAAGTTGTCTCATTGGCACTACTCATACCGTATAGCGGGTTATTTTGGCGGGTGTAAAATTTCGCGATTTAGGGGCAACAAAGTATACGAAAAATTTTGGCGGTTTTTATTTTGGCGGATTCTTTAATCCCAATTAAATATTTTGACGGATACTGAAATGCTTGAAGTTAAAAAGTTGTAAAAAATTGACAAACAAGTGTTAAATGATTGTTTTACCTCCATGACGTCTTATTTATTAATTATATTTTAACACAGTTAATCAATAGAATACCGGTACTTAGATATTTGTCACAGGTGTACAAACATCTTGTAAATGTTACGGTTGATTAGTTACGAAATTGACCGGACCTTTGATTTACTAATTAGGTTAATTATTAAATTATCAAGAGTGACTTGCAACTCTTACATAATTTGACACTAATTATAATAATAAGGGTAAATACCTGACAGAGTACCTTACACTCTTATATTATTTTACACTATTAAACTAATTAACACCTGACAGCCATTTTATAAGATATATGTGAATAATGCCCTTTGGCATTTATGTCGTTTAACTAACATAACCGTTATTGGCCCCGTCGACCGGAAAAAAATAGATTGTTTACAAAACGCTTTAGCTATTAGAAAGAACCAAATGTGTGCATTAATTTTAGCGGAATTTATTTTCGCGATTTTCCCTCATCCGCCAAAATAAGCGAAAATAAACACCCCGCGAAAATAACCTGTATACGGTACCACATCTTCTTATATCTAAGAACTGTACCGGTATATCTACCAACATCGCTTCGCGATGTAGCGATTAACGTCCGGAATCAACTGTACGGTGGTTATACCACGTGGTATAGAACCATTTAAACATGTAATAATAAAAATTGAGAATGGAAATGGGGAATGTGTCAAAGAGACAACAACCCGACCACAGAACAGACAACAACAGAAGGTCACCAATAGGTCTTCAATGCAGCGAGAAATTCCCGCACCCGGAGGCGTCCTTCAACTGGTCCCTAAACAAATATATATACTAGTTCAGTGATAATGGACGTCATACTAAACTCCAAATTATACACAAGAAACTAAAAGTAAAAATAATACAAGACTAACAAAGGCCAGTCCTGACTTGGGACAGGCGCAAAAATGCGGCGGAGTTAAACATGTTTATGAGATCTCAACCCTCCCCCTATACCTCTAGTCAATGTAGAAAAGTAAATGCATAACAATACGCACATTAAAAGTCAGTTAAAGAGAAGTCCGAGTCCGATGTCAGAAGATGTAACAAAAGAAAATAAACAAAATGACAATAATACATAAATAACAACAGACTACTAGCAGTTAAACTGTTTTCAATATTTCCTTGTATTCTTACAACTGCGTATTTGCTTATTTGTAACACCAACTTATAAGAAATTCAAACATAAATTAAAGTGACTCGACTGTTGCTCGAACATTCTTTACTGTATTAGATGTATACACAATGGCACGATAAATATCAATTATCCAGTCATCAAAGCGTCAATTGTTTGTACAAGATGAAAACGTATCCACTCATATAATCGTGAAATGAAGATCGTTTTGTGAATGCTCTTTATTATTTAAAATGCATCCATTAGAGCTCTTTTCCTAATGCTTGTAGTTTAAAGGTTTGGTTGGCTTGCTTGCTTTGTTTGTATAAATGTTTGCTCAATCTTGATTATAATGCTTAAGCAAACATTTATACAAACAAAGCAAGCAAGCCAACCTAACCTTTAAACTACAAGCATTAGGAAAATAGCTCTAATAACGTTTAATTTATTAGTATGCGATGTAGATTTAGACCGAAACAGAAACTTTGCTTTTTCTGTGACGTGAATTGGCTTAACTTTCCAAAATATATGTATTCAATGATGGCGTGTCATAGGGAAGGATAAATTTTATCCTACATATAGATCTGGATCTGGACAAATTATTAGAGAAAATATATTTGACTATATTAGCAATAAATGCCATTTTGAGGAATTTATTGATACATTACCTCAGACTTTCACTCACTAAGTATGCATATATAATCAATCCTTCTGACTTCATAAATTTTGTTAGAGAGTCGGCTGAATGAAGACTTTATATAATGAAAATTAATTAATTTCCTTCTGTGAAAATGACTCGCATATACAATAGAAATGATTCGCCCTACAGTGAAAATGAAAGTCTAGTATCATTATTCGACAGTAAACATGAATCGCATAACGAAAACAACATAGTGGAATTTGGTTCAATATCAACAAGCTGAATAACAAAACCTGTTTTAAGTTATACAACATTAATAATTATGTTAAAAGGTACATTATTCTACAAATGAAACTTAACTGCTACTTTGAAATCTCTTGCACGCTCGGTTCGTGAACTTTTCTTAATATTTATCTATTTGTGTATCAATTTTGCACCTGGATGGCTGTAGGCGCGATGAAAACCCGTCCGCATCTCATACCAATATCATGAACTTATAAAAACAATACACATTATATATTATCTGTTATTCTTTTAAAAAATCATGAATTTGTCGTCTGTTTATTTATCATTCTACATCAGAAATTCATCACGGATACAGTGAAAATGACATTTCAGGATTCGCACATTACATACACTGAGTTATAGACTGGTAAAGGAAAACAATGTATATGTCACGATGGATTTTATCATTGAACAACAGTCTGTTAATTACATTAAAATTCGCTACGTTGATGAACAGGGACCTCAGCAAAGAATCCTAGAATATATATTTGAAATGTGGGCGAAATAGCAGTCAGGACAGATTACAAGAGCTAATTTTTTTTTCATTTCCTGAGCTTCCGATATCAAGCGAAAACTGACCTGTGATGACTATACGTGTGTGTTTTTATGCTATATATAACTATATTAGTGTGCTATTAAACTACTTTTAAACATGAATGTGCTATGAAATGACTATTAAACGTTTAACCATAATGAAATTATGACTTTAACTCTGCCAAGTCAAACATACCGGTCCTAAGCCCGGATAAAATAGGAGGGAAGTCATAAGAAGCAAATATTGTAAAAGCGCAAATTTCCTATATAAAAAGCGCAAATGTCCTATATAAAAAGCGCAAATGTCCATTAAAAAAGTGCAAATGTCCTCTGAATCTTAATGTTGGTATTTTTTTGTACTTGATAGTAAAAAGAGGTATGTGTCAAAGTTTCGTAAAATTCCAGGAAGTTTTGACAAAGTTTCTATTAGTGTATGTCTGCAAAAATTAACCTTAGACTGTTTGCTAATGTAAAGTGTTAAACAACCGTAGTCCATTTATCAGTAAAAAACTTAAAAATGAAAAAAATAAAATTCAAATTGCCTCTGACATTATCTCTTAATCATAAAAAAGCTTCTGTCCAAGTTTCATAAAATTCCACGAAAGCTTGAAAAAGTTATTGATGTTCAATTTTTTTTTAACCACATGCAGAATCACAGTGTGCAGAATTAACCTAGTTTACGCTGACGACGGCATGTCGGATCGTTGTGTCTCGCGTCCGCATCAAGATGGCGCAGGCTCGACAGTAAGACAAATAAACCGTTACTTTATCGGTTAAAAGTAGGCTTGATGTAACACAAAAATTAACCAAAGTTACTCAAGCATTATCAAGGTTGCATAAAATGTTTCGCCTGCCTTAAAAAGTTTTGTTGGAAGTCTTTTAAGCTCAAGATCTTACTACAGATATAAAATAAACTTAAAATTGTCAATGATTCACACAAATGAAGCTAAATTCGGATAAACCCTGCAAGACAGATATTACACTTTACAAACATTCTATACCACAGGTACTTGGGGACAACACATTTTTTTGTTTGCCTTCGCCTTTTTTCATCTATATATATATATATTATTATTAGTGGCTGCTGTGGATAATTAACTAGCAATTGATAGTTAACATTGTTAATTATAGTATATTTATGCAATTCTAACACTGAAAAACTTGGAAATAATTGAAATTTAAAGAAAACATCAAATAACGGATTTTGGAGGGAAAAATGGGGAGGGCAAAAAATGATTGTCTTGTCTGCTAGAACTTTAGTTGACATATTGCATATAGTATCTGAGAAACCATCCTATTAACAAACCGTGGAAAAGAAGTCAAAGTCTGATGAACGTTGCCAGACAGACATATACAATTCACAGTCATTCCATACAGCTAATATACTTAACCTATTACATAAGTAAACAAAAGTTTAATTTAGGACCCTTTGGACCTCAATGTGGACCAATTTGATAAAGGAGCCCAAAATCCAAAATCTCTAAATACATGGTTAGATTCAGCATTTGAAAGAACCCCATAAATTCAGTTTTTGTTGAAATCAAACAAAGTTTAATTTTGGACCAACTTGAAAACTGGGCCCAAAAATCAAGTATTTAAATACAGGTTTAGATTCAGCATTTGAAAGAACCCTATATATATTCAATTTATGTTGAAATGAAACACAGTTTAAATTTATCCATATATTTATTAATTTTCTGTTCAAAGGGAAATAACTCAAACTGGATAAATGATATAAAAATAGTTCTCTAAAATTATATATGATTTAACCACTAAAAAATAGTTCTCTAAAATTAGATATGATGTTATATCTATTTCCAAATTATAATCAAAATTCTAAATACCACTTAGATTCAGCATATCAAAGAACACCAAGAATTCAATTTTTTTTTAATTAAAAAAAAGTTGTATTTTGGACCCTTTGGACCTAAATGTGGACCAATTTGAAGACAGGCCTCAAAATTAAAAAAAAAACTAACAAGAGACCAAATGACAAAGAAATTAATTATTAATTTCTGTTCAAAGGAAAATAACTCAATCACATAATAAGTACCACTTTTGGCTACTGTAAAGGGCTACAACTCAACAACGAGAGTCGTGAAAATTGAACTTGACCTTCATTTAGTCACAGGAAACAACATATCTAAATTTGAAAAGATTTCATCAAAGCGTTTTCATGTTAATGAACGGACACTGTTTGGCAGCCGCCAGCCAGCCCGCTGTACATTCCCAAATCAATAACCAATTTTTCTTTCGAAAATCAGGTTAAAAATAGCATATTCATCAAAGAACCATGAAATGCTGTCAAGGTCAGGTGAACTTGTCTGATGGACATGCATACCTTGCAATAATTCTATATACTAAATGAAGATGTTCTTTTAACCAGGAAAAGTGCTTCAGACACACAATATTATAAAATGTTATTTTCATTTAAACAAGAGTGCACATGCTGAAATGTCTCACCTGCTTTACTAACCAAGATTTATTTTAATTTGATAGCCCTAAAGATACTATAAGTATCACATAGACTTAACATTATCAATGATCCATGAAAAAGAGTTCAAGGTCAGATAAACCAAGCCAGACAGACATGTACAACTTACAATCATTCCATACACCAAGTATAGTTGACTTATTGCTTATAGTATACAAGAAACAGACCACATGAAAACTTAATGTTGACCAATGAGTTATGAAATGAGGTCAAAGTCAGATGAACCCTACTATACAGACATGTATGCCTTACAATCATTCCATGCATCAAATATAGTTGACCTATTGCTTATAGTATCTAAGAAACAAACTTAACCTAGAAAACTTAACATTGACCAATGAACCATGAAAATGAGGTCAAGGTCAGATGATCCCTGCAAGGCAGAGATGAACATCTTACAATCAATCCATACACCATATATAGTTGACCTATTGCTTACAGTATCTTAGAAGAGGACCTAACTATTGAAAATTAACATTGACCAATGAACCATAAAAATGAGGTCAAGGACATGTGATACCTGCCAGAATGACATGTACACCTTACAATCATTCCATACACCAAATATAGTTGACCTATTCACTATAGTATTAGAAAAACAGACCAAAATACAAAAACCTAATATTGAACCAATTAACAGTGAAAATCAGGTCAAGGACAGATAAATCCTGCCAGACTTACACATACAACTAAAACTAATTCCATACACCACATAAAGTTGACCTACACCTTACAAGGAACCCATATACCAAATATAGTTATCCTATTACTTATAATAAGTGAATAATTCACATGACAAAAAAAGCTAAACTTTTTTTTCAAGCAGCCACTGAACCATGAAAATAAGGTCAAGAACAATAGACTTATGACAGTTGGAAACTTTGTAACATAAGGCATCTGTATACAAGGTATAAAGCCTCCACGACTTCTATCCTCTTAAATATAAAGCTTAATACAAATAGTTTATGCTGGGGCTGCCAGATTGTAATCCCTATGTCTCACATTCTGGCTTGCATTCTGCAACATATTGCACAGGCCAGACAAAATGTAGACGACTGTTTTTTTAAATAGTAATAGTTCCTAGGAATTTAAAATTTGAACCCTTTTATCTCATAAACATTACAAGCTTTGCGAAAACTAAAATTTCCATAGACCAGTCTGAGTCATCTTGCTAAATACTGATATTTTTCATATTTTTGTAATCAAATTTTTCCTGAAATGATTTTAATTTAATTATTTTCAATTGTTTTATGTTTCAAGTCGTTCAGTTGATATCAATAATCTAGTGCAACCATAATAACATAATAAATTTTATGAAAAACTTGAGATAAAGAAAAATATTTCAATAATCTTCAAAGCCCAAGCTCAAGAGCAGTCATCACAATATTAATAACCAATGAAATGATTTGTAGATAGCATTTTTTTTTAATTTTACTGTATTAATTTTATAGTTACCCTCTATCCATAACTGTCCAAAATCAAAAAGAAAAATTAATAAAAGATCAACATTAAATAGCAATAAAAGAAATGAGAAATCATCTCACCATTTTTATTGGCTGACAGATTTTTAGTTAAGATAACTTTCCAAATTCTGTTTTCAAAAATCAATATTAGACAATAACTTAGATTACCCTTAGGCCTAGTTTTACCTGTGACAGCCATGTTAGTTGATTGGTAAGGTCACAAGTCACAAATATTTATACCAATAAACAATTATACCAAGTTTGGTTGAAATTGAACCACACGTTTCAAAGGATAAACATTTATGACGGCAAAGGCTGATGAACAACAATTGATGCAAAGATATGGAAATGGCTCATCTTGCCCAAATAGGCAAGGTGAGCTGATAGGATGCTGACTAAATTAATATATCACCTGCTTTGCAGCAAATTAAAAAAAAGTAACTTTATAAACTACAGTATAATAGAAAAACAATATAAAACAATATAAAATAAAATGCTCCGCAGGGCGCAGCTTGATACGACCGCAGAGGTCGAACCCTGAATAGTTGGGGCAAGTATGGACACAACATTCAAGCTTGATACAGCTCTGAATTTGGATTGTGATTAAATATTTGACACAGCATAGGTTTTCTGACACAGAATGAATGTGGTCTAAGAACTTAAAAATTTTAAATTGGACATTCACCTATTATGGTCCAATATCCAAAATCTAAATACATGGTTAGATTCAGCATATCAAAGAACCCCAAGAGTTCAATTTTTGATGAAATCAAACAAAGTTTAATTTTGGACCCTTTTGACCTCAATGTGGACAAAGTTGATAATGGGGCCCAAAAATCTAAAATCTAAATACATGGTTAGATTCAGCATATCAAAGAACCCCATATATTCAATTTTTGTTGAAATCAAACAAAGTTTAATTTTGGACTATGATTTGGACCAACTTGAAAACTGGGCCCATAATCAAAAATCTAAATACATGTTTAGATTCAGCATATCAAAGAACCCTAAGAATTCAATTTTTGGTAATTTTGGACCCTTTGGACCTTAATGTAGACCAATTTGAAAACGGGACCAAAAATTAAGAATCTAAATACACGTTTAGATTCAGCATATCAAAGAACCCCAATAATTCAATTTTTGATGAAATCAAACAAAGTTTAATTTTGGACCCTTTTGACCTCAATGTGGACAAAGTTGATAACGGGGCCCAAAAATCAAAAATCTAAACACATGGTTAGATTCAGCATATCAAAGAACCCCATATATTCAATATTTGTTGAAATCAAACAAAGTTTAATTTTGGACCCGATTTGGACCAACTTGAAAACTGGGCCCATAATCAAAAATCTAAATACATGTTTAGATTCAGCATATTAAAGAACCCTAAGAATTCAATTTTGTTAAAATCAAACTAAGTTTAATTTTGGACCCTTTGGACCTTAATGTAGACCAATTTGAAAATGGGACCAAAAATTAAGAATCTAAATACACGGTTAGATTCGCATATCAAAGAACCCCAATAATTCAATTTTGATGAAATCAAACAAAGTTTAATTTTGGACCCTTTTGACCTCAATGTGGACAAAGTTGATAACGGGCCCAAAATTCAAAAATCTAAAGACATGGTAAGATTCAGCATATCAAAGAACCCCATATATTCAATTTTGTTGAAATCAAACAAAGTTTAATTTTGGACCCGATTTGGACCAACTTGAAAACTGGGCCCATAATCAAAATCTAAATACATGTTTAGATTCAGCATATTAAAGAACCCTAAGAATTCAATTTTGTTAAAATCAAACTAAGTTTAATTTTGGACCCTTTGGACCTTAATGTAGACCAATTTGAAAATGGGACCAAAAATTAAGAATCTAAATACACGGTTAGATTCGGCATATCAAAGAACCCCAATAATTCAATTTTTGATGAAATCAAACAAAGTTTAATTTTGGACCCTTTTGACCTCAATGTGGACAAAGTTGATAACGGGGCCCAAAATTCAAAAATCTAAAGACATGGTAAGATTCAGCATATCAAAGAACCCCATATATTCAATTTTTGTTGAAATCAAACAAAGTTTAATTTTGGACCCCGATTTGGACCAACTTGAAAACTGGGCCCATAATCAAAAATCTAAATACATGTTTAGATTCAGCATATCAAAGAACCCCATATATTCAATTTTTGTTAAAATCAAACTAAGTTTAATTTTGGACCCTTTGGACCTTAATGTAGACCAATTTGAAAACGGGACCAAAAATTAAGAATCTAAATACATGGTTAGATTCGCATATCAAAGAACCCCAATAATTCAATTTTGATGAAATCAAACAAAGTTTAATTTTGGACCCTTTGGACCTCAATGTGGACCAATTTAAAATGGGGCCCAAAATCCAAAAACTTAATACACGGTTAGATTCAGCATATTAAAGAACCCCAAGAGTTCAAGAATAAAACCCCATTGAAATTGGTCAAGAAATAAGCAATTTATACAAAGTATCTTCTTTGCACAATACTGTGTAATTGAATATTTCTTGCAATTGCGCAATACTGTGCAATTGAATATTTCTTGCTATTGTGCAATACTGTACAATTGACAATTTCTTGCTATTGCGCAATATTGTGCTATTGGATATTTCTTGCTATTGCGCAATACTGTGCAATTGAAGATTTCTTGCTATTGCGCAATACTGTGCAATTGAAAATTTCTTGCTATTGCACAATACTTATTATATAATAATTTACACATCCTGTTTGGTGTGTATCTCCTGCCATATCATTATTATTTGCTTTTAAATATAAATCAGAAATAACCAACTTAAAATGGAAAATTTTAAAGAAAAAAAAAGGAAAAAAGGAAAAAAAAAATCCCCCAATTTTTTGAACCCCCTTATGATTCATCACCCCCAAACTCAATCCCAGCCTTCCCTTTGAGGTATGGTACCTTGCAGTACAATTTCAGAGAGATCCATACACTTGAACACAAGTTATTGTCTGGAAACTAGAAAAATGCTTATTTTTTGGCCCCTTTTTAGCCCCTAATTCCTAAACGTTTCAGGCAATTACCCCCAAATTCAATTCCAGCTTTCCCTTTGTGATATGGAACCTTGTAGTACAATTTCAGAAAGATCCATACACTTACACACAAGTTATTGTCCTGAAACTAGAAAAATGCTTGTTTTTTGCCCCTTTTTGGCCCCTAATTCCTAAAATTTTGAGGCAATTACCCCCAAAAATCAATTCAGCATTCCCTTTGTGATATGGAACCTTGTGGTACAAAGTCAGAGAGATCCATACACTAACACACAAGTTATGTCTGGAAGTTACAAAAATGCTTATTTTTGGCCCCTTTTGGCCCCTAATTCCTTAACTGTTGGTACCATAACTCCCAAAATCAATCCCAACCTTCCTTTTGTGATATTGAACCTTATGGTAAAATTTCATAGAGATCCATTCACTTAAACTAAAGTTAGAGTGCGAAAACCAATGCGTCTTCGGACGACGACGACAACGACGACAACGCCAACGTCATACCAATATACGACCACAAAATTTTTTTGCGGTCGTATAAAAACAAGAGTGCACATGCTGAAATGTCTCGCCTACTTTACTGACCATTGATTTTATGTTGAAAGTCTTAAAGATAAAGGTTTTTACTAAAAGTATCACATAAACTTAACATTTATAAAGATCTATTAGAATGAGGTCAAGGTCAGATAAATCCTGTCAGACAGACATGTACACCTTACAGTTATTCTATACACCAAATACAGCTGACCTATTATTATATAGTACTCGAAAACCAGACCAAAATACAAAAACTTAACATTGACCAATGAACCATAAAAATGAGGTCAAGGTCAGATGATACTTGCCAGACAGACATGCACACTTTGTAATCATTCCATACACCAAATATAGTTGACCTACTGCTTATAGTATTTGAGAAATGGACCTAATCACGTAACTTTAACCTTGATCACTGATCCATGAAATGAGGTCAAGGTCAGATGAATCCTGTCTGGCGGACATGTGTACGTTGCAAGGAACCCATAATCCAAATATAGTTATCCTATTACTCATAATAAGTGAGAAATTCACATAACTAAAAAACTATAATTTTTTTTTCAAGCAGTCGCTGAAGCATGAAAATGAGGTCATAGACAATGGACATATGACAGACGGAAACTTCGTCACATAAGGTATCTGCAAACAAGATATCAAGTATACAGGTCTTCGACCTTCTAAAATATAAAGCTTTATACAAATAGTTTACGCTGCCGCTTCCACTGGATAGTAATACCTAGGTCTAGCATACTGCGACTTTTGTCGCAGGGGAGACAAAAATCAATGAATTTATAACTGCTTTCTTAGTACTTCTTGTGCTTACCTGGTCATAAATCCTTACATTGAACAATGTGTTTTCTTCATATTCAGTAGGGCATGACTTTAACAAGATTGAAGGCCTCATAATACCCTTGGCCAATGAGATACTCATTCAGATTTTAATACAATGAAATTCCAAATATTAATGGTTTATAGAACAAATGAACTTTTTTAAAAGGTCTTAAAATATCAAAGCAAAGTTCATTGTGTGAGACAGAAAAATCTGAATTGATGACAAAAAGCAGCATATCCATATTTTGTAAACTATTACATTAAATAATTTCTTTACAAACAGTCAATATTTCATAAAAGTGCTCATAATTTTAGATAAGATTGAATTGTCTCCCTTTGCATATATCTGAAAAATATTCCAGAGACCATTCTTGATCAATACATAGCTTGTTATGAATTTTATTCAATTACTTCCACAAGGAAAAGAAACTGATACAATACTTGTTCTATCATATTTTCTTCTCTACTGTTTGAAAGTGATATCCACCATTTTTACTTCAAATCATTTATAGAACTACTAGAATATATAAACTTTGATTTAAATAGAAACTATATGTGATAAAAATTGACACCATCAACTTCAATTCAAGACTAATGATTTTTTCATATCTGCAAATTACATGTGAAAATTTGATAGATGATGATTAAAATGGTGTGGCATTTATACATCTATGGTTTGATTAAATGCTTTTAATTCATTCAACAAATGTTTGGTAGTAATTGGTTCTTCACAAAAGTTTTCACAAGTTTTTGTTGTTGTTGATTTTTTGTCAAATTTTCTATTCTTAGTAAGAAATGGGACATCAACATCAATGAAACCATAAATACTGTAAATTCAGAGATTATTGCCAGGTTTTCATTATTGGGAATAATGTGACTGGGTATGTATCGCAATAAAAAGAACTCACATTCTGAAATCAATACATATATCTGTATGCAGATTTTCCTGAAATTGCATAAACTGTTGACACAGAGATATGTCTTGCCTTTTTGTAATTTTGATAGTATAATGAAAATATTGAATCCAAATGGCAATATTTTAACATGTAAACTATGCAAAACATTCAAAGTCAATGAACCATGATTTATGGTGCAATACCAAATAACTCAATAGAAATGAGAAATGCCAATGTTTATAAAACTGCATACCAAATACCATAGACTAATCATAAGTGGTTCCCTATACAATAACGTGAAAACAAACTTTAATTTGTAAACAGTGTAAAAGTTTCAAAGTCAAAGAACCATGCTGAGGGATGGGGCCATATAATCACCATGGAAAAGATACTTGCAAATGCTAATACAACTGCATACCAAATATCATTGACCTACCACTAGTGGTTCTTCTTAACTGACCTAATCACAAACTAATACATGTAAAGTAAGCAAACGTTTCAAAGTCAATAGACCATGACTGAGGGGGTGGGGTTAAATAATCTCCACGGAAATGAGATGTGCCAATACTAATGCATCTACATACCAAATATCATTGACCTACCACTAGTGATTCTTCTTAAACTGACCCAATCACAAACTAATACAAGAAAAGTAAGCAAAAAAAATAATGATAGGGTCATCAACTTTATTTTTGATGTATCAACCAATCTATTACCTAGTTGGTAGTGAAAAAACATAAAAAATCAACATTTTACGGCCTACTGCATGATGACGTCATGCTTATTTTGACATTTTGTAGTATTTTTTCATCTAGAACACCACTTTCAATATTGTGTAAAGTAAAAACAAAGCAGAAGACTAACTTTTATTTCATATCATAAAAAACAAAATTCATGATTCAACAACATATCAATTTTAAAGATCAATATTTGCATTTGTAGTTGGAGATCTGATATTTTAATACAAATTTTAAGAACATTTTTTGTCGATTTTATGTGCTTTCTATACAACTGTCCATCTATTTTGATAGAACTAATTCAGTAATACTTCAGAAAATAAAAGAGATAAATGCATTATTTTTCGATTTTCAGTTATACTTTAATAAGCCAAAGTTATTGGCAAAATTTTACCATTGGGTAACAATGGGTCTTCCATGATTTTTTTTATTATTGCTTTGTCCAATTTTCTATTTTCTACCAGTTCTTATAATAAATCATGTTAGCAGATTGATATTTAACCTGAGGTAAGTAATTTTTCAAGTATAACATGTTGATGTTAAATAAAGTTTAGACATAATTTGTACTAAAATGATATGCTGAACTAGGCAAAATAGTGATTATAACATTAAATGATTAATTTATTTTTTTTCAAGTCTGAACTAAATTCCAATTCTATGTACAATATGACTGGTTTAATAGTATCAACATACATATAAATGTTTATCAAATTCCTCCATAATCTGTACTCCCATTTTGACTACCTGAACCAATTCAAAATACTGATTATGATATCCATTTAATAAAAACAAAAAAGTTGGCAAGTTTACATTTATAAATCAAATACTAATAAATCATTTTTCAAAATTTTCTATGAAACTTCATTTCTGCTTACTTGTAAATATGGAAAATTATTTACATATTACATTTTCATGGAAAACTATTTGAATAAAATTGCAATATTGAATCCCTGATATTTTTGCTATTTATAAATTAGCATTAGTAGTCTTTCTAACCCAAGATTTGATCATTTGATGTGCTATAGCTTGTTCTGGTGGAACAAAAAGTCCTTCAGGGTGCTGTCTAGTCAACATTTGAACAAGTTCTGGACGTCTAAACCATCTAGCATCTTCTAGTTCATCTTCATCAACCTAAACAAGAAGAATTATGATTATAATACCACAAAATTGTATACTACTTGAAACCCTTATCATCTGTTACATAAAAAATGAAAATATTTCCAAAAAGAGTTAACGGAAGACAAGTCTTTGAAGTTCCAATCATACTGATTAATAAATGATATTTAAGATCAGCAAAGAAATAAAATTATTATACATAGTAATGATTTTGAGATCCTATAGAAATTTACAAATACAGTAGGCTGAATCAATAATTATACCTGTCCCACACACATTCTTACATCGCTACATCATTTAAAATAAACACTTGTTCCACTCATCTATTCTAGCTACACCACCTACTTCCACAAATCAATAATCATTCAACTTGTTAACATAAAATATTTCACTCCTTTAAAAGATGCAGTAATTTTTTAACTCTGAAAAAATTATATTTAAAAAAGAATATCATATACTGATTTTGCACTTTGGTGCAAACATTTCATATGTCTTCTTACTGACAAACTGATTAATCAGTTATTTTAGAATCTTTTACATATCTTTTGTTATTTCTTTAATGGTTAAAAAGGAGATGATTGACTGTCATATGTCAGGAACATTTTAAATGGTTAATAACTGGGTTTTCTGAAGGAAAAATCCAGTTATTAATTTGGTGAAGTGTGGACCGCTGCCAACAGTTTCTGTGCTATAATTTATGAACTGTTCAACCAATGCTTTTCAAATTTTATTATATTGTTTCTGTTGACAAAATTGAGATCAAATTTGATATTGACAATTTTCACTTGTACCATTCAGGAGTTCTTGATATATTGGAAAACGACACTTTTTGTCGTTTGTGTGCAATAACTTACGAACCTTTCAGTTTTTCAAATTTTAATACGTTGTTACTGATGAGAAAATGGAGGTCACTTTCAAATTATTGATTTTTCACTCTTGCTGTTCAAGAGTTATGGACCTTGATAGATTTGAAAATAATAAAGGCACAGGACATGGCAGGTCAAACAAACCTGACAGTGCCATCAAAATACAGAAAACCCAGTTTGCTGTCAATTCGACAGTTCTTTTCATGTTTTTAGTTAGAATGGGTTTTTTGTGTCCATTGTTTATTTATATTTTGATAGCACATCTTTGATAATCTCTGTTTAATTTATTTACTACTTCTCTGGGTTTTTGGCATTTCAAGACAATTTTCTGAAGACACTTGTCTTCAGCATTTATTGAAGCCAAAATGATGTCTTTAGATTTTTTTATTAGTTGGGTTGCTGACTCTTTGGTGTATAATATGTATACTTGCCTCTTTTATTCATGTTTTCAAAGTTATGCAATGAATAATATTTGGACAATAAGAACTTTACAATATACCTTTAATATATCTCATCAAGTATTTAAATATTCCTGGGATTCAATTTTTTTGATTTGAGCATTCCTGATGACGGTAAATCCAGTAAAGTTCTTTGGATGCACCAAATTGATAAAGTGTTTAATGTATTTTCATTTTACACCAAACAAAATTTTGACCACATCTTGCTAGGCAAGGCCGTTGTTTCTGTCAAAATGTCAATGAAAGAAATTTGGACTGTTTTAGCAATTTTCATTGAATGCATTTAATATAAATGCCTTAAGCAAAATGTGTCAGAAAAGTATTATGATGAGTACTACCAAGATGTATAAAAATAAAAATTTACTAGTAATATAGAGAAAAAAAGATTTCTTCTTTTCAGGTTTCTGTAAATAAAACAGATTTGTATAGTTAATTATGTTTAAATATCGGTTATCTTCATTCATGGTGTAAGTTTGTTCAAAATTTCTGCATAGGTTGCCATATTTACAAAAATTTTAAACTAACATCCATCTGAATAGGGATCAAATTTTAGACAAATTGAAAGCTACCGATAGCTTTATTTTGCTCCACTGTTAGACTGACATAAAACCTAGCTATTCATTTAATTCTTATCATATATTCTTGATAATTTGTGACAATTTGCTGTTACAGTAATATACCTTTAGGTGTTCTGTTTTGGCATATGCCAAACAACCAAGCATCAAGGAAGCTGGGAATGGCCATGGCTGACTAGAATGGTAATCAACACGTCCAACTTCAATTCCTGACTCTTCCTGCACCTCACGTCTACAAGTGTCTTCTATTGTCTCTCCTAATAAAACATACAAATATGTATGTGGAAATAAGTTTTTACTATTGAAAAAGGTCCACAGTGAGATGAGCATATATTTTATACTGTCAAGGGTTTTTTTCCCAATGAATTTCTTTTTTACCTTAATTTTGTTAAAAGAGTCTATGATTGTTTTTAAGCATTCAAAATACATAGCTCATTGTAATTTTTCTGTGTAAGGTGTATTAAATGGGAATATTGATTTTCACATATATCCATATTCTTCCCAAAAATCTATAGGATATGTCTTTCTATTGCATTCCATTCTAAAAATGACAGAAGTTATAAAAATGTTCAATATGTACATGAACATGAACAATAATCTAATATATCAACTCAAATATATTTTTGAATTAAAATGAAAAAAAAAACAAATGTTTGTACATAATGATTATTGAGTTATTGGTCACAAGAATATACAATAATTTTAAGCTGTACAGATATATCAAATTCTCAATCATAGATATAGGAAGATGTGGTATGAGTGCCAGTGAGACAACTCTCCATCCAAGTAACAATTTATAAAAGTAAACCATTATAGGTCAAGGTACGGCCTTCAACACAGAGCATTGGCTCACACCGAACAGCAAGCTATAAAGGGCCCCAAAAATTACTAGTGTAAAACCATTCAAATGGGAAAACCAACGGTCATAGCATATTTCAACTAACCAGGTTCCATAAATCCTGCTAAACAAGAGAACATCTTTGGGGGAAAACGTTTACCCCTTCCAAGAAGACATTTCTTTCCATCAGGGGAGATAACCAACATTATCACTGAAGGATCAGTTCTTGGATAACAGGTGTTGTGAACTCCTTAAAAAAAGAGAAAGGGTGTATAATTAGTTTGATGTATCATTTATTGATAAAAACTGCATTTGAAATGAACGTTTATATTATTAAGAGGGAACAATATACCTTGTCAGAAAAATCTGAAAGGCGATTTATTAGTGCTTTCTTTGTAAAACAATGATGTAAATAATACAAGCCATTTCTCACCACAATTTCTAATCCCAGTTGCAATGTAACTACAGTGTCCATAGAGCAGCATACATGTAGTCCATTGATCCATATACATACATGACATATGAAAATTAAACTCAGGTAAATTTATAAAATGCTAATAAGTTGTTATGAAACAGGTACATGTAATGCAGTGGAGAGATTGGATGAGAACAAAAAATTCATTTTTGCTATATATTAAAATTGCCAAGAGTGTATCGTGTGTTTCATTTTCATATTAGAAAAAAAATACAATTAACTGCTCTTTACACAATTATACATCTATGAATATTTCATTCCTAGACTGGTACACATAGCATAGATGCCAACAGCTTTAACTTACATACTGTGAAATTTAGGGATACTGAGTTCATCTATTTCTGTCATTGACCATGGGTTCCAGAGTTCTTGAAAAGTGGTGGTCCAAGGGTTTTGACCACCAAAATTTTCAAAGGACTAACACAATCTTCGTATTTTGCAATAGAAATAATAGTGAGAACCAGCAGATTTTCTTCATGGACCACTATGTGAAAAAAGATTTCAAGATCTCTGGGGTTCACTGCATCCAATAAATTTTTTTTTTTTTTCATCAATAGATGTATAGTATACATCTATAAGACAGTAATCCAACTAAAACAACATCAATTCACAACAGCAGTTTTTCAACAACATACCTTTATTTGTCTTGCATTCTTTATTATCACACACCCTTTTATGACCACCTTCTGTAACACTTGTAGAACTACTACAAGTTGCACAAAATTTGTATCGTTCCAACCAGTCCAACATTGTACGACCCTCAGCTAAAATGCCTGCCTCAGATGGTTCTAGCATCATTGAACCTGGAAAAGGTTGTAATAAAGTACCATCTGGATTTATTGTCTTTAACTTCTTTTCATCAGGCACATCTATAGCAAATACTGCTTGTTCCTCAGTTTCATCACCATTTTTATTTATTCCAAGAAAAACAACCAAATTCTTGTCATTTATACATGACTGAATATCACTGTAACAGAACCTAATAATTTGGTATTTCCATTTATTATCAGGAAGAGACAAAACATAAGGTTGCAGTTCACAAAAAGCTATATATTTTGTAGAATCTTCTCTCATTTTATTTTCTAACCAGTTTGTGTCTTTCCTCTTTTCAGCACATCTCAGTAATGGGTTATAGGAAAAGAAATTCCGTAATTGTTTATCTGGGTTATCATGCTTGACATGGTCCATGATTAAAGTAGTTGCTTCTGATTGGTCCCAAAATTGAGCTATTTCTAATGCAGTTTGTCCTGTTTTGTTCACAAGATTTACGTCACAGCTGAAAAACAATTCTTATTAGAGCAGCTTTTCCAGCTTTAAGTCTTAGCTTAATACCAATTGTGTAGCACAGTAAAAGCTATATATAAAGAATTCCATTATAGCTAGCTGTAATGAGTTGTTCTGATAAAATAATTATTATTTGAATTACCTCCCTTGTCACAATATCGCCATGCTCTTTTTCTATCTATAATAACTTTTAAGAATCATAAAAATAAATCTCATAAATTTATCTGACAACACCATCTTAGTAATAGTTTTCACTGATGAAATAGATGCTATAATGCCAAATTCATTTGTTATTTATGCTTTATTTGGAAGTTGCTTCACCGATATTTGAAGTCATTTATTAAAGGTTTAGAAACAAGCAAAACCTTGAACATTACTGCCTTTGTTGTTGTATACAATATAATATTTAATAAGAATTAGGTTAACTCAATTCACATTTTATGTAAAACTATTATTTTGAGAATGACTTTTTTGGAAAAGGTCACAAATTTATGTGTAAAAATGGGTAAGACGGGGAAATACAAATTGTCATAAGACAATGCAAAATGATCTGCCTGTTTCTGATGTTTAAGTGATAAAAACCATATTTTAAAAAAAGAGAGCTGACAATAGCATAGATTTCATTGTACCCAGTTTCTCGACCTTTTAGAGTCATTTTAGATAGTCTCACATCTATACTGAGAAGGTCCAACATATTTTACATATTAAATAAATCCTCAAAAATGTAAACATATAAATATGTAAACATGTACTATTTTGTATTTGCAACTATGTCAAGCTAATCTTAATTAAAGTCATCTGAATTTGACCTGTTTCACTTGAAAAATTTTGTTTTAAACAACTTCTGGTTCTAACTTATTTTAAAATTTCTTAGTAATCTCAATCAAGATAAGCTTTTGTTGCTTTTGTTATGGTGTTCGCTTGCTGTGTCAATGCTGTTTATTCAATATCTCAATTTATTCATAAACAAAATTGAACACTTGCAAAAAAGTTAACACTTATATTGCTTTGAATGTAAAATTTACTTCTACTGTTCATTGATTATTGAACTGCAAAAAATAAATTCATCAAACCCCTTTTCTAAAAATATTTTGATGGCATTGGTATGACCATATCTTGAAGCTAGCATTAATCCAGTCCATCCATTGTCATTTCTCTGGTCTACTATTACTGTAGCTGTAATTAAAACAATACTAAATTTATATTATAAAAATTGTGCATTATCAATTTACATGGTTAAGTGTGGTAGTTACATTTTCAGCATCTAAACAATGTTTATACAACTTCTCTGCAATACAGCTGAGGCAAATAAAACATTTTGCAATGAAAAAAGGTTCTGCTATATATAAGTAAATCCTTCTATATAAATAACTTTCATATTACACAATTTTGACATTTCTGTGCAAACGTGAATGAAAGATTATAATTGAAATACAATCATGTATCTAAAAAGTGCACACCACTGCAAAAGTACCAACAAATATTTAACAACCTTTATGCAAACATGACTAAAATCCAGATTGAAATCAAAAGACTTCCATTTGTTTTAAAAATAGATTAATTTTTGGGAAATGACATTTATGTTTACATTCTGTTTAAAAGTTGTTAACATGATAACTGTACATTTATACTGTTTGCACATTTACCTTTGCCATTTTCATACACACTAGTCATTATCTAAAATTACCACACATTTCAATAAGTAATAATCAAACATTGCTCTAGACTGCACAAGGTCAATCACAGGTTATCAGGTTATCTATGATTGACGTTGATGCTAAATATAAATAAGAAGATGTGGTATGAGTGCCAATGAGACAACACTCCATCCAAGTCACAATGTATAAAAAGTTAACAATTATAGGTCAAAGTACGACCTTCAACACGGAGCCTTGGCTCACACAGAACAGCGAGCTATAAAGGGCCCCAAAATGATAAGTGTAAAACAATTCAAACAGGAAAATAAACGGTCTAATCTATATAAAAAATGAGAAACCAGAAACACCTATGAACCACACCAACAAACGACAACCACTGAATAATAGACTCCTGACTTAGGACAGGTGGATAAAAATGCAGCACGTTTAAATGTTTTAACAGGCGCAAACCTTCACCCTAACCTGAGACAGTAGTGTAACATGACAACATAAAAAGACACACTATAAAATATCGATTGAAATGGCTTAACTCGATCAATAAGACAACTCTTATCTGGGACAAAATGGCATTAAATAAAACAACATACATAGGTAAATAAGGTCACTTTATTTATGACCATATAATTCTTTAAACCATGAATATATCAGGGAGCCTTGGTAGGCCAAGAGGTCTAAGAAGTTTATTTACAACTACCATTAGCCTGTCAACACTGAGGTTGTGCACTCAAACACCACTCATGGCAGGTGCTTTCAACTCCTATCTTCACTGATACCAATAAAAAGTGGCCCCCATTATATAGCCAAGAGTGCTGAAAGAAGCGTTATACACCAACAATCAACCAATACATCTGACAGTCAAATATAATCATGCTGTACAGGACAGTTTTTGCTGATAAAACAATTGATATATCTGTTATCAAGTCTGATATCTTCTACTCTCAGCAAAAGCGTAAATGACTCTATAAATCAAAAGAGGGTTAATATGTATTTACGTGTGACAGCTGATTAGGTCCTCCAATTTAACTTGCATAGGATGCAGATATCAGTCCTCATATAAGCCTGGTGGTCTGATAAATGCTGTCCTCTTTATGCCATTATCAGCAAGTCAAAAACAAGGTTATCATTCTAATTTCCGTTTTTATAAATTTTATAACCCGATTAGTATTATCCTGAAGCAATACCCCCAAAACTAATGGATAAGGGATGATACTAGGGCCAATATAGAAAAAATTGTCTATTATAACCAAGGATTTGCTTCTCACAATACAAATATTTGTTTATATAAATCACAGATTATAAATTGGTACTTCCCATATCGGCCCTGGTATCATACAGAGACTCATATTTATAACTGAAGATCCTAGACCTACCCTTGAAATAACATAGGAAATGGATATCAACCCGAGCATCAGCAAGCTGGTTTGAATCAAACATTTAACATGTTTTATCAATAAATGGTAATCAAATTATAAAATATTTGTTCTTTTTCAGTTTCAAATCTAGCCAACAGATTTCCACAGGCCATAGGGGATGGAAATATCACGGAACTGTTGGATCAGTTCTCATAGTACCAGCTGTCTTCTGATGAACTACCCAATTTGACCAGGCAATAGCAACATATATAGTTTGTTGGGAGCAATGGCAGAGATTAAAGATGACATTTTAGATGGCAAAAAAATGTTATGACACTCTTTCAAAGTTTGATAAAGCTATTTTAGTTTAGCCAAATATCAATTCTGACTGTGAGAGAGCATTTTCAATTATAAAGAAATTCACACTGAATTCTGATCAGAAGTTGACAATGATATATTGTGTACCTTGTTATCAAGTAAATGTAACCAAACTGGCAGTTGTTTTGAATATGTGCCTAGTGGTGTTGCTTTAAAAGCAGCAAAACAGACCACTGTTGAATACAATAAAAGTTTACACTTATGTATGTAATAAACTATAAATATTTTTCAAACAAAATTATAATTCATCTGCTTTTAAATGTATTGATATGGTCTCTAAGCTATTCTATTAATGTATACAGAACACATTTCTCTCTTATAACTTAACTTTAATCATTCAAAAACATTTCTATATTATCCTTTCTCACTGACCTGACTATTTTGATTTATGAAAATTACTTGCTTACCTTTCAGTAGATGTGCGAGTTCTTCAATATTACCATTAGCTGCAGAATCAAAGAATCTATCAACAAATGGTTTCTTGGTGTCATCAGGTCCAGTTCTAGATTCAGAGCTCATTACTGTTAACTGTCTGAAAATTACAAATAAAATTTGAACAGATAGGAAAAAAACCATACAAAATAGCTACATTTTTCATATACATGTAAGATCTATTTTACTGTGAATAATAGTGTATGTGGGGTATTAACTCTTCCTCTGCACCAGTCCTTGATGTTTAAAAAAATACAATAAAAATTCAATTTGGACACCACAATAGCCTTTGAAATCTTGTTTGATGAAGCACATTGTATCTTTTACATCTCTAACATTTTGTTTAAATGATGTAAAATTAAAGCTTCTTAGGGTACAACAAGTTTTGTTTGATTTTTGTGTCTCTTAATTTTAGTAACTTCACAACATGTATAAGAATTTACAAATATACAGAATTACATACTATTTAAACTACAAGGCTGATATATAAATTCCGATACAAAAAACCAAAAAAACAAAACATATCATCTGCTTGAATATATGATATTTTCAAAACAGAAGAAGAAAATATAAAACTAATAAACTGCTTCGCCAATCGCAGCTGGATATGACCGCAGAGGTCCAACCCTGAACAGTTGGGGCAAAAATGGACACAATATTCAAGCTTGATACAGGTCTGAATTTGGATTGTAATTGAATATTTGACACATTATAGGTTTCTGACACAGAATAAATGTGTCAAAGAACTTGAAATTGGTTGTATGATTTGAATTTATATTCAATTGAAGATTTCTTGCTGTTGTGCAACACAGTGTGCTGTTGCGCAATACTTAGTAAATCTGTTTCAGACTATATACAAAGAATTAGCAAAATAAATTGTGACCCCCAATTTTTTTCTTTGGAAAATTGACAATTTCTTAAATCTTGAGGGAAAAAAAATTGACCCCCCCCCCTCCGAAAACCAAATGTCTTCGGACAACGCTGACAGCGACGCTGACGACGTGATACCAATATACGATGCAAACATTTTTTGCTGTCGTATAAAAAATGAGGGTTTTAAATTTTAGATAAGGCTCTGTGACTTATTTTTCAACAAATTTTCTACAGGTAGGGAACAACCCCCAAAATGAAAGCGATATCCCTTAAATGAGGGACACTGTCCCTCAGACAAAGGGTTATTTAGCTGTTGTAGATAAGAAAAAAGAAAAAGTTAGCCTTTTTAACTTAAAAGGGGTAAAATTAATTATAATTAGAACATCTTTTCTAAAAGAGGGGTCCTCTTATTCAAGAAGATTGAAGTCCATGAATATTCCAAAATTCATGGACATGTTTTGTCAATATAATATCAGATAGACATATTGTTCTTTGGAAAAAGTTTCTGCAAATAATGTAAATATATGTGCCCTGTTGTACTTCTAAAATTATCACTTGAAATTTACACCTCATAAAAGGGACAGTCATTACATTGAAGATACCATTCAAACTCATAAGTAGAAAATAAACTGACAACACCATGGTTAAAAATGAAATACACCAACATACAAACAACAGTACACTAAAGACTGAGCAACACAACCCCACCAAAAAACTGGGGGTGATCTCAGGTGCTCCGGAAGGGTAAGCAGATTCTGCTCCACATGTGTCACCCATCGTGTAGCTCAATTGTTAGTACAAACCTGGTAATAAGTCTAATTCGGTAGGTCACATTCGGGGAAAAGGGGACCGGTTGTCCCCAACATGCTCTATATAAACCTAAACTTGATTAACAAAAACAAACCCTTATTCATAACTCCAACCCTAAAAGACTTCAAAAATTTCAGGGATCCTAAAGTAAAGGAAGACCAAATATTGCATTAGTCATACAATTACCTATACAAATATTTTACATATTTCAAATGTCTATACTGAGACAACAGTGTCAGCATTTGTCAATATGATGTCCTATTTCCTGACCTGTACGAAGTTCACAACAGCTGACAGGTTATTTCTAAAAAAAACTCATTTAATTGTTTATTAGTTTCGGTAAATGCATTGAGACATTATCAAAATTATAAATCATGTTAAAAATAACGGGTTATGTAACTTTAGTTCTTTATATTTGAATATATCTGGGACTATTATACTAATAAATAGTCCCAGAATATATTGATCATCAGTGACCCTTTGGAGCCTCTGTGAGTGTCTTGTCTATCGTCAAGCTCTTTCGTGGTGAAGGAAATTTTAAATTCTGGTCCCTTTTGCGTTTTATATCATTTCAATATTCATGCATTTACCAACATCATAAATGACATCGATCAAATCAAAACAATAATTTTTTGGGGATGAAAAATGACAACATGATAGATAGATGACCATTCCATCAGTGCATCTGTTTTACTAAAAATCAAAATGGACTCCTTAGAAGAGCTAGCAAAAACAAGAAACTTGTTAGAACAATTAAACATAGGCGTCATAAGAAATCTAGGTATTTTCTTACACTTCGACAATACATCGTGATTCTGATCATAAGGTCAATATATATGTTGACACAACTGGTCTCTTTGTTTTTTCTTGTTTCATCTTAGTACTATAGTTTCACCGAGTAATGTCACACTGTACTTAGATATATAATATACCTTATCGCTATTTATTCCAATCTGGATTAGTTCTGAAATTACACAACTTTTTTATCAAGTTGAAGCTATCTTGGGCCCTGTTTAATCAATGCATTATGCATAAAACTTTCAAAAAGAGACATGTTTAAACCATCGTAAACGCCTCATACAAAGCATTTTTATGATTTAAATTTGTATTTTAAAAAAGTCTATCATAGTTTCAAAATGTTCGCTTTCTAAACATTTTCCTTTCATAGCTCGTTACTGATGACCTTTGTTTTTGCAACACTTGACCCAAACAGGAAGTTGTCTAAATGACTGTTTTTTTTCCGGATTGGACTAAATACCGATAAGGTGTATGTCAAGAGTGCAAAAATTTGCGAAACAGCATCACAACTTCTCAAACACAATGCAATCCTCCAACTGATTTGAGTCACTGAATTATAATTGAAAATGTGCCCTCTCCTTTGGTGCATTCCTGTCGTCATACACAATTTTGCTCATGAACTACATGCTATCTTTTTCATCCATAGTGTCACAAATGCATGATTTCTAATAGACGTATTTACACTTGTATGCAAATTTGTCCACCATTACGTAAAATCACACAAGTTCCCGTAAAATTAGACATCACAAAAAAATTAAAAAGTGATTGTTGTTTGATGTCAGAAGGTTATTCAGAGCAGATCAAAGATGATTCAGAGACAAAATTCAGTTAAATACCAAAAGTGTAAATACGTTTATATAAGGCAGGTGATACCTGTGAAAAGGGGACCAAGTCAGCAAACCTTTAAAATACTTTACGATATCCTGCTCATAGCAGATTTTTATATATACCGGTAAACATTTTATTCCCAGCATAATTTCTGGTGAAGAAGTCACTGAATTACGAAAAACTTTTCCGATGTTGGTCTTATTGTTAGGAATTTTATATATGACATCATTTTCAATGTAAATGAAAAGAAATCTATCTTAAGGATTGTATTTTTTTTTTTTTTTAGTTTTGAATTATAGTTTGATTATAAACATAATAATTTATACAAAATTGGCTTTCTACTGATCTTAAAATGTTCAGATACAAAAATCTGCCTGATTGATCTGAGGTGAGTTTCCCCAGAGAACTCTTTTTTTGCTATAAAATCATATGTTGAACTACACATTTAGCTCTAGACTCACTTTATTACATACACAAACAGAATAAATACAAAATATTCGTTCTTTTTTTACGTTTGGGTAAACAGTTATACAAATTTGCGTGAAATCGTATGATTTACAACATAGCAGTGTCCGTCAACAGAACAGGAACAAAGGTAATGTGCAAGCTCAACTGTTAGAAGAAAGTGAGAAAAAGAAAGTTAACAATTTTAATATATATCTTTAGTATATTAATTTTTAGTTTAATTGATTTTCTTACTGTTATTGGGGACAATTATTGGGGACTTCCTCCCCATTTTAAGAAAATACTACTCAAACATAATCTGTAAAAGTTGAACAAATTTCTTTTTTTCCAATTTTTATTTTGTTTAAACTGGGAAACAATCATGATTGTTAATTATCAGCTATCACCTTTGGTTTCATGTAAGCAATCAGTTTTTCTGAAGGTTTTTAACAGACAAAAGTGTGGTAAAATCAGCGTTGAACCTGTGATTTTTCTTACAATGTGTGAAGAGAGACCAACTATCTATTAATATTTGACTGCTGAATTGCCACTTTGTTGATAAAAAATGAATATAATGTTAAATGACAAATATAAAAATAAGGAGATGTGGTATTGCCAATGAGACAACTATTCACCAAAGTTCAAATGATGTGAATGTAAGCAATTATAGGCACCTGTATGGCCTTTCAACAATGAGAAAACCCTATACTGTATAGTTGGCTATAAAAGAGCCCAACATGAAATATATGAAACAATTCCACTGAGAAAACTAACAGCCTAATTTATAACAAAACAATTTGCGAAAAACAAATATGACAGACAGGAACCGATGACAACCACTGAACTACAGGCTCCTGACTTGGGACAGGCATATGCAGAATGTGGCAGGGTTAAACTAGTTTTCTGGTGCCAAACCGTCCCCCTCCTCAGACTAAAAATGCTTCCTTTAAGTATCTCTCAGCTATTTACATTTTGTCAAGACATTGGAGCAGAAAAAAGTAGTTTGCAAGAATGAAGTTTTTGGGTTGTTTTTTATTTTATTAGTGGCCCATTATACTTTGACAATTTGCTTTTTGTGAAACTACTACAGATTTAAAAAGATTATATTTTGAATGTAGTAAATTCCAGATAAACATAACTTGATTGAGGTTTTAAAATTTTGGTAGGTTTATTGATGGCATATTTTGTGAAGGTAATACATATTCAAGTATTAACAAACAAACCCATAAATTTCCTCAAATTTCTTCATGTTTGTTATATTTCAATTCTTCAAAGAAATAGCGAGTAAAGCATAAAAAAAAATTTAACACCATAAAGCAAAATTGTTGGAAGCTTATTGGTTGTCACTATTGAATTTTTGTCAAGTATAAGAAAACTCTAAATCCCCAATTTTCTTTATTGCCTTGATTAAAATGCATATGGTACCGTAATTTTGTAAGGATTACAAAATGTCATGGTTCACTTCATGAAAAATTTACAGGAAATTTATTTAACGGAAAAAAAATCTTTTTATGAAAAAAATTCAATAATTTTAAATATATTGAATAACAGCTGGCAAATTGTGTAGTTTTTATGTTTGTTAACACTATCAACCACTTAAATACATTAATAAACAGACTAATCTTACAGTACACACAAAGCAATAGAGTGAAAAATCCTTCTTCAGTAAAAGTAATACAGATAAAGTATAGTTTAAAAAGTTGTGGACATCATTTCAGGTTTTCCTTATTGCTATTAAATCATATTCTTTTTAGAAAAAAAGACTGGTGTATGCAAAATTGAGTTGGACCAAAGATCCCCAGCAGATCGTCATGCTGTTTTGATGTGGGAACAGGTAGAATTTTTTTTTAATTTTCAGTAAAAACCAACAATTCTTAGATTTTATTTCATTATCTGTCATTTGTTGGTCACTTGTCCTGTCTTCACTGTGCTTTAGAAAAATCAACAAATAAAGGAAATGTGGATTGAATATCAATGAAACAGCAAACCAACAACACAAAACTCAAAAGACATTTAGAGGTTGATATAAAGTCTTCTATAGTAGACAGATTTCTATAGAAATTGTCAAATAGTTCTAGATTGCCTCAAATCTAGAAAAGTAGGAAATAAATTTAAAATAGATTATAAAAGTTCTGATTTCATCAACAAATTCCCCAAAACAGTCTGAACATGAAAAATGTGATACTTTTAAGTAATATAAGATAAAAATAAGGAGATGTGGTATGATTGCCATTGAGACAACTATCCACCCAAGTTCAAATGAAGTGGATGTAAGTAATTATAGGCAACCTAAAGGCCTTCAAAAATGAGAAAAACCCATACTGTACAGTCAGCTATAAAAAACCCAGACTTGAAAAATATGAAACAATTCAATTGAAAAAACTAACAGCCTTATTTATTCACCTGTCCTAAGTCAGGAATCTGATGTACAGTAGTTGTCGTTTGTTTATGTAATTTATACGTGTTTCTTGTTTCTCGTTTTTTTATATAGACTAGACCGTTGGTTTTCCCGTTTGAATGGTTTTACACTAGTAATTTTGGGGCCCTTTATAGCTTGTTGTTCGGTGTGAGCCAAGGCTCCGTGTTGAAGGCCGTACATTGACCTATAATGGTTTACTTTTATAAATTGTTATTTGGATGGAGAGTTGTCTCATTGGCACTCACACCACATCTTCCTATATTTATTTATAACAAAACAATTTACGAAAAACAAGTATGACAGACATGAACCAATGACAACCACTGAACTACAGGCTCCTGACTTCGGATAACAAAATAAAGAATGTGGTGGGGTTAAACATGTTTGTGAGCACTCAATCCTCCCCTAACCTGGAACATTGGTGTTACAGCACAACATAAAGAACAAACTATAAAAATCAGTTGAATATGGCTTAACTCATCAGATCTTTACAAAGCAGAAAAAACATCTAACAAAAACACAGACTGTACGTGACAGGGTATTTATACATCTACAGCTCAACATACATTATAAGAACAAACTATAAAAATCAGTTGTTTTAATACATGTAAAGTGGCAAACATGCAAAGACCTGCCAAGACCTACATAGCATCTACTAATTTATTTCAAGAAAGAATTTTGAATTAGAAACTGATAATCAAGGACTTAATGACACAATGAATGATTCATCAAGATTTTTCTGTTTGTTACATATAATTCATTTTAATTATTAGAGAAACGGTTGCTTCCTGCCAGAAGATTTCAAGAACTTTTATTTAACAACTGATGGCTTCAAATTGACATGGAATGTGAAAATGGACAGTAAGTTTAATTATATTTGAACAGTGAGGACAAAATAATTAAAAAGTATACATGTGTACCCCACAATTAAGATTCACATGTTCCACAGTATAAATAATGAAACAACAAACACATTTGTACCCCCAAAAATGGATGATAATGAAACTGCAAGCACCCTAAATATATCAAGCACATTTGAATATAAAGCAACAAATACACATGTACCACAAAATTAATGAAACTTAAAAATAGATGTACAGTCCATACAATAAGTAATGATTTATTAAAGCAACAAACAAATCCTGCATCTTAGATAATCAATGAGAAACCTCAGTCTGTCATCTCATTTTAAAATGGTTTCAAAGGGAAACAATTCAAATGTTTTGCTTTGGACTATAGATTGTTTCACTACTCTATAGATACACAAAAATGGTGAAATCTAATTGTGTGTTTTCTACTCTTTGGTTATGTATTATGGATATTCAATGGAAAATCAAAACTAAAACATTTCATCTTTTTTTTAGAATATGCTAATGAAAAGTAAGCTGGTTGCACACATACAACAAAAATATGATTAATTGAAAATTTACAAAAAAATGTATTTCAATTAAAAAAATCTGACTCAGCATATTGTCAGAAAAAATAAGCTATATAATATCTTGTCTTTATGTTAAACTTTTAGGATATATTTCTAAAATACGCTAAAGTGGGTTGATTTGCTGAAAACCTACTTAACTAATAGCTCCATTACTAATTCAAAACTTCATGAATCAATTTAATGCTGCCATTTGTGAAAAAGAAACTGCTCAAGTTTAAGGAGACACTTGGCATATTTGTGAAAATGATATATATTCATATGGGTTACTGTATTTCATTTACTTTAAACAATGAGAATTTTTCATTATTATAGGAACAGCGATTTATAGACATCCTTTAGAACGGAGATTATCAGGGCTTTGTAAGCTAGCTGTGTCATGTTCATGTTCACTTTATGTATTATCTTAGTAATTTGTTAACATGTATTCATGCATGACTACACTTGTATTAAATTTGATACAACTAAATTATGTACACCTACATTGAAAAAGGAATACTAAATAGATAAATGTGCATTAATTGTAATGTTTGCGGAAAATAAATTTGTTCGAGTGTCCACCAATGGGAAATTAAGGGATACAGTGACGATTCAAAACACAAAAACTATACATGCATGCACTAAACAAAACCCAATCAAAGGAACCACCAAACATGTATAATGAAAAAAAGTTACTATTAGGTCTTCTCTATGGCATGTCACAGGTTGTTGCGGAAACCTTATCTGGAATCTATTGGATAGGCTTGCATTTATAAAAATTTGAGAAGGTGTTTTTGGAAAGATTGAAACTATAGTCCAATTCTTTCATGAGAAATCGCCTCACCAACTAGGATGTAGCCATGCTAGCCACTTAAATCTACATACACTGACATATAGTTCCCAATACTACTTGTGTCCATGTAAATATGCACAAATTAACTGTACACATTTGGGTTAAATCTTTATGGCAGTTAAATCAAGTATGCACAAAATGTATGTCATTAGTTTTGTCAATTTGCTTGCTAGTGAGGTCATTTTTATTAAGTAAGAGTACATATACCATACCAGTATGTCTTACAACACAGGCGGAGTTTAATTAAGATCAATTTTTATAATGGAGAGCACTGATACAATACCAGTATGTTTGACTACACAGACAGAATTTAACTTGGAATCCCCTCCTCTGCCAATATTAATCAACCAAATTATCTTATTTTTTAGTCACATAATTGTTTAGCTGACAATTCACTACAAAGTTTTTAAAATATACAGTTCCTGAACTCAATAGTATGTAAGATTTTTATACATGTATGTAGAAATGAAACATTTGATTATTTACCTATTACTTTTGATTTAGACTAGGTGAAATTATTTTAATAAACTAGCAAGTTAAAAGTGTAGCTCAGGGTGTACGGACTGTACTCATGAACTAGCAAGTTAAAATTCTAGCGCAGAGTGTACGGACTGTAACCTCATGAACTAACAAGTTTAAAGTGTAGCTCAGGGTGTACGGACTGTAACCTCTTGAACTAGCAAGTTAAAATTCTAGCTCAAAGTGTACGGACTGTAACCTCATGAACAAGCAAGTTTAAAATGTAGCTCAGGGTGTATGAACTGTAACCTCATGAACTAGCTAGTTAAAAGTCTTGTACAGCGTGTACAGACTGTAACCTCATGGACTTGCAAGTTGAAAGTGTAGCTCAGGATATACGGACTGTAACCTCATTAACTATCAAGTTTTAAAGTGTAACTCAGGGTATCAGTCTAGTACAAAGCAGGGTTCATATTCATATCACATTTATAACATGTTCTTGTCCTGAATATGAATTTTGATTGGACATTAAACAACCATCCATCATAATCACACATGTTAGTTTTATTTTACATTTGCCATTTCAGTACTATCTGTTGTAGGTAAAAATGAAATGGCACTATCCTAGATACCACTCCTCTTTCTAATTCTTAATTCATTTTAGAAATTGTCATTTATTTGAAAGGAATTGACTGTAAAATATTTTTTAACAATTTGTTAGTTTCTGTTTTCCGAACAACAGTATTGGTATATATGCATATGTTCACATCTTGATTTTATTTATAACATCACATTGATTTACTCTGAAGTTGGCTGCTTGAATTAATTTCAATTAAGTTGCAAAAAATAAGTATACTGTTCAAGCACCAATTTCTGTTAGAAAAAACTAGTTGGTTTTTGAGTCAAGATTTTTTGGGTGTATTTGTTGGTGGGATCGCACATTAATATTACAAATTATAAATATAGCCAAGCTTTACTCGTAAACATATTTAATCAAATCAAAGCTACATTTTTGTGCATTAAATATGTTAATTCGTAAAAGGTGTGAAATATATATAACTTTTATCAAGTATTTTGGTCACTTCAAATTAACAACAAATACTGTTTATAAGATAAGCATTGAGTTAAAATTTGAAAATCTAAACCATCTTTATTTCTTGTGAAAGAAACTGACATTCTAATGACAGCTTTGATATTGCTTTGTGTGAAAACTTAAAGTTTTCCAAAATCAAGGACATCAAGTAGTGATGTGGTCATGTATCTTCATAAAACAAAACTTATATAAAAAAGAAAACATGAAAAACTGGCATTTTCTTTTCTTATTCAGATATAACAGAAGTTTACAAATGATATAAAAAGTTTACACAATTGTTTAATGCCTAAACTTGTAGGTGGCAGTAACTAATCCTAGACTGGTAAAGACTGCTAAAATGAATCACACAGGTGTCTTATCAGTATAGTAAATCAAGTGTCAGATAACCAATATTGTTCATTACGTTATCACCTATTTCATGCTAAGATCATTTTAAACAAAACAAATTTAGGTATTCTTTTGTTATGCAACCATAAATCTCATTAATTATTGCTGTATTATGATTAAATTGGTTTTTTTTAGATGGTCCTACTCCAGTTGGGAAGCTGTATATCAACAGAGTAAGTCAGTTGACCCGTATTGCTGGTAATGTGGCATCAAGTCATGTTAATCCTACATTGCTGGACCTAGAGGCAGACTCTGATAATGAAGACGAAGCTACAGGTTTGATGTTCTACATTTACATGCATAGGGATGATTGTGCAGTTTGCCAAAAAATTATGTTAATTCAGCTATAGATTGTAAATTTTGTACTTCTTACTCTTTTTAAAGTATGCAAACTGTCATTTATAACACATAAAAATGAGTTTGAAGATACCATGGGGACTTTCAAGGCTTACAAGTCAAATAAAAAATCTGACAATACAATGGCAAAAGACTGAGCAACAAAAACTGAGGGTGATCTCAGGTTCTCCTGGAATGTAATTTTTTCTTGTTAAATTGCATTTCAGAGACAAAATGATATAAAAAAAAAGTCAATATCATTTTTTTCTGTACCACAATTTATCAAACTCTTTCTTTTTTTGCTTGTTGGCGCAAAATGGGACTTAATAAAGATTTAAAGAGTGACACGTTTTTAAGTTTCATTAAAGTTTTCAGATCTTAAAAGATTTTTTGGGAGTTCATAAAGTTTCTTTTTCAAGTTTTATGTGTCAGATTGATGGGTGTTACATATACAACACCCTCAAAACTAGATTTATCATGCATGCAAATTTTTGCAATTAAACAGACATTGATTTAAATGATTTCCTCTTTACCCATACATATTATAAAAAAAAGTGAATTAAATATTTCTGTTCTTCATCTCAAAGTCTGAGTAAAGCCTTCAACACAGAGCAAAAGATCACACTTCCCAGCAAGAAGCTTATAAACCTTTCTGTTGAGTTTGTTTTTTACATTACATCTTAATCAAGTTTCAAGTATGAAAACCATATCTCTATTTTAAGAGTTTATGTTCATTTTTTTCTTGTTAATGCAGTAATAAATATATACTTTAATACAAATTGCTATTTGGTTTATAGAATATATTCACAACATGCATTGGTTTTCAATTAATAATTATCTTTGATATCATATTTGTAGGTTTAGAGAAACCATCATTTGACAGCAGATGTAAAATATATGAAATGGATCCTTGTGATGGGTATGGGAGAGTTTGTTTAGTTTTCAGAGAAAACAAAACAGGTACAATTGTGTAAAATTTAGTAAGTTACAATACCATGAATTATTTCATTCATTAGAGTTTTTTTTTAATTTGAAAAAGTAAATGTTATATTTTTTAAGAAGGCATGTTGCCTCTTATGGAATAAGAATCTGGAATGATGATTTTAATAAATATCTAATTATACAAGTGGAGAGGTAGATCATAGAATGTGATGACCTTTTACATGTTTATCATGTTATGATTATTGTTCTACAATTTGTTTTTTTAATATAAAACTCAGTTTTGAAATTCATATCATATTTAGAGGCTATTACCTGAATTGAATAGAAAATGTAGACAAGTTGACTCACTTAAGGAATGTGCCAGCACATGTTACTATTCCGTGTTAACAAAAAATGTAACAATACTTTTATTATCTTTATCCATATATTTTAATCTTCTCGTGCATACCTGATGTGATGTTTAATTGAATTATTAACCCTGCGATAATGTGCTCAAAATTCTGATTGGCAAGTTACATTCATAAACCTAGGTTTTATTGAGTAATTTTTCTATTAACAATTGATGTATTAATTGACTCTATTTATAACTTATCCTCTATTTTGTAAAACCTGTATAGCAAATAATCAACATGACAGCATGTATAAAAGATCCAAAAAAGAAAAAAAAATGTTTCTGCTTGTATAATACATTCCCAACATAAAGTTTGATATATGAACTGACCTCCTAAATCATAATGATTCAGTGACAAGGAGATTTATTGTATTTACATTGCATCTTGCAGAACAAATGAAAGCTACAAGAAAATCCCTGAAAAGTCATTTTATGAACAAAGGGAGATAACTCAATGTTTTTATTTCCTTTCTCTTGTTTTACCATAGAGATATTTTAATATATAGTTATATAGCATACTGCATTACAACAATTACTGTAAAAGTACTTTAATTATCATAACATCAGAAAACTTTGACTAAGACAACTATTGTAGCACTATTTGTATAGAATAATCCATTAAAGTGAAATATCAGTCATGTAATTATCAACGTTTTGGTTTCCACCCCTCCTTTCCATTTTTCCCACTCCTAAAAAACAACCCACATTCAGGAATTGTACTCAATATTATGTTTTCTATTTCTGGAGAATGATAATTCTAAAAATTTACAAAGCCATGATTCAGTGATAACAGTATTTAAATATAGTATAAGTGGATTTCATCTTTTGTGAGTAAATAGAGTTTTGTCTAAAGGTTTGGAGATTTACAATATACTTTGTATTATTTAAAATGGGATATTTTTATTTTTAGAATTTTTGGATGAAACAATTTTTTGTTACTATGGACATTGAATTTTTCCAATTGCCTATAGGGCTATGTCAATGGCAATGTTAGGGTACTGGATATAAGGCACTTTCCTAAACTAGGCTGAAACTACGTCTGTGATGTGTTAAAGTTTGTTTAAATAATGTAATGGTTTTAGGAGTTTAGGACAAATGTCGGTTTTATCCATACACACAATTTGATCTCTGAAGTACTGGAATGATACTAGGAAATATGTCAATTTTATCAAAAAGCTAACTAATCTCTAACAAACCATCATGATTGGATAATGTAAGAAAAATTCTTTGCTTTGACCCTATATTAGTTGGCAATTAGGATCAGCTTTGTCATTCTGAATTCAAATATGATAAGATTGCTTCACCCCAAAAACATGCACACTGCAATTATCATAAAATGATCAATTAGATTAAATAGTGTGATGGAAATTACTGTAGTATGTAGTTTTAATTACAAAGTTATTTCCCTTTAATAGGATACATAGATTCTCAGGAATTGTTTGATGGAAAACACACATCTGAGTTGATCAGATTTGGTAGGAAACTAACGTACACACTTCACCACTAATTATCTCCCTTACCTATGTAAAAGCTTCCCCACTTGCTGATTTGTTTTCACAGGAGAAGGAGAACTGAGCATGTTTAATTTATCCTGTAATATGCTTTTTGAAAGGTCATGTATTGATTCAATAGACATTTCTATGCTTATTTCATTTTAATATAGAGATACTGTATTCAGAGAAACCTTCATCTGGTATTATACAACATATTCTGTAACAATAACTTTTGCAAGGGTGTCCAATTTCAATTTGATTTCTGTTCTGCTTTTCTGAAAACATGTAAATTCTTTATCTTTGTTTTTTTATTTTTTTAAAAGTTTAAAAAAAAATAGATTTGAAGTATTTCAATTTGTCCAAGAATAAAAATTATAAGTGTTTATTAAAGCTGTCTAAATGTTTTATCTCAGATTTTATTAAGCAATATCATGATTTATTACCTGCTTTTCATTCACTAAACAGACTTTTCACCCAAATAACATATCATACATTTCTGGTTAAACACGAATCGGAAATTGGTCTATTGTCTAGAAATTAAACCAGGATATATATTTGTTTGCAATGTAAATATTTTCAAGCTTTCACAATTATCAGTTTGGAATGCATTATGGGTGTTAATCTGCTACCTTTAATTTTTTTCTCCTAAGCATTTAGAGGAAACATAAATGAAATCAAAAATGTGTGAATATTTTTTAGTTTACAGTAATAAAAATGGTAAAATATAAGAAATAAAGCAATTTATTATTAGGAAAATTTAGCTTATAATGATATAAATTTTTAAAAGGTGATCATATTATAGGATAATATTTAGCATGGTCAGGTCATAAGCTATTAATGATACATAGAGGTATTACCCTGTACATATAAATTGAAAGGTAGAAAGTTCATGTGAGAATGTGGTGTGATATGGAATTATGGGAAGATGTAAGGAATATGGTAATAGTTTCATTAATATTTCTGGTAATGGTAACCATGTAATTTGTAGAATATAATACCAGTCCATCATGTTTTATATTCAGTGAGTTCAACAGTTGATTTTGGCTACATAGTGATACTTGGTCAAAAACTCATCACAACTTATGTTTAAATGTTTGTCAATATGCCAAATCAAAATAAAGTTTCACTTACTTATACCATTATGTGATACAATATTTAATCTTAAACTGAATTTAAAATCCCAACATTTGTTTTTTAGGCATACCCAAATTTAGTATTTATGCAGTGTAGCTCACAAAAATATTTTTTATGTTTCAACTAAATAAGTATAAATAGAATTAATGCCTTTGCTGCCATCAAGTAAAATGTGGACAATGGTCATAAATCATTTGAAAGTAGGTCATCCTAAATGAAACACTTTCTCAGTCTGTGATTCATTATTATGTAAGCATGTTGACACACATTTAAAGTAACACTAGATAAAAGATATAATTCTTCAAGACATAGGATACAGAATTAAACATTCATCTTAAGTCCATAGTGCTGAATTGATCAACTATGCTGGTTTTATGCCAATGGTGTTCTTGCATATATTTTGAATGAACTCCAGTTTTAAAATTTAAGATTTTTGAAAGGCATTTCTATGCTTTAAAGCCTTTTTGCAGTCTTCTGTTTGTGTGTGTGAATTGCCTGTAGACTAGTCTATAAGTCACTGTAGATTTAGTCAGTGTTGTTGTCATTCTTATACAAATTTATTGCATTTCAATATTGACAATAAATGAAAGTGGGAGTATCCTGAATTTAATTTTAAGAGAATTACTCTATTACAAGTAATGAATTTTAAGCATAAATGCTTAAAATTCATTTCTTTATTTCCATGACATTTGTGAATATATATTTGAGCAGTATTTTTTTAACATGTTATTCAAGCTTCTTTTTCTATTAGTTTTTTCTTATTAATTATATACACATGTATGTAATTTTCATTTGCATATTTACATTTTTAATTGTACCAGATGAGATGGGCCAGATTAATGTTTTGTTTTATATAAGTTGCAAAATAAGATAAGCACTGATGTTTATGATACACTAAAACTTTATTTTGAATTTTCAGGAAATGATAGAATGTGTTGTGATGAAAAATATATATTTGTGACACAACTTTTTAATTTGAACTTTTTGCTTTTTAAAATTTAGACATGGTAACAAATAGTGTTGATTGGGTGAATACTTTTTCTACTTTAAATTTACATGTAGAACATATATAAATACTTTGAGGATTGCCAGTCATTTATTAACCTTATCAACAGTGTTTCTGAGAATTTCTAAGAATTATAGAAGAAAAGATTTTGAAATTTGAAAAAATTTAATGAAATATTGTAAAATAATTTTAAATAAAACTAATTGCAATTCCAAAATTAGGATAACTTGCTTTATTTTTGGAAGTTTAAGAGAGGTAAGACAGACATCTTCTGGCTTTTATATATGCAAAGTTTTTTTAGTATTTTTTTCATACTACTTTTAAGTGCAAAAACTGCATTGATAAGGTCAACATTGAAAATTGGAACAATTTCGAACAGTCAATTTCATCTAAGGAAATAATTCTAGAGAAATCCTGAAAATTTACAGTATTTATATAAATCATGTGACACAATTGATTACTTCATGAATAAACAAGTAAATATTAAATAGAAAGTTGTGTACTGGTATTAAATATTTGCACTAGTTCTGAGATCAGCGGACAGATGAATGACTTAACATAACTGAATCACACATTTATAATTTGAATGACTTCTATTTCATATATTTTGATTATCTGCCACCAATGTATGTTTGCATATGTAGAAAGCCATGAGTGTAAATTAGTTTCTAGATTTTTTGTTTTATATCTCTTTAATATAATAACAATATTTATTTCTGCAAACCTTTTTAGGAGGAAATGATCCTAAGACTGAAGTCTGGTTTTTAGACAGATCATTGAGGTGGCACTTCCTTGCAGAATCATTCATGGCATACTTCAGGTTGATGTTGATGCATTTAGGACTTCCTCAGTGGCAGTATGGAATTACTGACATTGGACTTAGTCAACAAGCTCAGGTTAGTCATATATATCTTCTGTAAGTCACAATAAAGTATAATGCTTGTTGTCCCTACCATCCAGATTTAGATCAAGATGCAAAGATACTCATCATAGTTTATTGGTTATATATTGATATAAAACTTAGGAGATTTGGCATGATTGCCAATGAGACAACTCTCCATCAGAGAACAAATGATATTGAATTTATTACTCTTAATTACATTAAGGAGATTTGGTTTGATTGCCAATGAGACAACTATTCATAAAGACCAAAAGACAAAGATGTCTACAATTGTAATGATAGGTCACTGTATGGTCTTCGACAATGAGTAAACCCATAGCATATAGTAGGATACAAAAGGCAATGGGATTGTGCTATGTATGGATTTCACACTGTAAAGTATTCTATATACTGTTGGTATCTGTGTCCCTTACTAAATGAAAGCATTTGAGCTGTTTTATTTTGAACGAGTTTGATAAGAGCTTTTACAGTAATTTTGATTGACCATGGTCCATCTTTCAATTAAGGTTGAAAATTTATACTTTTAAAACAAATTTATTAGAATCATTGTCTTAAGCATGTAAAATTTTATTTATTGATTGATTAATGAATCAATGAAAATTTATGTGTAAATCATTTCATGAGAAGGAAAACTACATCTTGATTAAAGTCAAAAATGGATATGGATGCAGCAATTTAATACCTTAAGATTTTTTACTAAGATTGTCACGTAATGAGTAGATCCTATTGAAGAAGTGTCTAGAAAACTATTTCTTTCGAAACAGAAAAAGCACAGCTATAAAGTTAAAGGAATGAAAATTAAATTTTAGCTCAAAATTACCTGAAAAAAAGTAAATAACAGCTACAAAATAATGGTATCAGACTTATCAAGGGGTATATATTAAAGATGAACCTTATCTGTCTCACAAAATATCAATATAGGAATTTTCTAAAGAGCTGAACCAAGTTATTCAGGAAAGGTGAAATATGGAAAACTGGTATGATTAAAAGGAGATGTGATTAACGTGAAAATACTTAGCTGACAACATTCTAAACACATACTAAAACCAAAAAGTCGTCTCAAGATGAATATACAATCACCAATGAAAGACTTAAGTCCATACCATATATAATAATAAGGAGATGTGGTATGATTGCCAAGGAGACAGCTTTCCACCACAGTTCAAATGAAGTGGATGTAAGCAATTATAGGCCACCATACGGCCTTCAACAATGAGAAAAACCCATACTGCATAGTCAGCTATAAATGGCCCCGACATGAAAAATGTGAAACAATTCAATTGAGAAAACTAACGGCCTTATTCATACAAGAAAACAATTTGGCAGATTTGTAACAAAACAAATATGACAGATATGAACAAATGACAACCACTGAACTACAGGCTCCTGACTTGGGACAAGCACATAAAGAATGTAGCAGGGTTAAACATGTTTGTTAGTGGTCAACCCTCCCCTTACCTGGGACATATACCAAGTGCATTAAACAGAGATTGCTGAAATATATCCATGCCAAATTCCTTGATGGACAAAGTCTAAGATATACATACATGTTAACATGAAAGGAAAAATTTGGAAATGAGAGGGTGTGAATGATTTGTGAGAGCTTTTGGTTCCACATGTATTTTAGCATTGTGAATAAGTTATTCTCTAATTATAAATATTGTGCTATTTTCACATTTCTTGATCGGTGTGAGAAAAATATTTCTCCTCAATAGTGAAACATCTGTTCTCGGCAAATTATGGGTTGAAATTTAATTATGACGTCAAATTTTCTGGTTTTTTTCTGAATTTCCTATTGTGACGTCATGAAAAAAGGCGACCATGCCGGATGGCGTCACATATAAAAAACACAACTTTCTGCAAATCTTTGAAAAGGAAGGATAAAAATCATTAGAGAAACAGATTCCACCACTATAACTCGTGTATTACGATATTTCTCCATTCTCAACAGTTAAATTTTAATTATTTAAAAAGCTCGGCAAGCCTCGTGCTTTAAATATTCAAATTCTACTGTCTTGAGTGGAGAAATATCGTAACACACTTGTTGCAGTGGTGAAATCTATATTTACATAGCATCTCTTAACAATTTTAACATCAAATAAAGAGTAAGTTGAAGAATCTTATTGATTTTTCTTGTAACATCACTTTGTTTTTCAGCAATGGTTTAATATTTATGCACCTACAAGACTGGAACTTGACAGAGAACTGTTGATGGGTAATGGATCTGAGGGACAGAATAAAATGCCTACCCTTAATCTAGATGTTAATAAAGTCTTCAACAAAGGAAAAACGGATAAAAAGTAAGTTATTTAAAACATCATGGGTTTTTATATGCACATAAAAATTGTCAGTGTATGGTAATGGGTGTGATTATTTTATCTTATAACAATTTAGTATTTTTATATATGTATAAATAATTACATTTCAATAGAATTGTGATAGAATAGAGTGGGGAGGGAAAGAAACAAAGCGCATTAAAAATCATTGGTCAAATTACAGATAACATAATGGCCAAAAGAAAACAGAAAAAAAAAAAAGATAAAAAAAAAATGATAAAATAAATAAAAAATATTCAAAGATAACAGAAAACTTAAGATTTAGCAACATGATTTTCATTAAAAAAAGAGATGATCTTAGCAGAAAGTCAAATATGAAAGATGGCAGAAAATTAAATATTTATAGCAACATGAATTCCATCAAAAACTGGGATGATCTTAGCAGAAAGTCAAATGAACAAAAACAACATAAAGTTGACTTTTAAAAGATAAATGTCAGTAATTATTACTAAAGTAAAGAATAAAATATTCTACAAGAAAGCTTTCTTTAGAGATGAGACTTAAACCTTCTGTCTAGTAAGCAGCATTTACACAATTTATATATATGTCAACCAAATTGAGGTATCTGATAAATATGTTAAACAATCAGGTACAGTTATTTTTTAACTGTATTTCAATATTCATATTTCATTTAAGATGAACAAAAGTTTACAAGTTATTGCAATGTATATGATAAAATTCATTTAATACCCTAAATTTCATACTTGTATTTTCAGTTATAATTTAATTGCCTTAACTGGTTTAAAAAAAATCCAGTTGACAATTATTTTCTACAAAAAAAATGTGTACAATCTTGATATATTTTGAATGAATTTTGCAGAAAGCCTCCTGCACAAACTTCTCAGAACCAGGCAAGCTTCAATAAAAAGAAACCAATAGTTTCTTCTGCAAAGTAAGTAAAACGTATTTCAATAGACCAGTGAATGTATAACCAGCAACTTCTAAACTCTACTGAACATATAAATCCTTTTTGGTGATGTCAACAACTTGTCCATAGATTTCTGTAGTAAGGTTTTTGCTGCCCAGTTTTCTGTGTAGCTTTTTTTTGTTTTTTTTTGTTTTTATCTTTTTCTTTTTGCCATGATCTTTCTTTTAGTGATGATTTTTCATTGCCTCCTTGTTATCTTTGTATTTTAAGAAATATAATGAAAGAAAAAAAATGCATTCAAATAAAGTTTTTTGATTTACCTCCATAGGAATAGTCAAGGAACAAAATCATAAAAGTCAAAATAAACTAAAGCCATAGATAGTGATGGGGTAAAAAAATAAAAGGAAAACATGCCTTGAAAGAACATTGAAAACCATCTAAGATTATTATCTTGGTCTTTTTAATGTATTTAGTGTTAAGATAAGACTTTAATGCTCTACAGTAAAATGCATAACCATCTCTTTTAAAGAATCAAAAGAAATAAGAAGATGTGGTATGAGTGCCAATGAGACAGCTTTCCATCACAGTTCAAATGAGTCCAATCCAAGTCACAATATGTAAAAAGTAAACAATTATAGGTCAAAGACTAAGTACGGCCTTCAACACGGAGTCTTGGCTCACACCGAACAGCAAGCTATTAAGTGCCCCAAAATGACTAGTGTAAAACAATTCAAACAGGAAAACCAATGGTCTAATCTATATAAAAAACGAGAAACAAGAAACACTTAAGAACCACATCACCAAACGACAACCAATGAAACAGGTTCATGACTTAGGACAGGTGCAAACAAATGCAGCGGGTTTAACATTTTTTAACAGGCGCCAACCTTCACCCTAACATGAAATAGCAGTGTAACATTACAACATAGAAAGACAAACTATAAAATATCAATTGAAATGGCTTAACTCAATCAAAAAGATATATTAACAAAAACAAGTAAACATACACTGAACAAATAAATTTGATCTATGACACAATATAAATACATTATTAAATAAAAAAAGGGGGATGTAAAACAATGTCAAAAAAACAACTATAATCTTGGACAAAATGGCGTTAAATAAAATAACGTTCACAGGTAAATATAATAATTTTGTTGTTAGGAGTATGGAGATATTTTTTACAAAATAAATAAATTTGTTGTTCATAGTACGAGAACAGCAGTGAAAATTTATCGTCATACTAAATACTTATCAAAGGTGGTACAAATTAAAAATAGTGAGACGAGTGTCAACAGGTCAAATTAACATGACAGTACGATTTGAGAGTACTCACAGTTACTGAAAGCTAGTTAAAAGCCAAAAACAATTAATAATAAAAAAATCATGCATCAGAGACTAAAATCAACTAAAACACATCCCAGGGATTTAGTGTTTTAAAGCCATGGACAGTCAAAGAAGACATGACTTGTGCAATGCCAAAATAAAAGTATCGACAGGCAGTAGGATAGTTTGGATTTAACCTTATAATAAATATGTATAATGTTATATATAGATAAAGCAATCTCTATGTAGAAAATGAACGTAGATGTGTATTTATACATCCAAAAAACCATTCGAAAAGAAAACAAATTTAGTTATGTTTTAATTTTTTGATGACAAAATCGTTATTTGTGCCAATGTAAACAATATTCAAAAATCTTATTACAACATTAATTAGATAACCTTTACTACCGTTAACAAGTTTGTTTAAAGGTTCGATGAGTTGACACGGATCACATAGTGATTTCCGCACTTTTAGTACAATATTACCGTAAAATTTAGGATGTGAAATACCGTTTTTAATAAGTTTTTCTACAGGTACAGCCAAATTTACTAATCAAATCTTTGTATTTATGAATGATTAAGTAAAAGTTTGAAGTAATTTATTGTAACGAAATCCCTGACTTAATAATTTACCAGTGATGCATTGATTACATTCGTTAAAATCTATGACATGTGGAGAGTTGTCTCATTGGCAATCATACCACATCTTCTTTTTTATATCAATGATGAATCCTTATTTTATACTTATTTATCCATTAATAGCATTATACGAATTTGAATGTATTTTCAAAAATATAGTCAAACTTCATATTGGTCTGCTAAACATTGATATATATAAGGTTTATAGTGTAAAATAGAGCATAAACATCATAATAAAGTTCTCTAAAAAAAGTCCAAGTAAAAGGTATACAAGCTGATAGAGGCTGCCAAAAATAAATGATAGGTGTGTAATTAGAGATAAAAGGTCAATAAAGGCCCTATAACTGTGAAATTTAACTTCAGTAACAATTGTAAACATTTGATGACAAAATGTGAAAAAAAAATGTCTAACAAATACAATTCAAAAAGTTCTGACTCATTAGAACACTTATGATGTCATCATAATTGTGCACTCTTATGATGAAAATCATCATTTTGACTAACTTTTTTGCTTATTTTCATATTTTGGCTACATAAATATTCGTTAGGATTTGTATCTGACCTATTTATTTTTTTGTATATTAACAAGTTTATTTTGGCCAAAAGATGTGGCCAATATTTTTCAGAAGAAAGTAGACATTATACATGCATAAAAATAGGCAATATGGCTAAAATCCTGTGAAATATCATACTTTTGAAGCTAGCTGTCAACAAGCTTAAAATGAACAGCAGACAGAAAAAAAGGTTTAGTTTATCTAAAGTTGCATATTTAAGATTAAAAATATATGTTTTTACGTATGATATTACAAATTAAAATTTTTAGGCCAAATTAAGGCCTGTGCGGCCCTTCTCCTTTGCATTCTTAGCCAATTTTAGTTATAATATTAGATTAATTTCAGATTAACATAATTTTTCTGGTATTTTCAGAACACCAGCTACAACAACTAGTACCAGAAATATAACTGCATCTTCATCACAGATCTCTACAAAAGGCACAAAATAAAAACTGATGTGGCCAAAATTTTGTTTTAATGTTTGTTTTATTTTAACACATTTGTGTTACTAACATTCACATTCTCTGTCCATTAATGATTTATTGTCCACTGTGAGGGTTATCTAAATTGACCATTTTCAAGGCTCATAAATCACACATTTAAGTGTCTTGGTTATTTTAACTAATAGGTCAAATACAGTTGGTGTATAGAATGATTGTAATTGGAACATGTTTGTCTGATATGTTTCATCTGATCTTGATCTTATTTTCATCATATTTGTGAAATTCTTGTAGTAGGACCAGTCACCTTGATTTGAAAAAAAAAAACTTTAAACATAAATCTTAGCCCTAATTAGTAGAGCAGGCTATATATTACTTTTTGTGTGCACTCTTGTCAGATGTTTTATGGATATGTAATCTTTTGGGGTTTTTTGCAAGAATGTACAAGTTGATGGAAGTAATATATAACTTAAAATTACGTATTTATGTTATCCTTTGCTATAGATGTTAATATGGATAATTGTGCACATCATATAGCTGAAGTACTGATTATTTTAAAACATCAGAAACAAAAATTAACCATTGTGTATATAGCTATTTTGTCTACCAAAATTAATGTTTTTTTTTTGTAAACTGTTGAAAAAGCACATACTGTTACTGAGAAGTATATAAATAGATGATAGTTGTATCTCAATTAACTTCAATAAATATACTTGAATAATTGTTCTTTTTACATTCTTTTTTAACTTTGATTAAAAATTATCAATTGGGATGTTACGAGTTTTTCACATTGTTGAAGGCCTATAATTGCTAACATCTGGGACTATTATACTTGTTTTCCCAGCGTCCCAACGCTATTATCATCCTAAAAAAATTTCAACCTTTAGATGTCATTTTTTACACTTAAGCCGGGATTTGGTGATTAATAACAACTGTCAAAGATCGAGATATCTTTTATCATTAAAGTAATCGTGTTTACATTAAGGATTATCATTTCGATTAACTATTAAAAGTAAAAACAAATTACAAAGATTATACGATCAAGACACGCTGTCACTGTCAAAACAATATGGCGTATCGGTAAATCTCGCGCAGGTAAAGTCTCGTTCTAACGACCGTGATGTTGAGTATGATTACACTGATTGGTGTAACGGTTTCCAGTCCCGTTAGTGTAATAGTCCCAGCTTACATCCACTTCATTTGAACTTTGGTGGATAGTTATCTCATTAGCAATCATATCACATTTCCTTATTTTTATATTGATTATCTCTCTTAGACAAAAACATGTAAATATTATATGAAGAAAAAATCCTTCATTTTGTGTAATTATAAAAAAAAGTGTATGTTGAATAACCATTTTAGGATTCTTAACGAGCTGGTTACTTGGATAATCTTTTCACAGATTAACTTGATGAGTAGGAAAGTTAATGTTTATAACAGTCTTTATTACTAATGCATGGTTATATCATATTATGTAATATGTATTGAAGTTTATCGTCAAATCCTTTCCTTGATCATTATATATGTATATGTCTGCATGTTACAGGCCCATGGTACAACCAGTATACACTAAATTTGTATTTCACAATTTTTTAATCAGCATTTTATTTGAAATATGACTTAGCCTTGGATGTGGATGATTGGCATTTTTACATTTATGTCAATACAATATTAAATTAAAGTGAAATGATGAACTTAATCGTAAACTTTGATCAGCTTACAAGTGGCAATGTATATTTATTTTTTAAACCTGTACCGTGTAAATTTTCATGTTTACTATAAATTTTGTCCCAAGCTGATAAACAATAAGTCATTGTGCTAATTAATTAAGTAAAAATAGAATGTTTTCACTCTTAATAAAGTAATAAATATCCTGGATAATTAATTCCTTTAAGTACCACAACAATCATTTTAAAATTTAGTATTGTTATTGATGATTTCAATATACATTTATATCAAATATTTTCAAATTGATGAAAGGTCTTATTAACCAGTTTCTGTGGATTCAGTTATTTTTATAGGTACAAATTTTCAAAAACCATATTTTCGTTAATACTTGATTTCATGGTTATGCCAAAGTTTGCTTACAATTTGTATGGGAAATTATTGTATTGTATGTCAGATGTGATTTGAAACACCTTAGATTTTTACAAAAAATAAATAGTTTTTCGCCTTCATCAAATGACCTCGATATCTATTAAGGTAGAAGTTTGAGCATAACTTCAGTTGAAAGGTTTGTGTCTATGGTAACAGAATTGCCTGGGTAGCTAATGTAAAAGTACAATTCTTCCTAGAGTCCATTTTTTAAAAGTATCAGCCAAACACATGAATTTTGAAAGTAACTACACAGTTAAGACTTCACAAGAACATCCCTGTCAAGTTAAGAATCTTGAAAAGAAGATCTTTAAAAATGCAGTGGACCTTATAGTTGGCCCCTTAGAGGATGTATTGGACTTTTCATAAGGACCAAAGTATAACAACACTTGTTAAGTAAATTCTAAGGAACATTTCTGCATCAAATAATAAGGCTTGGACCAGTTTGTTTTCATTTCACACTTACTACTTTGACCTTAGCTTGCGGCCATTTTAATATCACTACAAAATATCTGCAAATTTGATTTTAATTGGTTCAGCGATTTAAGAGAAAAAAGATATTTGTAAATCAGACAACTGGGATCCCATTTTTGCCCTTTGAATCCCTATCAGACTTTTCAATGGACCCAAGTGACAACACATGGTAAGTACCTTCTAAGAAACATTTCTGCAAGGTTTGCTTTAATTTCATGGCATCCTTTCTTGAAAAAACAAAAAAAAATGTTATTTCTCAAATAGTTTCAAAGTAAACTTTAACCAGTTTGAACTTTCAATTATCGATCCACATCAAAGTAACAACACTTGTTATTGACCTTCTATAATAACATATTGGTCGAGATTGGTTTCAAATTATTCAGCTGTTCTTAAGAAGAAAAATTGGAAAGGGCTGATGGGGTACTTGATTGTTGTCCTATTAGTTCCATTCTGTTCAGAGGTTCTCAAAAGAAGATCAATGAAATGAAAGCTTATTGGCGACAAGTGATGACAATTTCAAAGGTCACATTGGCCCAGGTCTTTTTTTGGTTTCAGTTCTTGTCTATTTAACACATACCCCTTTCCAACTGCAGAAGCGTCACCATACTCTTTTTACCATAAAAATATCTTTTACTAAGTTGTAGGCCTTATGCCTTAATTGTTGTGTTCGGATTTTTTTTCTCAGACAAACTGTTTATGAGACTTTATAAAAGAAAAGAACAAATGCAAACCCTATTTTACTCTGTATTTCACTACCCTTATTTACGAACCGACAAAATAATTTTGGTTTGATATATGTCTGCACTCAGGAGTTTGTGTAATGGCTGTAAAAGTTTTCATCAATTCAAAGAGTAAAGAGTAAGATTTTAAATATAATCTATTGAATTGCACTTTTTATGACCCCGCCGCAGTGGAGGGGGTATTAAGTGTTACCCTTGTCTGTCTGTACATCCGTCCATCCGTACGTACATTCCGAAATTGGTTTCCCTTCTCTAACTTTAGTTTGCCTCAACCAAATGTTATGAAACTTATACACAATGCCAAATGTCCATTACTAGTAATAGACTTCTGACAATGCTTATTACCAAAATACACAGATCAAGTTTAAATTTGGATGGCGTAACTTTTACCGTTCTTCGGGTAAAAATGAGTACAAATAATTGCAGAACTGGGCATGCCAAAATAGACTTATTTATATCAGACTAATCGGGCATGTATTTTTTAACACTCATTCTCAGGAAATCTGGTCCAATACATCATTTGTTGTCCCTGCAGATATTTTAAGCCTTGTCTGCTTTAAAATGTCTAAAAAATATGTTTTTGAAAGTCCATGAATCGATTTCACAAAAATACTTTCGACTAAGATTGGTCGTAAGTCATGAACAATTCAATATACTAACGATCAATCTTAGTCGTAAGTTTTTCTGTGAAACCTGGGACTATTATACTATATTAGTATAATAGTCCCAGGTGAAACCGACTCCAGGGCGATATCTAGCTAAAACTAACATAATTGCTACGTAGAAGAATATCAAAATTATTCCAGCCTTACACAAAAACGTATTAATTTGAGTAAAACGAATGTCCCTGATGGTATAGATATTTTTTCTGTTGAGTATTCGACTTAAGAAGCTTGCAAAACATGTACTTTTGTTGCATTTTCCGATCTATCACCATTCTGCCAGTACATATTTATGTCATTTTAAGTAGTTTGTCATAAAAAAAACCAAACACAGTTTTGAGATTATATGTCACTATTTCTTTGACAAGATACGGTACTAACTTTTAATTAGATTCTACATTTATCTAAAGGTCAATTGAAAGAATAATTATTTTGCTTTTGAAGTGTTAGTCCATAGTTGTAATTGTTCCGGACGATATGAGTATTTGGACCGTACGCGTATGGTCATGACCATATGGGTATACTCATATGGTCCGACCATACGCGTATGGTTGGACCATATAAGTATATACTCGTTTGGTTATTAACGGGCCGGACCATATGAGTATTTAGACCACATAGGTATTTTTCGAATAAATTCAAATTTCCTTAACAGACACAGCTCATTTTCTGAACCAAAATCAGCACAAGTTATTAACTGAAATACTTTATCTGTGTTACATATTGTCTGAATCTTGGTATATTTGTTGTTTTGCCTTCGCTATCTAGAGTCAATTTTAAGCACCTTTATCCTGTCGACAGTTTCGTCCGTACGTGTGAAACCACAGGTGTTTGGGGCATGGACAATTTTTTGTTCTTTTTCCCCAGCGTTTAGATTAGCTTTTCTTTCATTTCTTCTAATTTCCACTTATGTTCACATAACTGGTGTGTTCATACGATCTTACAATAACAGTGGTTTCTAAATAAGAATAGAGAGGCAGCACAATGATTTGAAATGTTTTAGAAATTTTAATTTAATAAAAAAAACAAATTGAAACACTAAAATAAAGAAAAAAGGAGGGTTCAATGCTTTAATTGCTAATGAGAAAAACATTTGACTTCTTGCTAACAGTTCATTATAAATTAGTTATTTTCGGAGTCGACATATTGTGTTTCGTAAAGACAAATTAATATAAATGACCATGCAAAAATGCTTCTACTATAATTTTAACTTGTGAGTAAAATTCATTTCATTTCATTAAGCACGTAACAATGATTACCAAATTATTATCTTAAGTCAAAATTTCATTTTTAGAAACTCTTAATTTATGACACCTTGAAAAAGAGGGGCGATAGATACCAAAGGGACATTCAAACTCGTACGTCGAAAATAAACTGACAACGCCATGGCTAAAAAAGAAAAAGACATACAAATAATAGTACACAAAACACAACATAGAAAACTAAAGACTGAGCAACACGAACCCCACCAAAAACTGGGGGTGATCTCAGGTGCCCCGGAAGGGTAAGCAGATCCTGCTCCACATGTGGCACCCGTCGTGTTGCTCATGTTAGTACAAACCCGGTAATAAGTCTAATTCGGTAGGTCACATTCGGGAAAAGAGGACGGGATTGTAGTTACGACATTAGGAACATATCCGCTATCATCTGTGAAACGGATATTCCGTAACGGTCAACCAACTCGTGATGGCATCCGTAAAAAATACGAAGGGATGATTTCAACTTCACCACTTGGAACTCTTGGTTTAATAGCTTCCTTGTGAGCAGCAACCCTCTACCAAGGAAATCATGATAGGAAATACAAGCCATGGAGTATCGTGTCAACTGGGAGATAAATACTCCGTATGCAGGCGCTGCAGGAATGTTGCTACATAAAAATGAAAAGTTCACAATTGGGAAGCTGAAATCATCTCTTTTGTCATAAAGTTTTGTTTTCAACCGACCCTCATTGTCAGTTTCTAGATGTAAGTCAAGATATGAGGCAGACTTGACTGTATCTGTTGTATCCTTTATCTCAAGTTCGATGGGATAGATGTGTTCAACATAGTCACCAAATTTTGAATTAATTAGTGAGAGAACATCATCTATGTAGCGGAAAGTAAAGTTAAAGGATACTGCTAACTTCTTTTCTTTCTTCCTAAGAAGATCCTGTATGAAGTCAGCCTCATATGAATAAAGGAACAAGTTGGCAAGAAGAGGGACACAGTTGGTTCCAATGGGAATGCCGATTGTTTGTTGAAAAACGCGTCCTCCAAACGTAACAAATATGTTGTCAATCAAGAAATCAAGCATCTTGATATTGTCAGTTTCAGAGAATTTTTTGTAAGAATCAGAGTGATTTTTTACCAAGTAGAATTTATCCCTTCCTAAGACCAGATACTTGTATCAACGTTGACCATTCTTGTTTATGAAACAAAGTAGGACCAACTCTTTCAATTTGTCTTTTAGTTTGGAATGGGGAATACTTGTGTAAAGTGTAGAAAAGTCAAATGTTTTAATACTATTGCAAGATGAAAGAGTCTTTGATTGTATGTACTCTAAAAGATTTTTGGATTTTTTTAGTATTCACATCTGATTCACACCACCTCTTGAATAGGTAGTTTCACAATAACTTTGAAGCCCGGCTTTGATTGCTGATAAAATTGATGTTAATAATTTAGAAAGAGGTTTCGTGGAGCACTTGGAAGACCAAGCAATATACCGTTGTTTGTACGGACACTTATGTAGTTCAGGTATCCCATACAGTGATGGAAGATCCAGTTCTTCATCTTTGGATGAAATTCCGAAGGAACATAGAACAGACCTATGATTATCCAGGATTTCCTCATTAGTAAGTGTCGTGGGGGTATATGTTGAGTTTCCAAGTGAATTGTCAATACCTAATTCATTTATCAAGTAGTTTATGTAATGTGATTTACACACAAAAACGATGTTGTTTGGGGCTTTATCTGCGGGGACAACAACATATTTGTCATGGAGGTAGGACCAGTGTTTAGCAACATTTGGATCTTTAAAGATTGATGTAGCATGGGTATTAATAGACCCATTCAGTTTCTTAATTCTGATTTGTATTAACGACCTCACAGCCTTATTCCATTATGAACGAGTATCTACGTCTTCTTTCTCGCGTTTAAGTAGTCAGCACTTCGGTGTTGACATGAATATCAATTATATGGTCATTTTTTATAAATTTACTGTTTGCAAAAGAATGAATTATTCGAAATACTAAGGATTTTCTTATCCCAGGCATAGATATCCTTAGCCGTATTTGGCGCAACTTTTTGGAATTTTAGGTCATAAGTGCTCTCCAACTTTGTACTTGTTTGGCTTTCTAACTATTTTGATCTGAGCGTCACTGATGAGTCTTATGAAGACGAAACGCGCGTCTGGCGTATTAAATTATAAGCCTGGTACCTTTGATAACTAATTAATCCATTGCCTGGCATAATCGTCGACTGAATCCATCAGTATTTTGAAGTTGAGTTTCCAGTTGATGGATTTAGGCTCACGATATTTCGGGACTTTGGATAACACATTTCGCAGAGAAGTGTTATTGACAATGTTTAGGTCACCAGTAATAACTTTGCCAGCCGGATTATATATGAATGGGGAACAATCACAGGTGCAATCAGGAGGTTTAGACTTGAAGTCATCAATATTGAGATCCTGTAACACTTGTTTGTAATTGAAAATTTTAGTTGCAATTGGTTTGTTATAGGTATAAGAAATGATAAGTACAGACTGATCTTTAAAGTAGGGAGGTATTTTCGAGTGAACTAATTTATGGTGAAGGATATTGCTCAAGTTGATGGCATCGAGACCTTTGTTGGCAAAGGAAAGTTTAAGAAAGGATCTTTTCTCTTTTTCATCAGTCCAATGCGAACTTGTTTGAAAAGTCTGTGACTTGCAATATCCGAAATGATAGCTGTACGTTTGTATTGGTTTGAATGAGGGTTTGTAACAGTGGTTTCCAAACAAATGTTGTACAGAGAGTGAAGTTTTGAAAAAAGCTTCGTGCGAATGTGATGAATACCTAACGGTATTTTGTATAAATGGCAGCAGGTCATTAATAGAGACATCATGGAGAGTAGGTGATGTATAATGACCATGACCATGACTGCGTCTACGTCGAGGAGTAGAGTTGAAAATGTTCATCACATTCACCGAGCTACAGGAAGGACTAGATAGAATACCAATACCATCAGTTTTGTCAATTTTGAAGAGTTATGCCTTACGCAATTACTGTTCAACGTTCATCGTATTAATTACCCAGACCATACGCGTATGGTCGGAACGTATGAGTATATACTCATGACCATACGCGTATGGTCCAAATACTCATATGGTCGGAAACATAACCAAAACAAAATTATTTAATGTGTATTTATAACGATTTAGAAAAGTGATAAGCTACTAAACTAGGAAATGACTTTTGTACGTTAATTTGAACATATACGTTACTATGGAATTCTTTTCATAAAAATTAGCCACTTGCACGGGATCTATTTAACTGCATAAATATGTTTTTATATATTTGATCTTCCTTTTCAACAGTAAAAATGTCCTGTTATTAGAAAAATATTTGAAATAAAAGAACAATAATATTTTGTTAAACAGATACGGTACCAAAAGAAATACCGGTACCATTTCGGAATTTAGACATGAGCTATCTGCCTTGATACATTTTTGTTTTGTTAAATGATCAATGAATAATATCATCTAGACAACACGTTATGAGCTGGAATTTTCGAAGACATATGAAGGACAACGTCAAATTAGGTAATTATATTGCGTTTAACTGGATATTTCAATATATTTTTCGCTAATATATTAAATTAGATATTTTAACACGTAGATATTATAAGACATTTGAATTTTGTACCGATATAATAGAGTTTTCAGTATCAAAGTCGTTTTCTCAACAGATACATGATCTGTACATTTCCAAGTTGAAAAAAAGATAAAATATATAAAGAGTTGAAAAATATATGAAATTAACAAGAGCAGCACTTGATAATTGATATTTACACATATTTGGATTAATATCTTGATACATTTTTATTAAGAACAACTAATTGTTATGTTTTTTGTCTTCACATTTGTATTTGATCAAGATATGGATTCCAAAACAATTCTATTACAAAGATTTATGACTATTAATAGAATCTAAGGTACCTCTAGAATAGTTTTGGAGTAAAATTGAATCAATGACACTTTGTATGAAAGTTCGTTTGCTAAGGAAATCAAACATGACTGTAACGTATCTGTTATGTAAATTGAGTCATTGCAGATATGTTCAGATAATCGTAAAACTGTGCATTGGAATGAAATAATTGCAGAATTACGCAAATAATTTAAAAATGTGCACTTAAATTGAATCATTGCATAATCATGCAAATAATTGTAAAACGGTGCACTTGAATTAAATCATTGCAGATATGTGCAAATAATTGTAAATGGTGCACTTGAATGAAATCATAGCATGATCATCCAAAAAACTGCAAAACTGTGAACTTGAATTTAAATCATTAAACTTCTATTAATCATAAAATAGAAATTATGCAGCATTTCGTTAATTGTGTTCAGTACGAATAAAACTTGCAGAATTATCACTTATTCTCAGCAAATTGGGACCATTTGCCAAAATTAAACTTGGAAAATAAATTTTCCTGCCCCACTAGGAGGAGGGTTGTGTGCCAACAAATATATCAACCCCTGCCTCCTACTTTTGCCTGTTCCAAGCCAGGAGTCTGTTATTGACTGATTGTAATGTCTGCCATGTGTGTTTTTGTTCTTTGCTGCAGAATGAATCAGGCCATTTTGTTTTTTTTTTTTCTCCATTGGCGGATCCAGGGGGTATTCCAGGGATTAGACCCCCCTTTATTTCTTTTTTTTTTAAGTTTTCTTTTTTAATTATGTGAACGTTTCATGGTGTTCCTGGGGGTTGACCCCCCTTTTCAAAATGGCTGAAACCGCAAATTTTCTCTTTTGTATTGTTGTCTTACAGGGGCATTTTATAGCAAAATGAAAATAACACTTTATAAACGTGTTGCATCCGAATTGCTGTTCTGGATTTACATTCATCAGGAACGCTAATACCAAAACGTGTTAGTCAAGCAGGGGCGGATCCAGACATTTTTAAAAAGGGGTCCCAACCCAAGATAAAGGGGGTTCCAAACATATGTCCCCATTCAAAAGCATTGGTCGTCAAAAAAGGGGGTTGCAACCCCGGACCCCCAACCACCACCACCCCACCCCTTTTTGGATCCGCCACTGTTAAGGATTTTTTTAAAGTACTTTCACATAGCTTACTGTATATGGCCTTTACAAATAATATATCATTGGCAGTCATACCACATCTCATTTTTTTATGAGAAAGTATTGCCAACATATTTGTTCTTTAAAATCTGCGCAAATGTTCATGCAGCAGAAACGTCATATTATGCACAAGGCAAATGACCAAATTGTGAGCAAATAGGTATTTACTTATATATTTATAGGAAAAATTGTTAGAAAACAAATGCATCTGTATTTGTTTTCCTAATTTAATGGAAGTTGATCTCGTATGTTAATTAATTCAGAGATGAATCGAAAAATCGAAAAATAAAGTGATACATAGTGAAAAGGCACTGGCTACGATAACGTTGAAATGTAACAATAATAAAAAAAGTTATTGTTACATTGATCACTAATTGCCGGAATGCTAGGTTGCGTTAGGAACCGATTAATTACGAACGTACCAATAATATTTGTGTCTACAGTTACGTTGCGTTATTGTTACGTTAGATTAATTAATTTTTAACCTACTATAGTTTTGTTGCTTAATTCTTCGACATTCTTGATAATAATAATAATTATTATTCAACAAAAAATGTTTGAATAGTTTTTAAGTATTAATTATTTTAATGTTCTTCAAGATAATACTACAGTTTAGTAGTGCCAAAGGCAAAAAATATAGTTCAATGGTTCGATGTTTAGAAGAAAAGTGTTCACTTTTATGTATTTAAGTATCATTTATTACTGTCATTAAACTTTGAACAACGGATGAAGTGTTTCCTATTACTAAATTTGTTTTGGGTGAAAAATTTAAAACTTTAGATGCGTTTGAATCAAAACTAAAACAATATCAACAATCAAATTTTATACAAACGCAGTTCGCGAAAAATTGATACGTCAAAAGCAAAGATTGGCAGCAGTGAACTAAAAGGCTGCGAACTTCTGTATGCAACACCGGTAATGGACGGAAATGAAATGATATTAAAAGACAACATAAAACAACCTCACATGTTTCCAACAAAAAGTTTGGACGAAAATAGAAACATTTCAAGAATAAAAAATATTTTCACCTGAAGCATGGCAGACATTGAAAGTTGCTATAACTTCAAAAACGGCCGGATATTGCACAGTGGAACTGTTTAGTCTGCAAACCCACGTGCACATTGCTGAATCACTCGTTTGTGACGACTGCCTTGGGTGGTTTCACCCAAAATGCGTCGGACTAAAACATGGTTCTAACAGCACATACTAGATGTGTAGAAGCTGCCATCAGTTTAGATAAAATAAAAAAAATGTATGCAATATTGTAGCATTGCAATGTTTACGAATACATATGTAAAAGTTTTCAAGTTATAATTTAATACATATTACTAGTCCCACCATACATTGAAGTGCATTAACGTAACAATAAGGCAACGTAGCCGTAGACACAAATATTATTGGTACGTTCGTAATCAATCGGTTCCTAATCCAACTTTGTATTCCGGCAATTAGAGTCCAATGTAACAATATAGGACAATATATAACTAACACTTAGCTGAGAGGGTGATAGAGCAGATTGTTACCCCGAGAAAACATTGTCAACTGAGGCGAAGCCAAGGTTAACAATGTTTTTTTCGAGGGGTAACAATCTGCTCTATCACCCTCTCAGATATGTGTTATTTAATTTATTATACTGAATGTTCTGTTATAATTACTGTCGATTAAATTTCAAATCCAAAGTAATAAGCTATGACGTCTTGTACATAACAACCATCCGTATTTAATAAAGCGCACACTTGATCAAGGGTCTCCATGAAGGGTAATAGAGTAAATTAACACCCTCGTATTAGCCAATCAAAATATGGCATTTTAACGTGAAGTATAATAATAACTTTTTTTTGTTATTGTTACATTTCAACGTAATCGTAGCCAGTGCCTAGTAAAAACATACACTTCTATTATAGACAATTTTTAGGCATTTTAGATAGTTAACGTTCAGTCATTGTTGTGAGTAGCACGGTGTAGAATGGTAACGGACTTATCGGGTTTTTGTCGGCGTTTCCGCACTAATCGGGTTCGGCAACGGACTTATCGCGTTTTGTTTCCAGACAGTGTGACACAAAATGAGCCAAATAGACGAAAAGAAGTCGTTAGTGTTTATGTTTATACGATCACGGAAGGCACCGATGATCTAAGTTTGCAAAATTTTTCATTTTGCTTCGGTACCACTCTTGGCTTTTTCAAAGAGCTCCACACTAAACAGGACAACCGGCCGAACACAGCTACTAATGGTGTGGTTTCCGTTCAAATACACAGTATATTAGAATGAGGACTTTTTGTGCTCCTTTATTTCATGCAAAATACATATTAGAACCACTTGTGTGCATTCAAAACAAAAATATCATATATTAAAGGTTTTTTCAAAATTGCTGGGCAGCGGACTAATCGGGTTTCCTAAAATGACGTTTTTTGGCACCGAACTGTTGGGGTTTATTGAGCAAAGGACTTTTTGTGTTTTTATTGTTTTAACAGGGTAAAAAGTGATGTTTTCGTATTTTTTGTTTGTTTGGGAAATGAAAAATAAAAGATTTTAAAAAACCCATTTGACATCTTGTGCTAGAATATACAAGTCTGGAACTTATCACGGACAAGTGTTTTTTTCAATCTTGATTTTTACATTATGATAGAAAATAAAGGGACATTGAGTAAAAGTACACCGGTATGGGGTAATATCATATGCAATGCCAAACAAAACACAAATGGTCAAGGAATAAGGCTTTTATTTCTGCTCTTTCCCAGATTAACATGTGCAGGTCTATTGATGGATGTTTCGAAAAGACACATTCGTTCCGGCGTAAAAGACAGGTTAATATTAATGTCTCTCTTTTAAATGCAAGGCCAAGGGCAAGGATGTTAAAAAACAATCAGCAACATTCAATTTAATTTTAGCCTATTTTACGTTACATGATTTATATATATCTAAATATATATATCCATACCAAGTCTTCTTTCGACATATTCATAATGATGCATGTATGAGTGAAGCTTTATGTTTCAGTCATGAAAAACAATTGTTGATGGAGCCGGTGAATAACTGTGACAACCTAAATTATGAACCCATTTAGTCTTAGATGCATGATTGTTTTATTAGTTGTTAGTGGCTTTGAACTAGTTGTCAGTTAACTGCGAGTACTCGCAGATCTGTTCCTAGTGTCTTTTTGTTGTTGGGATGTACAAGTACCCGGCCACGTCCACTTGTATTTTGTCCATCTGATGAGTTAAGCCTTTTCAACTGATTTTTATAGTTCGTTCTTATGTTGGACTGTTCTACCACTGTCCCAGGTTAGGGGGAGGGTTGGGATCCCGCTAACCGTGATGTTTAACCCCGCTACATTATGTATGTATGTGCCTGCCCCAAGTCAGGAGCCTGTAATTCAGTGGTTGTCGTTTGTTTATGTGTTACATATTTGATTTTCGTTCATTTTTTTTATGTAAATAAGGCCGTTAGTTTTCTCTCGTTTGAATTGTTTTACATTGTCATTTCGGGGCCTTTTATAGATGACTATGCTCATTGTTGAAGGCCGTACCATAATTATGACGTCTTGAAAGGCTATTTATTATATTTTTTTCTTTCTTTGACGCCTTACATCGTCGCAGAAGGGCGTCAAGGCAAAAATTTAGAATTGCCTTCCCAGACGTCATAATTATATGGACTAGAAACCTTAAATTCCTGCTATGAGGACGAGATACTGATAGAATCCCACACATTTGTTTGTGGATTAATAAAATATATCATTGCGTGATGTGTGATTAATGTATTAAGTAAGAGGTGATTAACCCAGGCGGAGTAAACACATAGACTGACTGAGAAGATAGGAGTCTCCATATTCATTCGAGCACAAAAGTCCGGTGCTAATAACACAAAAGTCCGGTGCCACTAATTTTCAAATTAACCATCATTTAAGACCTTAATAGTGCATGAAACAGTTCCGAAAGGAAAATGTCTACATTTAATGAATAATAACCAAAATTTACTTGGAAAAGAAAACAGCAGGCTTAAAACACGCTTCAATTAGACATCTTTCCATGAAAAATGTTTGTTTTCAAGTTCGGGTACCACGTTGGTGGAAACAATTTGAAATAAATCGTAGCTTCCCATGAATATATGATTAGCTAGCCAGCAAAATAAATAATTTCCCCATTCCGTGACATCAAGCTTATTTGGAAATATCAATTCTGCTTTAATACAAGTTGAAAGAAATAACCACTTACGCCAAATGTTGTCATCTGAAAACGCGACAAGTCCGTTGCCGAACCCGATTAGTGCGGAAACGCCGAAAAAACCGATAAGTCCGTTACCATTCTACACCGTGAGTAGGCATACATATATAAAATTGGCCGTCGTCGATTTGGAATCGTATTTCTTTAGGCAGTGGCTATTTTTATTTTGCCGGCTCCGGCAAAATAGCCTCCTTTAGCGCTATTTTGCCGGTCTTATTTCAGATTTTTTGTTCGGACTATATAAAATATTTTCTTATTGAAACTATTTATGCACAAATGATATGTATGGCTAGATGTCCATAACCTTTGAGTCCTGGCTTTGCCTTCAGGGTCTGGTTTATTCACTTTTGGTGAACTTCACTCATGAAATTACATGTATCTATAGCAGTAAATACGTTAATTTCTGTTGAACTTTGACGTTCGATCGAAAATGGAAGACGACTCTTTGTTATCAAACAAACTTGCAATAAACGCCAAGTTCGACTCATATGAAAGGCTACAGCAGGTTTTGGAGCACTTTCAAAAGGACAACTACGTGAGCTGTGGAAACGTGATTCAAGGACTATAAAATTCATGAAAACCAGAGCACCAAACAAAAACTTTAATAAAGATTTAGTCTATGGTGCAATAAAGTATTGCTGTGTTCATGGCAGCAAAGACCACAAACCTTCATCACTGGTAAGTCAAGTTGTTTCGTCATTACAGAAAGTAGTAGAAGTGGTGAAATCAAATCAGAGAGAGAGGTAACATAGAAACCCGCCCAATTTCAAGTTCATGTCTAGACAAACTAGCTTTTTATAGTTTGTTCTTATGCTGTGTTGTTACATTACTGTCCCAGGTTAGGGATAGGGTTGAGCGCTCACAAACATGTTTAACCCCGCCACGGCTGGTTCTTTATGTGACTGTCCCAAGTCAGGAGCCTGTAGTTCAGTGGTTGTCGTTGGTTCGAGTCTGTCATATTTGTTTTTCGTGAATTGTTTTGTTATAAATCATGCCGTTAGTTTTCTCAATTGAATTGTTTCACATTTTTCATGTCGGGGCCTTTTATAGCCGACTATACGGTATGGGTTTTTTTCATTGTTGAAGGCTGTACATACACTTCATTTTAACTTTGGTGGATAGTTGTCTCATAGGCAATCATACCACATCTCCTTATTTTCATAGTGAATATTAAATTAATAAAGAAATATTATACAGACGATGCATGGAAATTTATTGACAGCATTTATTCAATGAAAGTTGAATGCAATGTACATATCTGCAATTTTAGCAAAAGAGATGCAGACGCAAAAGAAACAAGTTTTATGTGCAGTTCATGTTTGCAGTGGCAGCACCTTTCTTGTGCAAGACTAAAAAATGCACCAAAAGCAAGACACTGGTTTTGTAACACTTGTTAAACTCTTTAAGGTTGTTGAATGTTTTAATTTCAAAACAGATGAGATATTCTTATTATAATTTTTGATTAAAATATCGATTTTAATATGCATGCTTTGCTTAATATGTACTATATTTTTAAAAATGACATATTTTTTAAGATTTCTTATTCAAGTAAAGAATATCAATTTTAAAATGCATGCTTTGCTTATGTATAAATGTTTTAAAGTAGACTTATTTTTTAAAGAGATTTCTTATTAAAGTGTATGTTTCTATATTTTTCCTGTTCTTAATTAATATACTGAAAATCTGAATTAAGACCGGCAAAATAGCAAAACTCTATATGAATCGCTATTTTGCCAGAGCCGGCAAAATAGCCACGGACATTTCTTTGTGAGGTCAGATTTGGATGTCTATTTGAGTTTTACATATCTATGGATAGTTGTCTTATTTGCACCCATATCATATTTACTCATTTTAATTCTTCTTCTCTGGTAGTATCCCATGTCGGAGTAAAAATGTTCAGAGAGCAAAACGGAGCAAAATTTGAAAAGGCGTGACGCATATCTGTGTATTTGTCAATATATCTATATAGCAAATATTAAATATTTCGGATAACTAATACCCTTCACCAGTAAGATGTCAAATGATTCTTATCTTGACATGTGGTAGTCGAACTGAAATAATGATCTTGAACGTCATACAAATTATCACGAATCAATATGCTGGTAATTTTTTTCAATATTGATGTTCGGGAGGAGGAATAAATTCCTTAAAACTGTGAGAGTCCTGTACTGAAGCCTGAGTTACAGGAAACAAGTGATGATATGGACTCATTTCTATGTTTTTTTCATTAATGCCCTCTGGGGAAACTGTCCTTAACTTTCTTATATGCAGGCGGTGTTGTCTCGATATCCCAATTGCATGAGTTCGAATAACGGCGAGGGAAGAACAAAAATTTGCTTCCGCAAATTTGTAGATTTAACATTGTTGTGCTGATATTTAGAGTAATTATGAATATATATATATATTGCCTTCGGGTTTATATAATCCGTTCATCCTATTTCGACTCTTCAAAATTCAAGAGTCAATCCTAAATTGAGGTAAATTATATGGCCTTCCAAATACCGTTTCGATTCCTAACATCACTGGAGAGACATTAATTGTCGAAATCCGGATATGGTGTACCATTTTTTGCACCTCATGTTTGCGGTATACCATCTTTTCCGCAAGTTTATTGTTTTCTGTTTGGTATTAAATTAATAATTAAGATCCATTTTGTTACATCTGGTGATCCGTTTACTTGGCAATCGCCATGGCAGTCAAATGCGTTTTGTTAAAATATACTTTTTCACTTTTTTCGTCTTTTTGAAAATGTTGTTTGTGCTGTATTTAGACCCCACTACCAAGAAATTTGTTTTGCATGCACACGCAATCATACTCCTCAGTGTGTTTAAGTCACATTCTTAGACATGTATATATATATACATCCACAAAAAATATATGTGTATCTTAATTGTATGACAAATAACTTAAAACTTAATTAATTTTTTTTTTATAGTCTTTCGAATTCAATGAAAATTATACTGATTAAGAAATATTTTCCAAAGTTAACTCATATATTGGTTATGCTGAGCAGTCAAAGAGTTGATGCTGGAAATCCAAGGGTGTTGGAAAAAATTCACCCTTAAACAGGCTGTGGTGATCCCTGATATTAATTTTTTATCCTCTCCATTGATAGATATCAAGCGCGGATCCAGCTATTTTGAAAAGGGAGGGGGTATGGTTCCAAACCCCTGAACAATTTGAAACGGTTTTGCGATTTTTTATTCCGGAATAAAAATACATGATTGTTATATGCAAACAATATATTATCCACATAAGCATTTGTAAATTTTAAAGAGTCACTTACTAGTATTTTTTTTTTTTTTGGATCATGTTCAATTTTTTGTTACTATTACATAAATGACTATTTAATTAGTATTGAAAAGCTTACTTTTCCGCAAATATTTTTTTGGGGTATTTGCAAAAAATCATCGTGACTGCAGTTAACAAATATAGCAAGTTACCGATCATTTTCGTTACGGAAATATATACAAAATTATGCATTTAAAGATGGTATACATACTGGTTATCTGATCCGTCGAAAAAATTAGACTATATAGAAATAATGAGATATAGTATGATTGACAACGAGACAACTAGCCAACAATGACCAATGGACAAGGATGTAAACAACTACAGTCACCATTAACTTGCATTATATCGGAATTAATTATTCTTGTTCTGGACAAATGATTGGTCAAAATTTAATTATGACTTAAAATTTTCTTTGTTTCTTCTGAATTTCCTATTGTGACGCCATGAAAAAATGCAACATTGCCTGACGACGTCTCATATAAAGAACACAACTTTCTGCAAATCTTTGAAAAGGAAGAAAAAACTTTGTTTAAATATCGTTAGAGAAACAGATTCCACCACTACAACTGGTGTATTACTGTGACGATATTTCTCCACTCTCAACAGTTAATTTTAATTATTTAAAAAAAAACTCGGCAAGCCTCGCGCTTTAAATATTAAAAATTTTACTGTCTCAAGTGGAGAAATATCGTAACAAACTTGATGCAGTGGTGGAATCTATATTTATAGACGAAAAAAGACAAACAGTCGTACATATAAAGGAATAGAACGAATTATCAATAAATCCAGTAAGTAGGTTTTGAATGAAATATCCACAGGCTGACTAGAAGTATTTGCGTATTTATAATCGCATCCCGCATATATAGCCAAGCAGACGCCACCTTTCTGCATGGGTCTGCCAGGCGGGTTCCCGGTTGTGAAATTTTGTACTCTATATCCCTTTGGCGTCAGTTTTATACTGGATAAAGATATGTAACTAGTTGTTTTATCATGAATAGTTTTATTTTTTTGCAATTATTTCAGAAGTTTTTATTTACAAGGTGGACTTTTCAGAATAGTATTTATCTCAACAGAAACATAATACAAATATAAATCGATTGTTTTAAAAACAATTGTAAACGGTCTTTCCCCTCCAAATTGATTGAAATCATGATTGATTGATTGGTTGGTTGACTGATCGACTAATTAAACACATGAGATAGGGTCTCTTGGAACAAGAGAAACAGAAACAATTGAGATCTTGGACCCACACAGCTACTAATGGTGTGGTTTCCGTTCAAATACACAGTATATTAGAATGTGGACTTTTGTGCTCCTTTATTTCATGCAAAATACATTTTAGAACCACTTGTGTGCATTCAAAACAAAAAAATAATATATGAAAGCTTTTTCAAAATTGCTTGGCAGCGGACTAATCGGGTTTCCTAAAATGACGTGTTTTTGGCACCGAACTGTTGGGATTTATTGAGCAAAGGACTTTTGTGTTTTTATTGTTTTAACAGGGTAAAAGTGATGTTTTCGAATTTTTGTTTGTTTGGGAAATGAAAATAAAAGATTTTAAAAACCCCATTTGACATCTTGTGCTAGAATATACAAGTCTGGAACTTATCACGGACAAATGTTTTTTTCAATCTTGATTTTTACATTATGATAGAAAATAAAGGGACATTGAGTAAAAGTACACCGGTATGGGGTAATACCATATGCAATGCCAAACAAAACACAAATGGTCAAGGAATAAGGCTTTTATTTCTGCTCTTTCCCAGATTAACATGTCCAGGTCTATTGATGGATGTTCCGAAAAAACACATTCATTCCGGCGTAATAGAAAAGACAGGTTAATATTAATGTCTCTCGTTTAAATGCAAGGCCAAGGGCAAGGATGTTAAAAAACAATCAGCAACATTCAATTCAATTTTAGCCTATTTTACGTTACATGGTTTATATATATCTAAATATATATATTCATACCAAGTCTTCTTTCGACGTATTCATAATGATGCATGCATGAGTGAAGCTTTATGTTTCAGTCATGAAAAACAATTGTTGAGGGAGCCGGTGAATAACTGTGACAACCTAAATTATGAACCCATTTAGTCTTAGATGCATGATTGTTTTATTAGTTGTTAGTGGCTTTGAACTAGTTGTCAGTAAACTGAGACTACTCGCAGATCTGTTCCTAGTGTCTTTTGTTGTTGGGATGTACAAGTACCCGGCCACGTCCACTTGTATTTTGTCCATCTGATGAGTTAAGCCTTTTTCAACTGATTTTATAGTTCGTTCTTATGTTGGACTGTTCTACCACTGTCCCAGGTTAGGGGAGGTTGGGATCCCGCTAACCGTGATGTTAACCCCGCTACGTTATGTATGTATATGCCTGCCCCAAGTCAGGAGCCTGTAATTCAGTGGTTGTCGTTTGTTTATGTATTACATATTTGATTTTCGTTCATTTTTTTTATATAAATAAGGCCGTTAGTTTTCTCGTTTGAATTGTTTTACATTGTCATTTTGGGGCCTTTTATAGCTGACTATGCTCATTGTTGAAGGCCGTACCATAATTATGACGTCTTGAAAGGCTATTTATTATATTTTTTTCTTTCTTTGACGCCTTACATCGTCGCAGAAGGGCGTCAAGGCAAAAATTTAGAATTGCCTTCCCAGACGTCATAATTATATGGACTAGAAACCTTAAATTCCTGCTATGAGGACGAGATACTGATAGAATCTCACACATTTGTTTGTGGATTAATAAAATATATCATTGCGTGATGTGTGATTAATGTATAAAGTAAGAGGTGATTAACCCAGGCGGAGTAAACACATAGACTGACTGAGAAGATAGGAGTCTCCATATTCATTTGCGCACAAAAAGTCCGGTGCTAATAACACAAAAAGTCCGGTGCCACTAATTTTCAAATTAACCATCATTTAAGACCTTAATAGTGCATGAAACAGTTCCGAAAGGGAAAATGTCTACATTTAATGAATAATAACCAAAATTTACTTGGAAAAGAAAACAGCATGCTTAAAACACGCTTCAATTAGACATCTTTCCATGAAAAATGTTTGTTTTCAAGTTCGGGTACCACGTTGGTGGAAACAATTTGAAATAAATCGTAGCTTCCCATGAATATATGATTAGCTAGCCAGCAAAATAAATAATTTCCCATTCCGTGACATCAAACTTATTTGGAAATATCAATTCTGCTTTAATACAAGTTGAAAGAAATAACCACTTACGCCAAATGTTGTCATCTGAGGACCCCGTATTAGACACATGGGATTGATTGATTGATTAATTGGTTGGTTGGTTGGTTGATTGATTGTCTAAATGATTGGTTGGTTGATTGATTGATTAAACTGAGTTTGCATGGCACTCTCTATATGCGAGGCATCGGACTTAACGCAGTTCTGCCAACTTTTAATAATGCAAATGCGTGAGATTTGGCCAAAATCGTAAAGATCTAAGAGAAAAAACAATAGATCAAAGGAAAATGCCACCAAATAAGCATGAAAATGCGTGAGACTTGGCAGCCCTGTTAACGTCCATATTCTGACCGAACGTGGCTGCGTTTATTAAAGTATCTATCCCGCACAGCGAAACGGACGCCTTGGATGTCCTAATAAAAATAGATCGTAGCATCCTCCTTTTATAAATTTTCTCTATTTTCTACGCAACCACGGACTTCATGTTAGATGTTTTTATTCTAAATTTAGGTCCGCGCGCGGTGGTGTTTGTGAAGTCACGTGATGCTCGTATATATGTGTTTGCAGTTTATCGATTAATTTCAGAAAATACATGAATTGGAGTAGATTTTTGCAGGGATTGATTTCTATTTCAGAAGTTTGTACATAAGAAGGATTAGCAATTTTACAGTAAAATGTACGGGACTGAAGGCGATTTTCTTTTCATAGTAACTAAAAAAAATCAGTTGGACATAAAGGAATACCCCCAGACAAGGATTTGTATAGTGACACTTTAATTTAAACTGTAATTGTACTGCTCCTCGGGGCGTCTTGATTGACAAATAAAAATTGTTGTTGTTGTTGTTGTTGTTGTTGTTAGAAAAATGGGGAGTGGTAGACTTTGGTTGATACTTGAGATAAGATACATTTACAACATGATAGCTGCAAAGTTTGAAGTTTTAATTAGTAATTTGATGATTTGACCATTTCAGGGGCATTGACCCTGCAATTAAATGACGTACCAAGTTAGGGCATGTGGCGACAAGCATTTTGGTTAAATTGTTTTGTCGATATCTATAACTCTTTCTGGGAAGAAGCGATATGAACTTAATGTAAAAAATAAGAACACGACCTTGACCTTTGAACATGACCTAATTTTCTTTTTTCTTACCAAGGACCTCAAATCAAAAGACCCTAGGTCTTTATTACTTAAGGTTTACCAGTTACAAATGCATATCACTTATATCAAATGCATAAGTGGAAATAACTCTCATATGAAGTCTCCGGATAGCTTCGGTCAAAATTATTCTGAACATTCTGAGGATGTAACAAGCAAATTGGGAAAATAGTATTAGTTTTGTAGTAATCTCTTATGGTTTCAAAGAAGATGCGCACAGAAGAAAAACAGTGTTTGGGGAGATAACTCTTACAATATAAAGTGTTTTTTAAATAGGGTCAGTTTCAAAAGCGCAACAACTGTTCGATATCATATCCAATCTAAGCGACATCTTGCGTCAAATTGTATTAATTAAGACAAGAAACATACCTAACTATATATTTGGTATCATTTATAGCTCACCTGGCCTTTTCTTTTCAACTTCATTTCATGCTACTTTTGTTGTCACAGTTAATAATATTTTTCGTGGTGAACCCCAAGGTTTTTATACGCCCGTTTACGAGACGTATTATGGTATACCGTTGTCCGTCCGTCCGTCAGCATGTTGGTCAATAACTCAAAAATGCTTTAACCAATTTACATGAAACTTTGGTGAATTGTTTATATTTATTGAAGTGAGCTCCCTTTCGTTTTTTATAAATTTTAAATTTTACGTTTCCGGGTTATGGGGTTTTATTCATTTAAAAAAGGGGATTTTCAGTTTTCGGACAATAACTCAAAAATGCTTTCAGCAGTTTTCATAAAACTTTGGTGAATTGTTTATATCTATTGAGGTATACTCCCTTTGGATTTTTATAAATTTTAGATTTTACGTTTCCGAGTTATGGGATTTTATTAAACAAAAAAGGGGTGATTTTCCAGTTTTCGGACAATATTTTTAAAGTGCTTTGAGCAGTTTTCATGAAACTTTGGTGACTGGTTTTTATAGATTAAGATAACCTCCCTTTAGTTTTTTATAAATTTCTGATATGACATTGAGAAGTTATTGAATTTTATTCTTTGAAAACACGACGGGCGTATCATGCCCTCATGGCGCAGCTGTTTATTAAAAGGAGTAAGAAACCTACTGGACAGTAGTGAAGAATCAGAAAAATGTATGTAATAAAAAAATATTCTTCTAAAAGAGGCCTGCCCCCCGCCCCCTTAAAAAAAAAAAAACACCCACACACTTAATCCAACCCGTTTTTATTCCCATTGACAATAAGATTTGTCAATGGGAATTAAATTTCATATATAATTAACAATGAAATGAATAGTTCATCAGCTTAACACACTATATGTATGTACGTCTCAATCCAAATTGTTTATGCTTACATAAGATTGTTGACATCACGAATATATACTGTACATGTAATTTATAAGATGTGACAAACAACACTATATACAAATGAACGATACTTGTTTATAAAATGTAAGTGTTAGTACACCATTATCAGACTGATAAATGCATTGGTTTCGTGCCTTGAAAAGTACTTAATTTGAACCTTTTTTTTATTGTTTTTAAACGTAAATACACTGACACATAACATTTTAAGCTATAGGAAATTTGTATCATCACTCGATAAAACACGGACGCACTCGAAAAAACACGAACTGGTCTCGAAAAAACCCGAACATATAGAGTTATTGCCCTTCAATCATGTATATTACCATTTTTTTAAATTTTGCCTATTATCTCGACAATTATAGTAGATAGATTTAAACTCATATAAACAAAATGATCAGCATGACAAGATCTACAAATAACTCTATATGATCAAAATCATCAGATGACTCCTTTTGATAGTTATTGCCCTTTAATGACGATTTTTACCAATATTTTGCTTTATTTTTGCCTTATTGCCTAATATCTTAAAACTATAATAGATTAATAGATAAATAGAACCTTTTCAAAGCAAAAATAATCAGAACTACAGTGATCAGCAAGACAAGATCTACCAATAAGTCAACATAACCCAAAGTCATCTGTCATTTCCTTAAGTAATTTTTTATTTAGATTTCCCTAACAGCTGTTTTATCAATATTAAACTAATTCATAATTTTTGTTTTTGTTACAGGGCCTGTTTACATCTTAGACCAGACCAAGCAGGACCCAGAGCATATACAGATAAGTATTTGTTTTTATTAAAATTTCCCCAACAGGTGTTTTATCAATATTAAACTAATTCATAATTTTTGTTTTTGTTACAGAGGCTGTTTAGATCCGAGACCAGGCCAAGCAAGACCCACAGCATATACAGATAAGTATTTTTTTATTTAAATTTCCCCGACACCTGTTTTATAGATATTAAACTAATTCATAATTTTTGTTTTTGTTACAGAGGCTGTTTACATCTTAGACCAGGCCAAGCATGACCTGCAGCATATAAAGATAAGTATATTTTTATTTAAATTTACCCAACAGCTGTTTTATAGATATTAAACTAATTCATTATTTTTGTTTTTGTTACAGAGGTTGTTTACATCTTAGACCAGGCCAAGCAGGACCTGCAGCATATAAAGATAAGTATTTTTTTATTTAAATTTCCCAAACAGCTGTTTTATAGATATTAAACTAATTCATAATTTTTGTTTTTGTTACAGAGACTGTTTACATCTTAGACCAGGCCAAACAGGACCCACGGCATATAAAGATCAGTATTTTTTTATTTAAATTTCCCCAACAGCTGTTTTATCAATATTAAACTAATTCATAATTTTTGTTTTTGTTACAGAGGCTGTTTACATCCGAGACCAGGCCAAGCAAGACCCACAGCATATACAGATAAGTATTTTTTTATTTAAATTTCCCCAACAGCTGTTTTATCAATATTAAACTAATTCATAATTTTTGTTTTTGTTACAGAGACTGTTTACATCTTAGACCAGGCCAAGCAGGACCCGCAGCATATAAAGATTAGTATTTTTTTATTTAAATTTCCCTAACAGCTGTTTTATGGATATTAGACTACCGTAATTCATAATTTTTGTTTTTGTTACAGAGGTTGTTTACATCTTAAACCAGGCCAAGCAGGACCCGCAGCATATAAAGATAAGTATATTTTTATTTCAATTTCTCCAACAGCTGTTTTATCAATATTAAACTAATTCATAATTTTTGTTTTTGTTACAGAGGCTGTTTACATCCTAGACCAGGCCAAGCAGGACCCGCAGCATATAAAGATAAGTATTTTTTTATTTCAATTTCTCCAACAGCTGTTTTATAGATATTCAACTAATTCATCATTTTTATTTTGTTACAGAGGCTGTATACATCTGAGACCAGACCAAGCAGGACTCCATAACATATACAGATAAGTATTTTTATTTAGATTTCCCAACAGCTGGGTTATAGATATTAAACTAATTCATCATTTTTAGACCAGACCAAGCAGGACCATAACATATACAGATAAGTATTTTTTTATTTAGATTTCCCCAACAGCTGGGTTATAGATATTAAACTAATTCATCATTTTTTATTTTGTTACAGAGGCTGTATACATCTGAGACCAGACCAAGCAGGACCCACAACATATACAGATAAGTATTTTTTTATTTAAATTTCCCCAACAGCTGGGTTAAAGATATTAAACTAATTCATCATTTTTTATTTTGTTACAGAGGCTGTTTACATCCTAGACCAAGCCAAGCAGGACTCCACCCGCAGCATATACAGATAAGTATTTTTTTATTTAAATTTCCCCAACAGCTGTTTTATCAATATTAAACTAATTCATCATTTTTTATTTTGTTACAGAGGCTGTATACATCTGAGACCAGACCAAGCAGGACCCACAACATATAAAGATAAGTATTTTTTTATTTAAATTACAAAACAGCTGTTTTAAAGATATTTAACTAATTCATCATTTTTATTTTTGTTACAGAGGCTGTTTACATCCTAGACCAGGCCAAGCAGGACCCCAACCAGAGCATATACAGATATAAATTTTTTTATTTAAATTTCCCCAACAGCTGTTTTATCGATATTAAACTAATTAATATTTTTGTTTTTGTTACAGAGGCTGTTTATATCTTAGACCAGGCCAAACAGAATGCAGAGCATATAAAGATAAGTATTTTTTATTTAAATTTCCCAAACAGCTGTTTTATAGATATTAAACTTATTTATAATTTTTGTTTTTGTTACAGAGGCTGTTTACATCTTAGACCAGGCCAAACAGGACCCAGAGCATATAAAGATAAGTATTTTTTTATTTAAATTTCCCAAACAGCTGTTTTATAGATATTTAACTTATTCATAATTTTTCTTTTTGTTACAGAGGCTGTTTACATCTGAGACAAGACCAAGCAGGACCCGCAACATATACAGATAAGTATTTTTTTATTTAGATTTCCCCAACAGCTGGGTTATAGATATTAAACTAATTCATCATTTTTTATTTTGTTACAGAGGCTGTTTACATCTGAGACCAGACCAAGCAGGACCCACAGCATATACAGATAAGTATTTTTTATTTAAATTTCCCTAACAGCTGTTTTATAGTTATTAAACTAATTCATAATTTTTGTTTTTGTTACAGAGGCTGTTTACATCTTAGACCAGGCCAAGCAGGACCCGCAGCATATAAAGATAAGTATTTTTTATTTAAATTTCCCAACAGCTGTTTTATCAATATTAAACTAATTCATAATTTTGTTTTTGTTACAGAGGCTGTTTACATCCGATACCAGGCCAAGCAAGACCCACAGCATATAAAGATAAGTATTTGTTTATTTAAATTTCCCTAACAGCTGTTTTATAGGTATTAAACTAATTCATCACTTTGTTTTTGTTACAGAGGCTATTGTTTTGAGACCAGGCCAAGCAGGACCCACAGCATATACAGATAAGTATTTTTTTATTTAAATTTCCCAAACTGCTGTTTTATAGATATTAAACTAATTCATCATTTTTTATTTTGTTACAGAGGCTGTATACATCTGAGACCAGACCAAGCAGGACCCACAACATATAAAGATAAGTATTTTTTTATTTAAATTACAAAACAGCTGTTTTAAAGATATTTAACTAATTCATCATTTTTATTTTTGTTACAGAGGCTGTTTACATCCTAGACCAGGCCAAGCAGGACCCCAACCAGAGCATATACAGATATATATTTTTTTATTTAAATTTCCCCAACAGCTGTTTTATCGATATTAAACTAATTAATAATTTTTGTTTTTGTTACAGAGGCTGTTTATATCTTAGACCAGGCCAAACAGGATGCAGAGCATATAAAGATAAGTATTTTTTTATTTAAATTTCCCAAACAGCTGTTTTATAGATATTAAACTAATTCATAATTTTTGTTTTTGTTACAGAGGCTGTTTACATCTTAGACCAGGCCAAACAGGACCCAGAGCATATAAAGATAAGTATTTTTTTATTTAAATTTCCCAAACAGCTGTTTTATAGATATTAAACTTATTCATATTTTTGTTTTTGTTACAGAGGCTGTTTACATCTTAGACCAGGCCAAACAGAACCCAGAGCATATAAAGATAAATATTTTTTTATTTAAATTTCCCCAACAGCTGTATTATAGATATTAAACTAATTCATAATTTTTGTTTTTGTTACAGAGGCTGTTTACATCCGAGACCAGGCAAAGCAAGACCCACAGCATATACAGATAAGTATTTTTTTATTTAAATTTCCCTAACAGCTGTTTTATAGTTATTAAACTAATTCATAATTTTTGTTTTTGTTACAGAGGCTGTTTACATCTTAGACCAGGCCAAGCAGGACCCGCAGCATATAAAGATAAGTATTTTTTTATTTAAATTTCCCAAACAGCTGTTTTATCAATATTAAACTAATTCATAATTTTTGTTTTTGTTACAGAGGCTGTTTACATCCGATACCAGGCCAAGCAAGACCCACAGCATATAAAGATAAGTATTTGTTTATTTAAATTTCCCTAACAGCTGTTTTATAGGTATTAAACTAATTCATCACTTTGTTTTTGTTACAGAGGCTATTGTTTTGAGACCAGGCCAAGCAGGACCCACAGCATATACAGATAAGTATTTTTTTATTTAAATTTCCCAAACTGCTGTTTTATAGATATTAAACTAATTCATAATTTTTGTTTTTGTTACAGAGGCTGTTTACATCCTAGACCAGGCCAAACAGAACCCAGAGCATATAAAGATAAGTATTTGTTTATTTAAATTTCCCTAACAGCTGTTTTAAAGATATTTAACTAATTCATCATTTTTATTTTTGTTACAGAGGCTGTTTACATTGTAGACTAGGCGAAGCAGGACCCGCAGCATATAAAGATAAGTATTTTTTTATTAAAATTTCACCAACAGCTGTTTTATAGATATTAAACTTATTCATAATTTTTGTTTTTGTTACAGAGGCTGTTTACATCTGAGACCAGACCAAGCAGGACCCGCAACATATACAGATAAGTATTTTTTTATTTAAATTTCCCCAACAGCTGTATTATAGATATTAAACTAATTCATAATTTTTGTTTTTGTTACAGAGGCTGTTTACATCTTAGACCAGGCCAAACAGAACCCAGAGCATATAAAGATAAGTATTTGTTTATTTAAATTTCCCTAACAGCTGTTTTATAGATATTAAACTAATTCATAATTTTTGTTTTTGTTACAGAGGTTATTTACATCGTAGACTAGGCGAAGCAGGACCCGCAGCATATAAAGATAAGTATTTTTTTATTTCAATTTCCCCAACAGCTGTTTTATCAATATTAAACTAATTCATAATTTTTGTTTTTGTTACAGAGGCTGCTTACATCCTAGACCAGGCCAAGCAGGACCTGCAGCATATACAGATAAGTATTTTTTTATTTCAATTTCTCCAACAGCAGTTTTATCAATATTAAACTAATTCATAATTTTTGTTTTTGTTACAGAGACTGTTTACTTTCGAGACCAGGCAAAGCAAGACCCACAGCATATACAGATAAGTATTTTTTTATTTAAATTTCCCCAAAAGCTGTTTTATAGAAATTAAACTAATTCATAATTTTTATTTTTGTTACAGAGGCTGTTGACATCTTAAACCAGGCCAAGCATGACCCTCTGCATATAAAGATAAGTATATTTTTATTTAAATTTCCCCAATAGCTGTTTCATAGATATTAAACTAATTCATAATTTTTGTTTTTGTTACAGAGGCTGTTTACATCTTAGACCAGGCCAAGCAGGACCCGCAGCATATGAAGATAAGTATTTTTTTATTTAAATTTCCCCAACAGCTGTTTTATCAATATTAAACTAATTCATAATTTTTGTTTTTGTTACAGAGGCTGTTTACATCCGATACCAGGCCAAGCAAGACCCACAGCATATACAGATAAGTATTTTTTTATTGAAATTTCCCCAACAGCTGTTTTATAGATATTAAACTTATTCATAATTTTTGTTTTTGTTACAGAGGCTGTTTACATCTGAGACCAGACCAAGCAGGACCCGCAACATATACAGATAAGTACTTTTTTATTTAGATTTCCCCAACAGCTGGGTTATAGATATTAAACTAATTCATCATTTTTTATTTTGTTACAGAGGCTGTATACATCTGAGACCAGACCAAGCAGGACCCACAATATATACAGATAAGTATTTTTTTATTTAAATTTCCCCAACAGCTGGGTTATAGATATTAAACTAATTCATCATTTTTTATTTTGTTACAGAGGCTGTTTACATCCTAGACCAGGCCAAGCAGGACTCCACCCGCAGCATATACAGATAAGTATTTTTTTATTTAAATTTCCCCAACAGCTATTTTATCAATATTAAACTAATTCATCATTTTTTATTTTGTTACAGAGGCTGTATACATCTGAGACCAGACCAAGCAGGACCCACAACATATAAAGATAAGTATTTTTTTATTTAAATTACAAAACAGCTGTTTTAAAGATATTAAACTAATTCATCATTTTTATTTTTGTTACAGAGGCTGTTTACATCCTAGACCAGGCCAAGCAGGACTCCACCCGCAGCATATACAGATAAGTATTTTTTTATTTAAATTTCCCCAACAGCTGTTTTAAAGATATTAAACTAATTCATAATTTTTGTTTTTGTTACAGAGGCTGTTTACATCTGAGACCAGGCCAAGCAAGACCCACAGCATATACAGATAAGTATTTTTTTATTTAAATTTCCCCAACAGCTGTTTTATCAATATTAAACTAATTCATCACTTTTGTTTTTGTTACAGAGGCTTTTACATCTTAGACCAGGCCAAACAGGACCCACAGCATATAAAGATAAGTATTTTTTTATTTTAATTTCCCCAACAGCTGTTTTAAAGATATTAAACTAATTCATAATTTTTGTTTTTGTTACAGAGGCTGTTTACATCCTAGACCAGGCCAAGCAGGACCCAACCCAGAGCATATAAAGATATGTAATTTTTTATTTAAATTTCCCCAACAGCTGTTTTATCAATATTAAACTAATTCTTAATTTTTGTTTTTGTTACAGAGGCTGTTTACATCCTAGACCAGATCAAGCAGGACCCCACCCAGAGCATATAAAGATAAGTAATTTTTTTAATTTAAATTTTCCGAACAGCTGTTTGATAGATATTAAACTAATTCATAATTTTTGTTTTTGTTACAGAGGCTGTTTACATCTTAGAACAGGCCAAACAGGACCCAGAGCATATAAAGATAAGTATTTTTTTTATTTAAATTACCCAACAGCTGTTTTATAGGTATTAAACTAATTCATCACTTTGTTTTTGTTACAGAGGCTGTTTACATCTGAGACCAGGCCAAGCAGGACCCACAGCATATACAGATAAGTATTTTTTTATTTAAATTTCCCAAACTGCTGTTTTATAGATATTAAACTAATTCATAATTTTTGTTTTTGTTACAGAGGCTGTTTACATCCTAGACCAGGCCAAGCAGGGCCCCACCCAGAGCATATAAAGATAAGTATTTTTTATCTAAATTTCCCCAACAGCTGTTTAATAGATATTAAACTAATTCATAATTTTTGTTTTTGTTACAGAGGCTGTTTACATTTGAGACCAGACCAAGCAGGTTCCGCAGCATATACAGATAAGTATTTTTTTATTTAAATTTCCCCATCAGCTGTTTTATAGATATTAAACTAATACATAATTTTTGTTTTTGTTACAGAGACTATTTACATCTTAGACCAGGCCAAACAGGACCCAGAGCATATAAAGATAAGTATTTTTTTATTTACATTTCCCCACAAATGTTTTATAGATATTAAGCTAATTCATAATTTTTGTTTTTGTTACAGAGGCTGATTACATCCTAGACCAGGCCTAGGAGGACCCCACCCAGAGCATATAAAGATAAGTATTTTATGCCCCATTTATGGGCATTATGTTTTTCGGTCTGTGCGTCAAGTCCAATCAACTTGAAACTTAGTACACATGTTCCCTATGATATGATCTTTCTAATTTTAATGCCAAATTAGAGTTTTGACCCCAATTTCATGGTCCACTGAACATAGAAAATGATAGTGCGAGTGGAGCATCTGTGTACTATGGACACATTTTTGTTCTGTTTAAATCTCCCCAACAGCTGTCTTATAGATATTAAACTAATTCCATAATATTTTTTTTTTACAGAGGCTGTTTAAATCCTAGCCCAGCCCTAGGGATTGTCAGTCTTAGACATGAAGATGGTTTCATTGTAGATGGCAGAATAGTATGTCAGTAGCATGTAGGTATTTGATACATTACAATTGTACTTAAAACTATTTTAATATCTGTTAGGTAATAAAAATCAGTTTTCCCTGGAAAAAACAGCTTTAAAATTTATTACAAATCAGTTCAAGATTTCTTTTTCAAATTTATACTCCAATGAAATATATTTTAATAAGAATGTATTGTATTTGTAAATATACTTGTGCCAGAGATGCACTGATAAATTTTTTTTCCTGTCAGACATTGGGTCCTGCATGTAAGACATTTCGCAGACCTACTTTTTTTGAAAAATAATAACTAGTTCTGAGTTGGATTAAGATGTGCCTCAAAACCTTGACTAGAACGACCAGGTTAAATAAGAATATGACCATGGGGTGGTTTAATGACTGAGACCATATTCAATTTAAATTATCCTGCAACATCAAATAAATAAATGAGAATGTTTGTACTACACTTGCCAATAAGACAACTATCCATTAACTTTATTGAAGCACCTATGCATTTTATATGGGACAAAATGAAACAAAATGGCGGCTCGCTACGTCACCGAAGTCACGTGATGTCTTACTTAGTTGGATATGCGCATATTCGCGCCCTTGACACATGGTTTTCTGTCTGGACGCGCCATTGCATGAACCCTGCATCCGTGGGACACGTCCTGATAACACTTGCTGAGTCTAGTAATCATCAGAATTATTCCTCAGCAATCAAAAAGAAGCTGAAAACATGCTTCTATTCAATATTTTTACAAGAAATTTACTTTTGTTTTTATTCATTGCTATGTTTAATGATAAATCCCGAGAAATACGAAAAAAATTATGATCAGATGACTAAGGCTAATTGAATAAACGCAGAGAAGATCGAAATCTGTTTACATAAGCACGTTTACCTATTACTGGCAATAAAAGTGTTATAAGAACTTTTGGTTTTCAATGATTTTCAACTACATAATTGATTTGGAAGCCAAGGTAACCAGAGAAATTTCAATTTTGACGGCCTCAAACAGTAAAAATATTTGCCGGTCATTGGGTCTGACACAAAGATGTCATTTGCCTGACCCTCTAAAATTCTGCCTCCTAGGTCCGACTGGTCTGACAATTAGCTGCATCTCTGCTTGTCCCCCAACATTGACAATTTTGAAGCCTGTTCTCTAAAAGTCTTAATGAAAGAAAGTAAAGTTTCTGATTGTCAATTGGGATATTTACATATTTATTCGATTTTTTTTACGTAATTGGGAAAATATGACTTGATTTAGATTGTTTAAAATTCAGTTGAATTTTAATCATTTCTGTTCAAAATTAGCTTGTAGAAGGAACTGTTTTTCCATGACATCACTGTTCTCCAACATAGCACAAAGTTATAATATTTATGCCCTCGTTGCTAGGCGAAGGGGGCATTAAGTGTTACCCTGTATGTCCCAAAATTGGTATCCATTCTTTAACTTTAATTTGCCTCAACCAAATGTTATGAAACTTATAAACAATGCTTGTTGCCATAAAACACAGATTAAGTTCAAATTTGGGTGGCATCACTTTTTCAGTTCTCTAGTCATGTCCCTTTATCACGTTATATGCAAGCGGGGACATCATCTGTGTCCCATGGACACATTCTCCATTTATTTATTTGTTTCCTTTACAGATGCAGCTTAAATTATTTGTGTCACAGACAATATCCAACACATCATTTATTCATATCAATCTCCCTGAAATCCAATGAGGTGAAAGACCAAGAATAACCAAAAATTCCATGTTCATCCAATACTTTTAGGTGAGAAACAGCTGAATAAACCAGAATCTTTTCTAGCATACTAAATGCATGTTCCTATCAAAATATGAATTTCAAAATTTCAAATAGTGATAAATCAATGGTTAGACTGGCACAAAATTTATAGAACTAAAACAATAGGGAGAAACAAGAAACAGTAAATAAAAGATATAACTATGATAATTCTGATAATATTTATCATCAGAACAGAGAAAGTAATAATAGTCTCATTAAGATCTACAGCAGGCATTATCTGTGTGTGTTCAAACAGTAAAAGCAGTAATTGCTAAGAACCTCCAAAGTAAAAAATGTCTCATTTGCAGCTTTTTGCAAACATCTACTAGTAGGAAAATCAAGCACTGTTTATCACACCACTGATTTATGATATGGACATATCTGTTGACAAGAAGTATTGATAGAAAACAAATTTTAGACAATAAATATATATATATATATATATATTTAAGGGGGGCCTCGGTGGCCGAGTGGTCTAAGTAGTTATTACTGTGATCACTAGCCAGTCAACACTGAGGTTGTGAGTTTGAACCCCGCTCGTGCGGGTGCACTCGACTCCAATCTTAATTGACTAGGATTGTCAGTTTTCCTGTCAAAGGTCGGTGGTTTTCTCCGTGCACTCCGGCTTCCTCCACCAATAAAAACTGGCCGCCACGAAATAGCCCAAAGGCGGTGCTTAAAAGTGGCGTTAAAACACCAAAAATCAAAATCAAATATATATTTAGGATTATACAAATATTTTTGGCTGTTGCAAATCATCTCAGCTGTGTAAATATTTTGACCGTTTATTTTCCACATTTACAACACACACAAAAAGAATTTATCAGTTTAAAATATGGTTTCCAGGAACATGGAATAAAACTTTTTAATCATGAAAAGTAACTTCTGAGATAGGATTTTTCCTTCAAGGAGAGACTAGTACAACAAACAGCAAGACACTGTTTCATTTAATGGGAGATTACTCATGAACTATGCAGAATTCGTGGCAGTTGAAATTTAATCTTAACCATTATTTATGTTTTGTTTTTTCATGGTTTTATATTACTTGAAGAAATAGTTTTGATGCCATATTATTATGTAATCAGAATACAGAATAAATTTTGAAAATTTTAGGCTTACAATTTAACAGATTTGTAAAATGTATAATTTGTGTCAAACTTATTTCCTTTTTAGGTTATTTCAGCGGTTACGTTTTCATGGATGGAGAGTAAGACTTGGTGGTATAATATTTCTAATATATAAGTAGGTATATAATTCCTCTATTTAAACTAATTTTATTTTCATCATAAAATAAGTTTATAGGATTGAAGATGTAAGAGGTCAGAAGTTTTTTTTTTTCATATCAGTTCCAGTATTTGAATAATTGTTTTAAAGATTTTGATTAATTATATGGATGTCATATTTTTGTGTTGTTGGGATGTTGTCACATTGACATGTTCCACACATCTTCTTTTACTCATTTTTCATATGTAACCTATTTCTATATACTCTGGATTCATTATTATTCTTTGGATACCAATTTTTGTGGATATATAAGTGATCAACTAATATGCATGTTGAATGTAGTACACATTTTCTATAGGCCTGTATGCTGACTTTGGCAAAACCCACATAAACACAATTGTTCCTCAATCCACGAAATGAAGAAATGTACAGAATGTTCAGATCTACCTGCTGTGTACATTTATGTCAAAACTGTCAGACATATTCTTATAGGAGTTATTGCCCATAAATGTCAAATTTTTTTTTCTAATTGTTTTCATTTTTGCCTATTATTTTGAAAACAAAAATAGAGGGAGAGAAATTTTAATCAAGAAATATAATCAGCAAGACAAGGTCTACACTAGGTCAAATGGATGAAATCTTCAGAGGACTAGTTATTAGAGTTATTGATCGTCAATGACGATTTTTACCTGGCATTGATCAACAAGACAAGATCTAAAAAAAAAAAAAAGCCACCATGGCTCAAATCTAAAGTCCACCTGTTCATGGAGTTAGTTTAAAGTCATTTTTTTACTATTATCTAGAAAAGTTTAATGGATACAGGAATGCAAAATGATCAGCAGGACAAGATCTACAAATATGTCAACATGACTGAAATTGTCAGCTAACTCTTTATAGAGTTATTGCCCTTTCCTGATGATTTTAACCAAGAAGTGGTTATTGTTGAAGATGCAGGTTAGCGAGGGACAGACTCTTTAGAGCCTGTGTTTTGAACAATTTTGATTGACTAAGCATTTTACTTTCAGGCTAGCATTGATTACTGCTTGTCAGTATGGATTGATGTTTTGAATGGTCATTGGAGCAGACTTTTAAGGTAAGAACCATTGCATAGATTTATTATCTTGTTGATTAAAGATTGTGTTAACGCCCTTGAATTTTGTCAAACCTGTAACAATTTGTCGCAGAAGCCAGGCATAGCAATCCTACATTACGTTGGTATAGGCGTCAAAATTTAGGTTCACTATTGTGGTTAAAAAGTTTTTAAACATCACAATACCTTTGTCAAACTTTCAAGTAATTGTACAAAAGAAGAATCCTCAGCACAATTGTAAAAATGTTTTCCTGTTTTCTGTAGTTTACTGTTAATTATATAATAACAAAACAAAATTCTAATAATATAATAACAAAACAAAATTCTAATATAGAAAAATATTCATCAATTTAAGGAATACACATTAATTCACAAATGTGTGTAGGATATGAGTTACATATTGTTGCTGTTTGGTCAGAAGTTCAATATTTTTCTATACTGTAAATTCAGAAATTATTGCGATGTTTTTATTATTGCGAAAAATGCGACAGGGTTATAATCGCAATAATTTAAACTCGCATTTTGAAATTTTTATATGAATTAAACAGGATTTTTCTCAATATCGCAAAATTAAAATCCCATTTTAGTCTAAAATGACAAAATCGCAATAATAAATGCACGCAATAATTTCTGAATTTACAGTATTTTAATTCTTTGATTAGTTTTTGTTACATTGACCAAGGGTTTTTAAATTGAATTAAGAATAAAATACAAGAAATGTTTTTTTATATGCATTCCAGTTTTGTTTTGATGCAACCTTATCCACAATGTCTTTGACATGTTACACTCATTGTTGTATATAATGTCAGAGAATTGAAATTATCAGTTTTTATTTAAAAAGAAATCACAGTATTTCATTGCAACAGATGTAATAAATGGACTTTTTTTTGCAGTTTACATTAAGGTTAAAGTTTTACAGATATCAATAACTTTGTCAAACCTTCATAGAATTTTATAAACATAAGACAACAAACATTTATTATTTTCAACATTCACGCTACCAAGTTATTTTTTTTAGTTCGGTATATGGTTTCCAGTAACATAAATAAAATGCTATATTGTAATGCCTCCCCCACCCCCAATTTTTGAACATGACTTGATGTGTTGTTATTAAGTGCAAATAATAATACGGAGAACATGTCTTTGAGATGATATGCTATGCAAATGAGTCTATTTAATATGCTGATTGTAATAATATTGATTGTCATGATTTAATTCTATTGTGTTTCAAGTGATGTTATGACTTGATTTTACTCGCGGTGACAAATTTGTTTGTTCCCGGAGTTGCGGTACCAATATTTATGTTGTTTTATTTGAGATATTAACCTTTTTACATGTGTTCTTAAGTTATCCTGTATGTGTAAAAACCTTCATGATGAATAAATATGTTGTTTCTAATTGATATTAAGCTGGAAAACATCTTTATTTACATGAAACTGCCAGTGTTTACATTTTGAGTTGCTATTTCAGGAATTTCCCTTCACAGAGAGATGGTTGCTGAGGATACATGTCAATTCGTACTTTCGGCAACTCGTACTCAACCAACTCATACCCTATTTTTACCAACTCGTACTCCCACCAACTCGTACTTCTACCAACTCGTACCCAATATTTTTTAACATTATAATGCTTCATTTTTTATTATTTTGTAGTTGATCTACTGATAGGATTTATATCTAAAAAAAAATCCTCAAGTGTCACAGTGTGCTCGATCCATAGAATATTTGAAAAGGATATTTTTTACTGAATATTGCGATGTCTTTTTTTTTCGTGTTAGAAGAAAAAAATTTTGACATTATAATGCTTCATTTTTTTATTATTTTATTATTTTGTAGTTGATCATAATACATGATAATACAAAATACGAGAGGAGAATGATGCCTAAATTATTAAATTCATTGATATTTCTGACAGATATTATAACATCTGAGATTGGATAAATATACTTTTCTGTAATTTGACTACATTTTTGGCATTCATGTATAATGGAATTCATCTTTAATTGAGCTAATGCTGAAGCTGGTATATAACCCATTAATTTTATCAACATTATAATAGCTGCCTACTGTACAAAAACTTTTTAAAAGGATATATATAAAATGACAATTATACTTCAATTCTAAAAAGATAAAAGATATGAAAAGTTAGGAAACGGCCCTTGCTTAATTTCAAATTAATGGCAACATTACGGTGATAAAAGCATGTTTAAAGTAGTGGGCTTAACTTCTACATAAGAATAAAACATAAACATAAATCAACTTACCGGTTTCACAAAGACGATGCTGCCAGTTGTCACATGTTTCACATTGTAGAGTATCTTGTCGAGTCATAACCGTCTTCTTGCATACATTACAATGTGGACGAACCATGATTGCAAATGAAGAAGATCATACATTTCACCATAGTTTATATATTTTTTCCTAAAGCTTGGTTTTTACCACGTTTAAGCCATGCATTTTCTTTTCGGTGAGGATGGTGATTGTTCAAGTATAACTCAACGGCCTTTGATGTTCATAGTGCTGCATTTATACCGAATTTTTGTTTTTATATACTTCTCTATGTTTATTCTAATTTAAACAAATCCATTCTATTTTTGTAGGTCTATTATCCACTAATGACCACTAATTAGTATATTGTGTACTCATAATTATTTTAATATGCATATCAAATAAATTGCCGTCCAAACAATTTCAAATAATCAAACAATTTCATATAATCAAAAAGTCTAAGGACTAATGATTAATGATTAGCATTTGATAAGCTTTAATATATTTAAAACAATTATGATTGTATGAAGATGGAGATGGATTGGCCATGTTCTACGTAAGAGCTGTGAAGAACTAACAAAAGCAGCAATGTTCTGGACCCCAGAGGGAAAGAGACGAAGAGGACGACCTAAGATAACATGGCGGCGCACAGTTGAGTCTGAGATGGCAAATTTCCAACATACTTGGGGGAGCTTGAAGAAGATGGCACAAAACAGACAGATGTGGAGAAACTTCGTTGCTGCCCCACACGCCAATTGGCGTAATGGGCAGTAAGTAAGTAAGTAAGTATGATTGCATCATATTAAAAATGAAAGGTTTTTTTATTCATATGTTGCTATATAATGATTACGAAAGAAAGTTACAAAAACTATGTATATAAATAACATCAAATAAATCATGGGTATGAGTTGGTAAAAATAGGGTCCGAGTTGGTTGAGTACGAGTTGTCGTGTACCCGTTGCTGATTGGTCCAACATATGTAAAAGCGTCTGTGATTGGCTGATCGTCGAATAAAACTGAAAAGATCAACTACGGAGGTCAGTGAGTGTTTGTGGTTTGAAAATTACGGAGCGCCAAATTTAAAAGTCTGAGAATTTAAGTATGATAGGAAAAGTAAGGAAATTGCACCTATAATCACAATGATTTATTACAAATGCAAGTTGGTGACATTTTCCAGGTGTAAATGGTTGGGTGAGAAGTTTATGTTTAAATAGTCAGTGACTTTGCTAGGTGTAAATAGTCGGTGACTTTTCACGGTGTAAATAGTCGGGGGACTTTTCGAGGTGTAAATAGTTGGTGATTTATTTGGGTGTAAATACTCGGTGACAATTTAGGGTGTAAATTGTACCAATATTTTAAGTATTAATGGAATAGATGTCTTTGTGATAATAATAGCAAGTAGTTTTATACTGATAGTTATTTGAAATAAATGTTGTTAAATTAAGGCTACATACTTTTATAGGTGTTCTTTTATTGAGGCACCTTTGTAGGCCTGTTCGAGCTCTACGCTACCTGTAGTTTTAAAACTAGTCGAAGTTAACAGAGTGGTGACTGTGGATTGTTATGTATATATATTAATATATATAAATTAAATAAGTTAGACCAACCATGCCAGGGACCCGACCAGACCAATGACAGAGCCTCTACAGCCATTCTCTCAGGGTTTTTAATTGTAAAATAAATAATCAATAGATATAGGAAGATGTGGTGTGAGTGCCAATGAGACAACTCTCCATCCAAATAACAATTTATAAAAGTAAACCATTATAGGTCAATGTACGGCCTTCAACACGGAGCCTTGGCTCACACCGAACAACAAGCTATAAAGGGCCCCAAAAGTACTAGTGTAAAACCATTCAAATGGTAAAACCAACAGTCTAGTCTATATAAAAACGAGAAACGAGAAACACGTATAAATTACATAAACAAACGACAACTACTGTACATCAGATTCCTGACTTAGGACAGGTGCAAACATTTGCAGCGGGATTAAACGTTTAATGGTACCAAACCTTCTCCCTTTTTCTGAAACAATAGTATAACATCACAACATAGAAAACACACGATAAAACATCAATTGGAAGGCTTAACTCAATCAAAACGTAAATTAACACACTATGAACGAATAAATTCGATATGTGATACCTGAGAGTAAATACATTAGTTAATAAAATATTAGGGACAAACATTCAAGGCCAAAAAGCAAACAAACAAGTCCAAATAAAGCCATGGCAAGACACCATCATGAAATATTTAACCCTTAGAAAATAATAACTTTTGAAAAACCGGTTTTCATTATATATACAGGTAAATGAAAAATAACTTTGTCGTTTTAGGTATACTATTTCTGTCTATATAAAATCTTCCAATAATTAGGAATACCAAGAAAGGTCTGTCATATAAATACCTAATTTAACACTAGATACATAAGGGTAAATATCAACAATAAAACTTCCTGTACAGATTAAAGGAGAATAATCTTGATGTTTATACAAATGTAGTATGAAGAAGTGAAAATTAGTAGATATTCCAAATAATCAAAGCTGGTATACAGACAAGATCCATATTAATATAAAATAACAAAAAAGTATTAAAAATAGTATCAACAGGTCGAATTAAAACTGTTATATGCTATGTCTTTTATTTTTCAATCATATATACAATAGATAGACCTGTATAACATAGGTTAAATGAAGCTGTAAAGTGTGTTGGTTCGATGGTATTCCAATTAGACGTCTGGCCTTACATTTTACAGTAAAAAATAATACATTAAGAAATCCCTTTTCTATGTAACCTGTGATCTCTGGTGGCCGACTCTAACACCAGGGAGGCAGCATTATATCATTTGAAAAGTAAATTCTGAGATAGATTTCACCTTCAGGGGGAGACTAGTACAACAAACAGCAAGAATGTGTCATTCAATGGGAGATAACTCATAGATTATTGAGAAAAAAAAAATGTTGAAATCAAAATCAAAACATGTTTTGATTTTCCAGCTTTTATAGATATTAAACAAAGTTGAAACTGGTTTTCATTCTATACTAAATCTCAAGTCAGAAAACTAATTTTTTGGCTGACAATTTAACACCTTGTTAAATATATAATTTGTGAGAATTTTAATTCCTTTTTAGGTTATTTCAGTGGTTATGTTTTCATGGATGGAGAGTAAAACTTGGTGGTCTAATACTGCTAATATATTAGTAGGTATATAATTCTTCTATTTAAATTAATTAAGATTATCATATATTAGGATAAACTGGTTTAATAAAAGTAGAACTCTGTTTTTTTTTCTCAGAATCAATTCTTATTGTTTCCGAATTTAGTCACATTTCATAGTACGTCATTTCGTGATGTCATTTATGCGTTGTTAACCAAGTGCAAAGGCTGCCAGCATAGTTAGCTAAAATTCCACCACCTCCCCATTAACCCCCAAAAAATAAAGAAAAATTCTGCTGCTGTGTTGTTCAAATTTTTCAGGTTTTTGAAGTTTCAACAGATGCAGTTATCATGCAGAGATGTAATGTATGGGTGATATAGACTTACTGCCACTGGAACTAACTATTCAGAATGAAAAGAACGTGACATATATTGCCAGTGAATGATCGCTTACTACAGAGATGCCAGATCTGAGAAGCAAAAAAGAAAATATTTTCATCTTCTAACTTTGAGAAGCCAGTTAATCGACTCGAATACATGTTTAATTGATATATTTTCAAGATTATCGACAGTTCGTATTTTTATTATATCTATATGACATTTAATTCAGTGTTATTATCATTTCAAATTTGTTGTAAATTCAAAATAAATAAGTTGTTACAGTATAGCCAGCGGGATATGGCAAGATGAAAATGGAACATGTCCCCACAATGTACGCTAGCTTATATTTTGGGTTCTCTTCTGTGTTCCCACAGAGTTCAGCTTGAGTCTTCTTTGAATGTACCAAAGAGACTGGTTCTTGAAATGGTCCCAGTTCAGAGCTCAGGTGTTCTCTTTGAATTTTAATAAGCTGCAAATGTAAACCAAAGAGTTGTTAGGGGAATATTTGCTACGTATCGGGGCTCATTTTACAAACGATCTCTCTATTTTTATAGCAATTAACGTACAGGATTGTAGCTATCATTGCCTACCAGTAAAGCACAGGCTTGCCAAAAATAATGATTCATCGGTTTGTACGTTTATGTTGCCTTATCTTGTCTGCGCAAAAAATTCATACTGTGGCCATATCATTCCAAATTCTTTGTTTATTATATTTATCTTTGAAAACAAAAGGAGAAACTATTATTATCCGAAAAAGGTGTTGATCGCACATGAGACATATATTAAACAAAAGCGAGAGATTAGTTGATAGCACATGAGACATATATTAAATGAAAGCAAGAAATTGGTTGAATGCACATGAGACATACTAGTACAATGTATATATTAAATGAAAGCAGTGTTGTATCTTTGATTAATTTTATTTTCATCATAAAATAAGTTTATAGGAAATAAAATGTGCTCTATGCTTGAAGATGTAAGAAGTCAGAAGTTTTTTTTTCATATCATTACCAGTATTTGACTAAATTTTTTAAATTAAGAATTGATAGGAATATAATGTTCATTAGGCTTGAAAGTTTTAAGAGTTTGGTCAGAAGTTTATTTTGTCCATTTCACCTTGCACCACAGGGGATATGGTTATGGTCTTTGTCCAAGTGTCATAAACACATCAATACTTTAATAAGGATGTTCGCTTTTTTTTTTTACTTTTTTTCAAATATTCGGAATCCTCTGGTTTTATCCATATAGTGCCATTACAATTTTGCCCACTAAACCCTACTTATCTTTTCATAATTTAATTACATATGGTTTAAAAAGCCATATTTGAAAATCTTTTTTCATAGTTTTTTAAAAGAAAAAAGGTGTCAATGTTAAAGGTATGAAAAATCTGGAGAGAATCATTTCCAGCTTATTTGCAATGGCTTTCATCACAAAAATAAGTACAGCCCCTTCATTTTTTCTGCTTTTTTTTTTTTTTTTTTTTGTGTTATTTATATACCACTGCTTTATATTAATCTATAAATTCTTACTATTTTGAAAAAGAGTAGCAAACATCCTTAAGAGATCTTTTGCTGACTATTACCTTGTGAACTAGCATGTAAATAATGCAGCTAAGTGTGTCGGGTCTAGTACAAAGCAGGGTTAATGTTCATATATCATTAACTTGTTCTTGTCTTGAATATGCAGGTTAAGCAGCCATCCATCATCATCATCTTTGATAATGATGATGCATTCAATAGATTAAATGTCATCATTTGCTCTTGACTGTGCTTTATGGTCAGTTTGGTTTTTCCTTTTTACAGGGGTTAATGGACTTTCACCATATTTTTTAGTATTGTAACATTGACACCTTGTGAATTCAACTCTTCAGAGTTTGTTCAATAGAAAGCCTTCACACTAATTAGGATTGTTTAATGCCATCATGTGCAGTTGACCATGTTGTACCACCATTTTGATTCAATCATTTTTAAAGGAGATATGGGGAAGTTGATCATAAATTTTAGCATTGTGACAATAACACCTTGTGAACACAGCTTCTGAGACCCTTTTTACAGATAGCTCCTTTACCTAATAGGATTGTTCAACATTATGTGTAGTTGGACATATTATACTGTCACTTAGATCTGACCATTTTTACAGGAGTTACGGGTTTTTGACTATTTATTTTGAGTACATGTATTGTAATACTGTCAACTTGTGAATGCAACTCCTTTTAGACCATTTGACAGAAAGCTCTAATACTTTGTAGGATTGTTTGCCATCATGTGATGTTGACAATATTATACACCCTTTTTGATTCAACCATTTCTGTAGGACTTTAACCATATTTTAACTATCATGCCACAATGACACATTGTGACACACAATTTGATTCATCATTTATGCAGTGCAGGGGACACTACGGCAAAGCAAGCTTGCTTTTATTTCAGTACCATTATATGACTAAATATGTTTTAAAGATTTGAATTGAATACATGAATGTCATATTTTTGTGTTGTTGGGATGCTGTCACATTGTTGTGTTCCCTGCATCTCCTTTACCTTATTATGTTATATATCACCTATTTCTATTTATGTACATAAATATACCAACAGTGATTATGTTTTTTTAAACTATTTTAACTATACATGTATCTAAGCATTTATATTTCAGGTTAGCATAACAGCTGCTTGTCCATATGGATTAATGTTGGGAACGGCTATTGGAGCTGACTTTTAAGGTAATGAAGAAAACTATTACATATTATTTAACTCTCCACTAGAGACCAAAAGATGTAGAAGCTAGCAACTATAGGTCACCCTATGGCCTTCAACAATAAGCAAACCCATACCGCATAGCACAGCTATTACATAGATTTGTAAACTTTTTCATTTAAGATCTTGTAAATGCCCTGGGTTTTTATAATCTTTTTTTAAAATTTAATGTTGTGGAAGGATTTGTCAAGTTTTAGGAAGGCAAAAATGATTATTTTGGAATCTTTCTTGGCTATAAAAGCTTGCAAACAAGGAATTATTGGAATCTGGAATAGTTTTGATTTCTGCAAAATTGATAAGAAATATATGATGAAAACTAACCCTATTAAGGAGGGTTGGCCATGCATGCATGGCTAAGTGGGCTTAGTTAGTTCATACTGAAATATCAGTGAAAGTGAAATGAACCTTAGCCATGCATGCATGGCTCATGGCTAACCCTTTTCATTTGGTTAGTTTTCATCATACATTTCTTATCAATTTTCCAGAATTCAAATTTATTCCAGATTCAAACAAATCCTTGTTTGTAGTTTAAAATGTATGACAATGAATCACTTTGATAAGAATATTAAAAGAGGTTAATCTTTAATTGTAATACCCAGTTAATTATTGTTTTCCTATTTCTTTTTCAGATAAAAATTTCTGTGGCTGCATAAAATAATTGTGTGATTAATTCTGTAACAGTTAAAGAATTGTTAATAGCATACCCGTGGTCAGTGGGTTTTCAAAGAATTACTGTTCTTTGCATAGTTTCTTGTATATTATATTGGTTCTTTGCATAGATTCTTGTATTTTATATTGTAAATATGTAAATAATTTCCAGATATTGTTTTGAAATTTAGACTTAGAATAGAAATTTGATGAGAAATGTTGGTTTTTGTTGATTGAGCCTTTTAGCCTACCAAATGTGAGCAAGCTTCTCTGGAGAATATATTTGGGACTTTTTAAAATTTGTAGTGTAAAGATTCTGCATTTAAACAAGAGTGGAGGTTCTAATTACAGGTTATCTTGTGTTTTGAATTATTACTAAACTTTTATTTTCTCCCTACCATTAATTGGCATGGACATTATTTTACTTATTTTATTTTATAGACCTGAACTTTTGTCTGACGGATATAATTGTTTTAGTAAACATTTCCATTGGTAAAAAATGAAGAATCTAAAACTAAGATAGATATTCTAAATATGTTTAGTATAGTAAACAAGAAGCAAAGTTAAAGATCATTTTGGGGGAAAATTGAAAGTTATAAAAGTTTTATTGAAATTTGTGTAATGGATTTTTTTGTTAAATGATTTGGTATTTTTATTAGGTTGTATTTAATGTTTTTATTAAAAGACAGTGAGGTAAAAAAATCAAAGAAAAGTTTTGATTCTTTAAAAAAAATGTCTTATATGAAAATAAAAATATTTTGGTCAAAATTGGAATAATGATGATACAATCACTAGAATACATGTAATTACATTATTAGTAATCTTCAATTACCAACCGTTACAGATTGATAGATTGCTTGATTGGTGGTTGCTTTATGGCCCGCCTCAGCACGAAAAGGGTATATTGCTGTGAAGCTGTCCAACATGTCACTGACTAAATGTCAAGCCTATCACTACAGGTACTCTGCTCAGTTGTAAAGGATGAGAAGTCTAACATGGTCAAGGGGAGGTAATACCCCTGTTTAACTCCTCATACTTGGAAGTTTCTTCAGTGTTGGCCATTATTAGACATTTTCTGCTTCATTTTTTAAGTATTTAATGATAAAAGGACTGGCCTATTTTTTGTGTTTTTTTTCCTGTTAAGATTTACAATATCATGCAGTCCAGTGTTCAAGTTTCTCTACATCAATAACTTTGTCAAACCTTCATGGAATTTTGTGAAATTTGGACAGAAGCTTATTCTTTATTAAAAGACAGTATCAAAAGCAACATTTTGAATTATTTTTTTTTTTTGTACCTTGCTGATAAATTGACTTACTTTTTTATTTACAGTACAGTCTTGGGTTTTAGAATTTTAGACATCAATAACGTCAAACCTTCATAGAATTTATGAAACCTTGACAGAAGCTTTTTAAGTATTAAGAAAAAATATCTGATGTCAAATTTGAAAATATATTTTTGTCTTTAAGACTTACATTTAGCCTAAGGTTTAACCTTTTAGACACAGAAATGTAAGAAACCATAACAGAAACTTCTTCATGATATAGCATCTTAAGAAAAAATGTTCAATTTTTTTATTTACTTTTTCTTATTTTACTAATAAATTGACTTTTTATATTTCTGTTATTGAATATCTAGTTATGAATATGGTTTCATTATTTCTACTTGCTTGATATTATTGTATTTTGATTAATTATAAATATAACTTTGAAATTATTGTATAATTTGAGATGGTACTGTTTTACAAAACATCCACAAGACTTGCAACCTTTCATGCATTATGTTATGTTGTGTGCAATTTTAGCTGAAATTTTTTGCAATGTAAAATTTTGTACATTAAAACTGTTCACCATTATTTCAGAATCCAATGCATTCTGGGTATCATTTTCAAAAAATTTCGTGATACCATTCTGGGGTATGACCCAGGAAATTACCCATGAGTCCTTTAGATTCTTGTCAGATTTATTTATTGGTTTTGTTTACAGTCTTTTAATTGCACCATTCCGAGCACAGGCACTTGTCTCTGAAAAAAATTCCTTAATATAACACAAGGTACTTAACTCGCATTTGTGTAGATAAATCAATGAAGATTTACTGCATAATAAGTTTTAGTGGGGTAGACAACCAAGGAATCCAAACATAATGAAAAGTCGCAACCGATTGTCATTTTTCAAAAATACAATTTAAGTAACTTGTGTTATATTAAGGTATATAGTAAATTTTTTTTCAGAGACAAGTGCCTGTGATTCCAAGTATGAGGCCAATTGAATAAAAATCGTGCAGTTTTACCTCCAACTTATTTTGGAAATAGAAATTCGGAAAAAGAGCGGAAAAAATTAAACTCGTGAAAGTTTTCCATTTTAGCCAAACATGATATCAGTAAAGTAGAAATTGAAAAAACTTAATGAAATTCTTTATTAAAGAAGGTAAAAATGGCCATGTTTGTATATGTAGAATACTTACATCTGTTTCAGTCTGTGGCCTTTAAAAGTTTAATGTAGGTGCATAATTTTTTATTTTTTTATATCTTTAATATACATGTGTATATACTAAATTTATAGTATTCAGCTTAGAGATATTTGTAAACTTAAATTAAAGACAATTTTTCTCAAAACAGCCGAACATGGTAGGTGCAAATACTTTTGAATCTTGAAGATGTATAAGCATAAATTCCACAGAAATATAAGATTGATCTTTTAAAAGCATTAATTTGCATCTCTGACCCAAGCAACAGTATTACAGTACCCAAAAAAATGAAATGTGTAGGTAAATGAAATACCTTTGTAAAGAGTCATAACAACAGAGTAGGTGTGTTTGAATAACAAAAATAAGCTTTGTGCTACAACAAATGATTAAAAAATTGAGATGTATTTCTTTATTGTGTTTTTTTTCATTCATTCATTCATTTTTCCATACAAATTAATTATTTTATTCATGAAAATGTAAACAAAAAAGAAGTAGAACACACAATTAACTAACACCTCCATAATTTTTATTTAAGCCCTTGACAACAAGTTTTCAAATGTTTATATGTTCTAGCTGCATGTTAGGAATTTTTCATAGTTGACTAACATATCAAGGATTTTTTTTATTCTTCAGGTCTTGTATGGGTACCATATTTATTTGTTTGGTTGTATTTAGGATAATATATACATAGGAATTGTATGATTTTGAATTATATATGCATTGCAATAATAATATTTCTGAATATGTATATAATACAATCTGGCGTCCATCGAGCATGACAGGCTGTCAGCAAAATAAGATTATGTTTGTGTTTTGTTTTAGATTTGGCACAAGTATGTAGTTAATACACAAGATCATCTTTTGTCTTTCTCATTTCCCTAGTGAGGTCCTACACTAGGAGTTTTGCTGGCATTGACAAAAGGACTCAGGTTTCCTAAAAGTTGGTTTTTACCTGGTCAGCCACAAATCATTGGAATGTAGTTATTCAGTTTTTCAAATACAAAAGGTTATGATGAGATTATATTTATAGTATGAGTTATTGAATTGATATTGTATAGTGAATTGTTAATGTTTTTCTCTGACTGTTAATGACGTCTTTACTCTAGATCCATTGGTCGTTGGATGTGTACTGATTAATATTTTAGTCTTAGATACATGATTTTTTTTATAAGTTGTTATTGGCTTTGAACTAGCTGGCAGTAACTGCGAGTACTCTCAGATCTATTCTTAGTGTCTTTTTTGATGTTAGGGATGAGGGATGGATAAATACCAGTCTGTGTTTATGTTTGATGTTTTTCTTCTTTGTATCGATCTGATGAGTTAAGCCTGTTACACCACTGTCCCAGGTGAGGGGGAGGGTTGAGCGCTCACAAACGTGTTTAACCCCGCCACATTCTTTATGTGCCTGTCCCAAGTCACAAGCCTGTAGTTCAGTGGTTGTCGTCGGTTCAAGTCTGTCATATTTGTTTTTCATTAATTGTTTTGTTATAAATTAGGCTGTTAGTTTTCTCAATTAAACTGTTTCATAATTTTCATGTCGGGGCCTTTTATAGCCGACTATACAGTATGGGTTTTTCTCATTGTTGAAGGCCATATGGTTGCCTATAATTGCTTACATCCACTTTATTTGAACTTTGATGGATAGTTGTCTCATTGGCAATCATACCTCATCTCCTTATTTTTATATTGATATTGATTAGTATATAGTGTATATCTTTATATTATTCATTTGTCTTATTAAATCGGCAGCTCACAAAATGCATTACTCGAGTTAGTCAACTATATACAAGGTGATAGGACGTGCCGCTGGAATAGGTCACATTTTCGAGCTTGAAAATATGCGAATAGGTTGGGAAAACTATCGGAAATATATGATAAGGTCAATAAGGTTTCCATTACTTGTGATATGAAAAGCCCTGTCATTTTTTTCACATCCGAAAGTCTCGCCGTAAGAAAACATTACATAAGGAATCTTAGCCTCAAATATTCCACTTTTCAACACACTACACGAAACCCAACCAATATGGGAAAAGGGTACATTTTTTAACATGGTTTTGTCTGTTTCTCAGGTACTATAAGCAAAAGGGCCACTATATTTGGTGTATTGGAAGAGTGTAAGCTGTAAGTCTGTCTGGCAGGTTTCATCTTACCTTGACTTCATTTTCATGGATTTATGAAAGGACCACATCAAAATTTAGTTCATTGTAAGATCAAAAACTTAATTCCCCCACCCCTTTTGTATCTGAACTTGGAAAATATTAACCTGTAGGTGTCAGACCACCAATTCACCCACTTCAAATAAGAACATAAGTAAAAGTAGCCTTTCCCTGACAAAAAAATAGTGCTTTTGATATCATTGTTTGCTTAAACTAACAAACAAATTTGCAGAAATAATCCTTTTGATGAAAGAAAAATATATATATGTAGACCATTTTGAGCCAAAATTTACTTGTCCATGATTTTGCATTAAAAATTTAGGATTAATGTGCCCCATAGTATACTTATTCAAGAGTTTTCCAGAAAATCAGGGGTTATTTTTAGTAGCAGTTTAGTTCCAATCGGTGGTGTTTCATCACAAAACTTTAAACATTGGTTGAAAATTGGCATGTAGAAAGGTGATACATGTACAATTTAGAATATACCAAGTATTTTCTTTAATACATTAATACATTACAGTCAGTTTAAATTGAGCTTTGATTTTGCAAATATAAGTTTTATTATGATAAGATATGGTTTTGGTTGTGTCACAAAAAGCAAGACATATCCTATTGCCTGTCGATACTTTTATTTTGGCATTGCACATGTCATGTCTTCTTTGACTGTCCGTGGCGTTAAAACACTAAATCCCTGGGATGTGTTGTAATTGATTTTAGTCTCTGATGCATGTTTTTTTATTATTGTTTTGGCTTTTAACTAGCTTTCAGTAACTGCGAGTACTCTCAAATCGTACTTTCGTGTTAATTTGACCTGTTGATAATTTGACCTGTTGACACAATTTATAATGCATTTTTTTATTCAATGTTTACTTATTTGGTGTTATATCACGTCTCACTATTTTCAATGTGTATCGTCTTTGATAAGTATTTAGTATGACGATAAATGTCCACTTCTGTACTCGTACTGTGAACAACAAATTTATTTATTTTGAAAAAAATATTTCCGTACTCCTAACAACAAAATTATTATATTTAAGTTTACCTGTGTACGTTATTTTATTTAACGCCATTTTGTCCCAGGTTAGAGTTATCTTTTTGACATTGTTCTACAACTTTTTTTATTAATATTGTATTTATATTGTGTCATAGATCAAACTTATTCGTTCAGTGTATGTTTACCTGTTTTTGTTTATATGTCTTTTTGATCGAGTTAAGCCATTTCAATTGATATTTTATAGTGTGTCTTTTTATGTTGTAATGTTACACTACTGTTTTGGGTTAGGGTGAAGGTTGGCGCCTGTTAAAACATTTAAATCCGCTGCATTTGTCTGCACCTGTCCTAAGTCAATGTGGTTGTTGATGTGGTTCATAAGTGTTTCTCGTTTTTTATATAGATTAGACCATTGGTTTTCCTGTTTGAATTGTTTTACAACAGTCATTTTTGGGCCTTTTATAGCTTGCTGTTCAGTGTAAGCCAAGGCTCTGTGTTGAAGGTAGTACTTTGACCTATATTTGTTTACTTTTTACACATTGTGACTTGGATGGAGAGTTGTCTCATTGGCACTCATACCACATCTTCTTGTTTATATATATGGATAGTGATCCGGCAGCAGAGAAGGCAGCGTTAACAAACTTCTTAAAAGCTTAATATTTCAGAAGGTAGAAGACCTGGATCCTTCATACTTTGTATATAGATGCCTTATGTTATGAAGTTTCCGTCTGTCATATGTCCATTGTCCTTGACCTCATTTTCATGGTTCAGTGACAACTTGAAAAAAAGTTAAGATTTTTTGTAATCTTAATTTCTCTATTATTATGAGTAATATGATAACTATATTTGGTATGTGCGTACCTTGCAAGGTCATTATGTATGTCAGACACTTTTCACTTGACCTAGACCTCATTTCATGGATCAATGAACAAGGTTAAGTTTTCGTGGTCAAGTCCATATCTCAGATACTATAAGTAGTAGGTCTACTATAATTGGTGTATGGAATGATTGTAAGGTGTACATGTCCAACTCGCAGGTATAATCTGACCTTACCTCATTTTCATGGTTCAGTGGTTAAAGTTCAGTTTTTGTGTTTTGATCTGTTTTTTCTGATACTGTATGCAATAGGTCAACTATTTGGTGTATGGAAATATTTTACGATGTACATGTCATAAAATAAAATTGAGAATGGAAATGGGGAATATGTCAAAGAGACAACAACCCGACCAAAGAGCAGATAACAGCCGAAGGCCACTAATGGGTCTTCAACGCATCGAGAAAATCTCGCACCCAGAGGTTGTCCTCAGCTGGCCCCTAAATAAAATTGTGTACTGGTTCAGTGAAAATGGACGTCACACTAAACTCCAAAACATATAAAGGAACTAAAATTAACAAAAACATACAAGTCTAACAAAGGTCTGGCAGGTTTTATTTGACCTTAACCTCATTTTTACGGTTCATTGCTCAAAGTTAAGTTTTTGTGTTTTGGTCTGTATTTCTTAAACTATAAGCAATAGGTCAGCTTTATTTGGTGTATAGAATGAATTTAAGGTGTACATGTCTGTCTTTCAGTCATCATCTGACCTTGACCTTATTTTCATGGTTCATTTGTCAATGTGAAGTTTTCCTGGTTAAGTTTACTTCTTAGATACTATATGCAATAGGTCAACTATATTTAAAGCATGGAATGATTGTAAGGTGTACATGTCTGTCTGGCAGTCATCATCTGACCTTGACTTTATTTTCATGGTTCATTTGTCAATGTGAAGTTTTCCTGGTTAAGTTTGCTTCTTAGATACTATATGCAATAGGTCAACCATATTTAAAGCATGGAATGATTGTAAGGTGTACATGTCTGTCTGGCAGGGTTCGTCTGACCTTGACTTCGTATTCATGGTTCATTGGTCAATATAAAGTTTTCAGGGTTTGGTCTGTTTCTTATATACTATAAGCAATAGGTCAACTATATTTGGAGTATGAAATGATTGTAAGATGTACATGCATTTCTGGCTTGGTTTATCTGACCTTGACCTCATTTTCTTTGATCATGTTAAGTTTATGTGATACTTGTAGAAAAACTTTATGTTTAGTATAAAAATAAGAAGATGATGTATGATTGCCAATGAGACAACTATCCATCAAAGGTCAAATAAAGTGGATGTAAGCAATTATAGGCAACCGTATGGCCTTCAACAATGAGAAAAATCCATACCGTATAGTCGGCTATAAAAGGCCCCGACATGAAAAATATGAAACAATTCAATTGAGAAAACTAACGGCCTAATTTATAACAAAACAATTAAGGAAAAGCAAATATGACCGAAATGAACCAACGACAATCACTGAACTACAGGCTTGTGACTTGAGACAGGCACTTAAAGAATGAGGCGGGGTTAAACATGTTTGTGAGCGCTCAAACCTCCCTCTAACCTTGGACAGTGGTGTAACAGCACAACATAAATCAGTTGTAAAAGGCTTAACTCATCTGATCGATACAAAGCAGAAAAACATCAAACATAAATACAGACCGGACGTGGCAGGGTATTTATCCATCCCTCATCCCTAACAGCAAAAAGGACTATTAACATGAGATCAATGGTCAGTAAAGCAGGCGAGACATATGTAAAAGTAGCCCTTCCTGCCAAAAATAGTGTAGTTTTGATGTCATTGTTTACTTAAACTAACAAACAAATTTGCAGAAATGAAACTTTTGATGAAGGAGAAATATACATAGACCATTTTGAGCCAAAATTTACAGATCACTGATTTTGCATTAAAAATTGAGGCTTAATGCGCTCCATAGTATACTTATTTAAGAGTTTCCAGAAAACCAAGGGTTTTTTTAATAGTAGTTTAGTTCCAATCGGTGATGTTTCATTACAAGACTTTAAACATTTGTTGAAAATTGGCATGTAGAAAGGTGATACATGTACAATTCAGAATATACCTGGTTTCTATGAAGTAAAACTTAAGATAAAATATTTCGAAAGCTGTGAAAATTGAAAAATTATCATTGATTATATAGGGGTTTTGAATTGGTGGTCTGACGCCTGTATAGGCATATGTGTTGAAAAAAATGTTTTTAAATGCATTGTTTCATGCAATATACATTAATTTTCCGTGCCTGAGGGAAATATGAAGATTTGTTCACCCAAGAAAATAAAGTTTCCCGAGGGCATCGCCATTTATCATTTTTGTATGATTGTGCAATGATTCTACTTCTACTTCTACTTTGTAATGACCGCCTTCAACACGTTGAAGTTAATGTCACGTGTACTACGCATGGCTTAGTGGAGACGTATATACAGTGAAATTTAACAATTTCATAATTATTAACAAAATTAATTCTAACATTTTTACATAATGCACATTTTTATTTTATTTATTTATTAATATTAAAAGATAAAACTATTTACACATGATAAATTTACTGACTGTAGGTGCAGGTTGAGACAGCTGCTTTGAACGACTCTACAGAGTCGCTCATCACAATACTCAGAGGAAGGCTGATTTAATTCAAGCTCACAGTTATACAATTATTTGATGAAATATGCTGCATTCATTTTAATTTATATGTATATAGAAATTGTGCATGCTGAACAGATCGTATGAAAATTGTAAAACAATGCATGGCCCAATCAACAAACCATAAGACTGTACATTACATAAATATTAAAGCATGCACAGTTTTACAATTGTTTGATGATCTAGGCTGCATTACTTTACATGAAAATTATAATACGTTTGTACAATGCATGCCCATTGTAAAATTAGGCATGCTCAGTTCTGCAAAATCATGTGATAAAACATGCCTCCGTTCTTGAGTTATATCCCTTTATAACATTATATGCAAACGGGGGCGTCATCTGTGTCCATGGGACACATTTTCCATTTATTCTAAATTGAAATAGTCTTCTTTGATCAACAAACATGACAACTCATTGAAAGTTTTCAATTATCCTGCAGTATTGCAAAGTGGAGACAGCATGGTATGAAACTTAATTTGACGTGCACACATCTGTCATCAAATATTTAAGTAACAATTCTTTAGGTATACTAAAAGCTTTAAGTTCAAAAAGCTGAATATGGATAACACGAGAAACACTAAGGCCAAAAAGGACCAGAGTAGTTTGAGGTGCGGATTTAGTCAAATTATTGTATATTTAAGAGTTCTTGAAATATTTCGGGACCTCTATAATTCGATTTCAGAATTTCCTTAAATATTTCATGACCACCATAATTTGATTTCAGGATATCCTTAAATCGCTTTGCGGAGGTCCTGAAATACTTGTTCAAATCTATAAATATTTATGGATATCCTTAAATTGAATTGTGGAGGTCCTAAAATATATGATTATGCTTCATAAATATTAAGGATATCCGATTATGGAGGTCCTGAAATCGAATTATAAAGGTCCTGTAATATTTAAGGAGGTCCTCAGTGATTTATGGTAATCTTGAATTCGAATTACGGAGGTCCTGAAATATTTCAGGAGCTTACATGTATCAAATACAAAAATTTTGATTAAATCCGGTCATCATAGAAACAATTTAGTCCATCTACGCCGGGTCCTCGTGATACGGCTTCGTATATCTACTGTGGTAAGAAAAACAAGCACATCAAAGATATGTACGTATTACAACAGGGGCAAGGAGATATTGTACTATGTATTCATATGCCCTTCTCGTCTGATCAGTTCGTGCTTTTTTCATTTCCTGTCAAAAAGCCCAAAACATTCCTGCCATTGAAAAATCAAATCCTTGAAGACGTAGTTCTAGCCAATGAACTTTTGTATGAATAATTTTGACAATTTGACGAAAGATATAAAATTAGCACAGTTAAAACACACATTGGAACAGGCTAACACTAGATATGTTTTTGAAATCTTCATTTGTTATTAAGATATCAGATCTTTCAGTAAAATTCTTGTAAGTGGCTATTGTTAAATATATATGTATGTTTTTGTCACTAACATGTTTAATTTGTTTATATGACAATACAGATTATTATGTTAAATGTTAATATATTACGTATTAATAGTATAGAGAATTTTCATTTTTAGTTTATAAGGACAAGAAATAACTGAAAAAAGAACAAAAAGAACTGAGAGAGCTCAAATTTTGTTTTATAATTATGTACATATGAAAATATGGCCTTTTCAATATCGACCTGGTTATTGTCCGAGACGCCGAAAGATGATGACCGGACATTATGGAAAAAACCATATATTAATCTGTAAAACATATTCTTCCGATATATGAACACACAAAGGCTGAAAACCCAATATCACCAGAAAACTCTTTTACTCTGGTGTTTTGATAAATGCCATTCGTCTTCTGTTTTATTACAAATACAGAATTGGACATATTTTTGGTCAGTATAATATTACGAGAATATGAATTCTTACAGAATTTCCGATATGTTCACTCATGACTTGGAGATTATGCTGCATGTGGTCTGTTGTTGACCAAATGCTTTCAGACAAAATTGTGTTTTGTATTTGATCTTTTATCGATTTGTATATTTATTTGCATGTTTCGTTTTGTTTTCTTTGTTTGTTGTATTTAAGTTAAAAGAGAGTAGAAGCAAAAAAAAAAAAACAAAAAAAACTACTATTATACCTGTAGAGAGTCGTTCATATAAAGAACAGCTGATAATTTCATGCATCAAGATTATTTTTCAAATCATTTTCATATTCATTGATGTTTGAGGGAGGTATACACTACCTTTCTTCGAAGTTGATCGACATCTTTTGATAAGAACCATCATTTAATTGATATAGTATTTATTAAGAATTCGTCGTTTAAAAGTGTTTGGACGTTCGTCAGAATTTCCCAGTAACACATTTCAAAAGGAATAAATATTTGATGTTAATATAGATTGTCTTGATACTGATATTTTTTCTCAATTTTTAACGGAAGAATTTTAATTCATTAACCGATTTGGCATGAAATCTATAATTATTTTTGACTATAGTGCCAAGAGAATAAGTTTTCCAATCAGTATTAAGTGTCAGTTTAAACATGCTATAAGGTGTAACTGAACCCTTGTTACCGCAAGTGCACATTCTAGTAATTAGTATAAGAAGCACTTCCTGATAAATTCATCACACGTGAGCTATCATTTTTCATCCATTATAGCATCTTAATGTTTCTTCCATATGCCGAGTTTGTGTGAACAACAATTCCGGTGATGTATATTTTTCTAATGTAGGTGTGATTTCTTAACAAATACTGCGATTTCGTGAAACCAATGTGGTTATGATTTTGTTTTAATCATTAATGATTAAAAGGGTTTTGCTTGACTACGTAAGTGTATCGTTGATGAGCTATTAATTGGAACTGTCTTTTTTCCAAGAGTTGAGTATACTGTAAAAAGCTACAGAGAAAAAGGGATGATTATAATAGCTTTCAGGCGACTGAAATGAATCCATCTTGATGATTTAGTGAAATAAAAATTACAACATTGACCAAAATGAGTGGTAAAAAATTTGGACATCGGAATGGTCAAATTCCGGACTACAACATTGTTCTTTTGGGGCAAATAGGAGTTGGAAAATCTGGTAAGTGAATGTTTTTACTAATAGCTTCTTCACAAGTTAGAATAAAATTAAAATGGCAAAACGTACAAATGAATTAAATATTAAACGAAGCTACAAACAAATTAAAGCCATGTTATTTTAGGAACCGAAGAAAATATTTAAGGATGGGCACGACGATTTAAAAAAGGTTTCTTTAAATAAATATTTCCATTTTTTCATGATCTTGTCATGACAAGAACACGTGTCAAAATTCAATCTTGTGTCGTGCTGTATTATTTTTGACTTTGATGGAAGAAATCTACCCTGAGGTACAGCCACCGATATGAGATTGTGCATAGGACGGCATGGTTCCATATAAGCAGATTAGGTACACCAAGCTTGCTTCCGTTGTTTATAGCTGTTTGTATTTGTTGTTTATTAGATCGGTCTTGTCAATTTAATTTCAATTGAGGTTTCAAAAATCTATTTTACCCCGCCACGCGTTCATGTCCCATGTCAGGAACCTCAAGGGTGGTTGTCCTTCGCTATATATAAACGTTTTAATTACATTTTGTGGTTCTAATGGCAGATCTTTACTAGTCTCTGATCAATTTTTTCGCAACTTTTAATTCCTGACTTGTCTTTTGTTGAAGACCTGTATAGACTTTAAGGTTTGTTTTTAAGTTGAGCTGCTGTCTTCGATAGATTGACGAACGCTTATTCGTGCCCAAATAGACATATTGACAAAACCTATACCCAGTATGTGAGGACTGCAAAGTTTTACCATGGCAAATCAAATATAGCCGTTCAATGAAATTTGCAATGTATGATGGTGTATGTGTCGCCGACAGCGACACAAATTTTTGTTTCTTACATACAATACGTCAATGCCTTTATAGCAGCGGTGATTTTAACATTTTCATGAATAGACCTCAAGAGTTGGTTAGGATAAAGAAATATGTTCACCTGGACTTCTTCCGTCCAGCAGTTAAACCTTTGCTAAAGAGGGGCGTCCGTTTAAGTTTGCTTGATGTATAAATTCGCTGTCACGCCCGGTCGGAACGGGGATGTTAAATCAGACGCCTCGTATAGGAAGTGAACCACGCTTTCTTTAATTAACCATTGCAACGATCCCGGGGCGTCAGTGTCCCGTTTCAAGGAACATTTTTGACCCTGTCCAATATATTGTCTTTTCCCTGGGGCTGTCTAAATTACCTGCCCTCAGCCCAGTTAACCAATATTGCAGGACATACTTATTGAAATTATTGTGAAATTCTGCCATTCTGTCATTTCTAAAAATGCATGAAATATTTGCTACTGAAACAATGAATTAATATAAAATAAAATGCTTCGCTGAGCGCAGCCTGATACGACCGCAGAGGTCGAACCCTGAATAGTTGGGGCAAATTTGGACACAATATTCAAGCTTGATACTGTCTGAATTTGGATTGTGATCAAATTTTTGACATAATATAGGTTTCTGACACAAAATAAATGTGGTCAAGGATCTTATAAATCCATTGCGCAATACTGTGCAATTGAAGATTTCTTCTTGAAACTTTTCAAAAATTTGAAATTTTAAAAATTTTGAACAAAAAATATGAATCCCTTAAAAAAATTTGGAAAAAAATTCCCCTCCCCCCACCTTTTTGAAACCCCTTGGAGCAATAACCCCAAAACTCAATCCCAGCCTTTCCTATGTAGTATGGAAACCTTGTAGTACAATTTCAGAGAGATCCATACACTTACACACAAGTTATTGTCTGGAAACTAGAAAAATGCTTGTTTTTGGCCCTTTTTTGGCCCCTAATTCCTACATGTTTGGGGCAATTAACCCCAAACTCAATCCCAGCCTTCCCTTTGTTATATGGAACCTTGTGGTGCAATGTCAGAGAGATCCATACACTTACACACAAGTTATTGTCTGGAAACTAGACATACTTATTGAAATTATTGTGAAATTCTGCCATTCTGTCATTTCTAAAAATGCATGAAATATTTGCTACTGAAACAATGAATTAATATAAAATAAAATGCTTCGCTGAGCGCAGCCTGATACGACCGCAGAGGTCGAACCCTGAATAGTTGGGGCAAATTTGGACACAATATTCAAGCTTGATACTGTCTGAATTTGGATTGTGATCAAATTTTTGACATAATATAGGTTTCTGACACAAAATAAATGTGGTCAAGGATCTTATAAATCCATTGCGCAATACTGTGCAATTGAAGATTTCTTCTTGAAACTTTTCAAAAATTTGAAATTTTAAAAATTTTGAACAAAAAATATGAATCCCTTAAAAAAATTTGGAAAAAATTCCTCCCCACCTTTTGAAACCCCCTTTGGAGCAATAACCCCAAAACTCAATCCCAGCCTTTCCTATGTAGTATGGAAACCTTGTAGTACAATTTCAGAGAGATCCATACACTTACACACAAGTTATTGTCTGGAAACTAGAAAAATGCTTGTTTTTGGCCCTTTTTTGGCCCCTAATTCCTACATGTTTGGGGCAATTAACCCCAAACTCAATCCCAGCCTTCCCTTTGTTATATGGAACCTTGTGGTGCAATGTCAGAGAGATCCATACACTTACACACAAGTTATTGTCTGGAAACTAGAAAAATGCGTTTTTTGCCCCATTTTGGCCCTTAATTCCTAAACTGTTGGCCCCATAACCCCTAAAATGAATCCCTACCTTCAACTTGTGGTCTTAAACATTGTGGTACAATTTCAGAGCAATCGAAATATTAATACACAAGTTATTATCCTGAAACTAGAAAAATGCTTGTTTTTGGGCCCCTTTTTGGGCCCCTAATTTCTAAACGGTTTGGACCATCATCCCCAAAATCAATCCCAACCTTCGTTTTGTGGTATTGAACTTTCTTAAAAAATTTCATAGAGATCCATTTACTTAAACTAAAGTTATTGTCCGGAAACCAATGTGTCTTCGGACGACGACGACGTCATACCATTATACGATCCCAAAAATATTTTTGCGGTCGTATAAAAATTGAAATACAAATTTTTACCGTTTAACGTACTGATTCTACTAGGAGACGAAACTTACAGTGAGGTAGATGCGGTAATAGTACTATTTATAAATACTTATGTTTATATGAGGTGTAAAACACGATCATCAATATTCTAATCTAAAAATGTTTGTATTTATGTGTGTTATACTTCAGTATTATCTGATTTGACAAATTATATCTGACGTTCATTATTCTTGTAATGTTGTGTATAGGTGTAACATAACAAGAAACTTTGGCATTAATTAGGAGATATAAAATAAGGGAGGGGGTTAATCGACACTGAGAGTCAGACAATGAAAATATTATATGAAACGAAGAAAACCCTATGCTAATCAAGTGTAGTATATATAATATTATATGATATAGGGTTATTGTAATCAATATTTGCGAATTTTCCTCCTTGTACCATGCTAGATACAGCCGAGTCCACATCTTTACATATCTTGCACGAGCTTGCGAGTATTGAAAGATCTCAAAACCCTCAGGTACAAAATTGGCTGTTACAAAATTGGCTGTTTTAAGCTCCCTTTTGTTTTGAGTCCCTCCAACCTTAATACTTGAGCGTATCTATTGAAGCTTATTCCAGGAAATGTGTCTTGCTCTCGTACGTTTATGCGACCAGTCACCAATGTTCTTGTAATTGTAGTACATGTTTTTTTTTTTGTAATTGCTATACCACGTTGGTAAATCCATTGTGCAAAGTTGACAAAGGACTGTTTCTTTTTATTCTTTTTTTGTCCTTTTTGGTTGATGTTCAAAATATTTTATGTGCTTAGCTTCTTTAGTAGAATGTACCTGAAGGTTAATATAGAAAGACATTTCGTGCATTTTGGAAAATAAGGGTGATAATTATAACTGTATAATTTCATGTTAGCTTTCCTCAGACAGTTATCCCGAATATTACTAGCACTATTCATATTCTTATATTGTTTTCATATTTGATATAAAGAAAATGAGATATCGGGAAAAAAGATATATTCAGGGGTTTTTCATTGAATTTTAACGTGTAAAACTTTTTGTGAACAATTTGAAAGAAGTAAATGTATTTTTATGATAGTGTTTTGACTGAAGAACGGTCAGAATACCAGAGAACGGTACTAGTTAATCCAAATAAATTTTCTTCATGAAGTTCATTAAACAGTGCCAGGAAATGTTTTATATTGACACGAACTGTTTATCTTAGAAATAGCTGTTTATTTGTCTGTAATAATTTAAACCCCTATGGCTTTCTGTAGTCTTTAGTAAAGCAAAGAATAGGGAGAGGAGATAGCTCTACGTTTCTTAATTAGTATTATAAGTGGAGAAACATTAACATGTACAGCACATTACCTCCCCGTTATACGCTATGCTTGAATGATATACGACTACAGATTGGTTCGTTTCCAAGAAGACAAGATGAGGAAACCAGACATGGGGTCGTTGTAGAGATCATTTCATTTTGTTATGATCATCGAAGATCCTTGGATTGAGAAAAATGAGGTGGGGATAATTTCTTATTCTGATCCTCATAGTTGGGAGTTCCCCAAACTTAAAACCGCGGTGTCTCAGTTAAATGTATAAAACATATTATTTCTGATATTATAAATAGATATAAGAATAATCTGAAAGTGTTCAAATATTGATAATAAAGGTTGAAAACAGAAGTCATATCTTTCGATCCCTAATTTCGAAATTAGGAATATATATATCGCTTAGTTCAGATTTATTTATCATGACCTTTTTAAAACCACACGAATCAAAACTGCAAAAATGCGGAGCTTCACAACGACAAATACTCGTGTTATACAGAATTGATTTTAATTACATTTTCATTGAATACAAATTTGTGTACTGTATAGTTTGATGACAATAAATTTGATATTCAAAGAGTGATTGTCATTTAAAAAAAACACACAATTTTCTTTTGGACGTACGTACGGGTTTATTCTATCATGATTCAATTATATTAGATTAACTGATGTACTATAACCATTTTGAAATCAGAGCTGACACAAGGATGATGTCTACGGTGTACGTTCTTGACTTTGGTTTCTAGGAATTTTAGTTTGAAAATGTTATACATTATAGCTCTTTTGCAGGGAACTTGTTTGCCAATTCTTTTAATTTTGATCAGGATGGAATTTGCAAGACATGTTTTAATATTTTCTCTAAGGTTAACAAGTACAGAACAAGTTTTACCCTTGCATGTTGTATTTTACGTTATACAACAGCTGTAATTAGATGCTTCAAATCAGGTTTAGTAAAATGGTAATGCACCATTGATATATGCTTTGCTTTTCGATATGCTAATATTTTGTTTACAATTATTACACATATTTCTGTGATTATGTATTTTTATAACACGAAATAAGACAGGTGTAACAATCTTTTTATTTTATTAACTTATGACAACTTGAAAACCAGTGATGTCGAATTTCAATTTAGTATACTTTTTGAGAGTGAAATTATATAAATATATTAACTTTATTGTTCATACACATGTTTTTATTATATTTAAGTAAATACTTTAAGCGTTTCCATCAGGTTTCTGACGAAAGCATGTAAATAAACTCCTTTCAAATTATCTGTTGCGTAAAGGCAATTTATTTGTGGAGAGATGCAATATCATTTTTTTTTCTTTCTTTCTTTCTTAACATATATACTCCGAGCGGTGATGGCATTAATTTTTTTTAAAATAAACAAATGTATATACTCATAAAATCAAAAATTCCTTAAACAAAGATTTTTTTTAAAAGCATGCTATAAGAATAAATGAGTTTCATCTTCAAACTCGTCCATACTGTAATGTTAACAAATCATTTTTTTTTCTTTGATTTCATTTGTCGCTATCCCACTCAAGATATATCTAGGATACCACAAGGGTTGACTAGTGTATAGAAATATGGTCTTCCCTGCACTTTCTCCCGATCCAGCAGTAAAACCTATGCTAAAGTGGGGCATACGATTGGTTGTCCGGGATGTATAAATACGCAGTAACGTCCGATCGGAATGAAAACGTTTAATCCGATTCCCCGTGCCACATATGGCAGGATAAATCATTATGAATGAACAATTACTTCTGCAATAACTCTACCTTGCAGGACCTACCTATTGTTTCATGATTGTTAATTTGGTCTCTACATGAACACGGATGAAATAATTTGCCACTGGACTAAAGGAAACAACAATCAATCAATCAATATTTCTTACAAATTGTCGCTCATCCGCATTTTACATATTTTCTAAATTTTCAATATCTTGAAAATCATTTTATAGAATACGCTTGTCTATTTTGTATTTTGTCGTACACAGTAGGTATAGTGTTCAGCTGGGATCGTGTTTTTTCGAGTGTGACCACGTTTTTTCGAGTGAATATGATAAAAAATGTAAACAAACAGACTTCTTTTTGTGTAAGACGTGAAATAGATGCATTTTTGTCCATTTTTCAAAAGTCGCAATAATAAATCAACGCAATCATTTCTGAATTTACAGTAATATTGCCCTTCTCTAAATTACAATTGCAAACTAGAAAAAGTTAGTTTTTTTAAGTCCAAGAATGCATTCCTTCTTCACATTTTCTTTGAAAAACCTGGACGTTTTAAATGTTGCTCTCGAAAAAACACGGACAATGTAAAACCCTGAATTGTTAGTGAACTACAAGGAAATTGTGCGTCGTTTGTGCTCGAAACATATTTATTATTCAGAATAAGATGAACAGTCATGAATAAAACTATTATATACGCGAAATAGCAGTAAATTGGTCTGATCGCATGTAATATCACTCGAAAAAAAAACTGATCTACACTCGAAAAAAGTGGACCAGTTCACTCGAAAAAAAAAACACGATCTTCGCCGGACACTATACCTACCATGATACTGTGATTTTTTTTTTCTCCAAGAACATTTGTTCGTTAGTAATTCTAGTTTTTCTTGAATACTATTCAAGTAAGGATTTTCTCTTGTGGAAAGTTAATTTCTTGTACCCTAATTATCTATTTTGATTATGTTACATATGTATTCCGAGGTGAGCCACTGATTTAATTAGACCTACATTATATATATCCTATAGAAATAAAGGGTTATTTTCATCACTAGTTATTCTTGTTAAGTAAGTACTACAGTGATTGTAATGTAATAACAACATTTATAGGATACTGAACCTATTCTGTTCTTGCATGCAGCTATATTGACAGATTGTTTACTTAGCACTAGTATATTTACTATTGCAAATCTATTGTGAAAAGCACGCAATCATTAATGCATGATAAATATTCACAATACCTTCAATAGTACAAGCTTTGATTAATGTAATGATTGATTGTTGGTTGCTTAACGTCCAGTGGCAAATATTAATGTGAAGCTCCGTTGTTAAAAATAGTTATTATTATGTAAAATCGAGCTGAATTGTTCATTTGATTGTTTATTGAACAACATAACCAACACCGTTAAACAGGTTGGGAACAATCCCTTTAATGAGGGATATCCCCTCAAGGTAATGACTATCCTTTTTATGAGGGTAAATTTCTATATATCATTTGCAGAAACTTTGTCTCAGGGCCTGTCCCTCATTTAAGGGATGTTCCTCATTTAGGGGGTCCCAACCTGTTATTTTATTGTATCAATATGTAAAATGGATTGACCTTTTAAACTAGTGAAAGAATTAGACATTTTTACATAATGTTTTTGACAGGAAAGAAAACAAATTCGGGAAATTTGAAGATAATTTTATACATTTTGAAAATCAGGTTTCTATATAATTTAATGAAAATATTTTTTTAAAACCTTAAATGATTTTTTTTTTAAATTGTGAGGAAATTGAAGCCTACAAACATGTATAGGGTACTGGACTAGTTCTGCTCTTACATGCAGCTTTATAGACAGATTGTTTACTATGTACTAGACGCGTTGAAAACATAAAAAAGAAGGAAAGAAAGAAATGTTATCTTAAATATTTGCCTTTGTATTTTCACCACATCAACGAAAATTTTCGTTCCTGTTTAAAAATGATATTTTATCCACCGTCTTTAGAATGATTCTCATTGAATGCTGTCATTTTTTAATTTAAATATAAATACAAAAAAAAAGAAAATAAAAGAATTGTGTCTGGAAAAATGTGGTTTGTTTCTTGTGTTGATAAACTTGTGCCTTTTTTGTCAACTATTATTTTTTATCTGAAACATGCAGGTTGTTGCATTGCGTTCATATTTAGAAAACTACAGGTATATGTGTATAATGTTCAATAAAAAAATGTTCATTCACAATAATTTACACATGTAATATTTAGATTCTGATACTGAAAAGATATGTTGTAACCCTTTGGAAACAGAATTGTATTTGGTCCTCGAATATATCTGAAAACATTCGTGTTATTTTGCTGTGTAAAAAATAAGTAAATTAATTGAAAACAACGTTCAAACCTATGATTGCGTTGGATAAAAACCGCAATTTGTATACGTGTGCATGCAAAACATATTTCTTGTTAGAGGGGTCTAAATACAGCACAAACAACATTTTCCAAAAGACCAAAAAAGTGAAAAAGTATATTTTTACAAAACGCATTTGACTAACAGGTCGAACAACAAATGTTCTTAAACCCTGCTGACTGTGACTGCCATTGGCGATTGCCAAATAAACGGATCACCGATGTAATAAATGGATCTTAATTATAAATTTAATACTAAACAGAAAACAATAAACTTGCGGAAAAGATGGTATACCGCAAACAAAAGGTGCAAAGGTTTTTGTATACCATATCTAGATTTCGACAATTAATGTCTCTTCAGTGATGTTAGGAATCGAAACGGTATTTGGAAAGCCATACAAGTTACCTCAATTTAGGATAGACTCTTGAATTTTGAGGAGTCAAAATAGGATGAACGGATCATATATATATATTTCAAAGGGATATCTGTAATATGTGCAATGATGTATAGGAATAAATCTAAGAGATTCGACTACATGATTATGGTTATAGGCATAAACATAATTGACCTTTGATGTAAATGTAAAAAAGAGATAAAAAGACACGCAGCTGTAAGATGCATGTGATTAAAAATTGTGCACTTAAGCAATCTATACAGTTTTCTTTACGTTAAAATGTTACAGTTAAAGACTCATTTATAGACAAAGTTATACACCAAAGCTTGACTTGTAAACTTATATGGTCAGCCGAACTTGTCACGTCTGACAATAAGACCAGTGACGAGTGGGTGTCCGTTTAGATGTTGGTACTGTATGAATGAACACTCTGTCGGGTCGGAATAGTGGTGTAATATCAGATGCCTCGTGTTGGGAGACTACAACGATAATTGCACTTAAAAGAGCCATTGCAATAACTATTTGAGGACGCACATACAAAGGCGATATATTGCAAGGGAAAGTATCTTACCCTACCCAACATAACGACATTTTCAAGTGATTCAATCTTCAGTTGCCTTTCATCCCGATCGATCAACCCTTAAGAACATACCTACCTGATTCATTGTTTAATTTGTTCTTGTCCTGAACATTCATGTAATATTTGCCACTGAATATTAAGCAAACACAATCATTCATTTATGTAAATTAAACAACTAAAATGGAGAACACTACCTTCATGTAAAGCTCTGTTGTCTACATAAAGACTAAAATTATCCTTCCATCATTATTGTAGGTTTTTATGCCCCCGCCGTAGCGGAGGGGGCATTACGTTTAACCCTTGTCCGTCTGTACGTACGTACGTACGTACGTACGTACGTCCCAAAATTGGTTTCCGTTCTCTAACTTTAGTTTGCCTCAACCAAATGTTTTGAAACTTAGACACAATGCTTATTACCACAAAACACAGATCAAGTTTGAATTTTGGTGGCGTCACTTTTACCGTTCTAGAGTTATGCCCCTTTACAAATGGAAAATTGCTGAATTTATCGTTTCCGTTCTCTAACTTTAGTTTGTCTCAACCAAATGTTATGAAACTTATACACAATGCTTATTACCACAAAACACAGATCAAATTTGAATTTTGGTGGCGTCACTTTTACCGTTCTAGAGTTATGCCCCTTTACAAATGGAAACATTGCTGAAATTTTCGTTTCCGTTCTCTAACTTTAGTTTGCCCCAACCAAATGTTATGAAACTTATACACAATGCTTATTACCACAAAACACAGATCAAGTTTGAATTTTGGTAGCGTCACTTTTACCGTTCTAGAGTTATGCCCCTTTACAAATGGAAAAATTGCTGAATTTTTCGTTTCCGTTCTCTAATTTTAGTTTGCCTCAACCAAATGTTATGAAACTTATACACAATGCTTATTATCACAACACACAGATCAAGTTTGAATTTTGGTGGCTTCACTGTAACCGTTCTAGAGCTATGCCCCTTTAGAAATGGAAAAATTGCAAAATTTTTATTTTCTTCTAAATATCAAGTAATTTTTAAAATTGGAGTTAAATTCCTTTGTCCATGATTAAAGTTGAATCAACTACAATCAAATGCTTTATACAATGCAATGTTTAATTTTGACTTCCACTGATAAAACACAGATCAAGTTGAATTTGGGTAGTGTCACTTTAACCATTATTGAGTTATGGCTTATGCCCCTTTATAAATCGAAAGATTGCAAAATTTTTAGTTTCCATTCTATCATAACTTAAGTTTGCCCCAACCGAACATTATGAAACCTATACACAATATTCATTACCACAAAACTAAGATCAAGTACAAATTTTTTGTTTCCGTTTTCTAACTTTAGTTTGCCTCAACCAAATGTTATGAAACTTATACACAATGCTTATTACTACATAATACAGATTAAGTACGAAATTTGGTGGCAACACTTTTACCATTCTTGAATTATGTCCCTTTATAAACATAAAAATTGCTGAATTTTTCGTTTCCGTTCTCTAACTTTAGTTTGTCTCAACCGCAAATGTTATAAAACTTATACACAACCGTTCTAGAGTTTTGCGTGTTTACAAATAGAAAAATTGCTGAATTTTTAGTTTCTGTTCTCTACTTTAGTTAGCCTCAACCAAATGTTATGAGACTTACACACAATGCTTATTACCACAAAACTCAGATCAAGTTCAAATTTGGGTAGTGTCACTTTTACCGTTCTTCAGTTATTTCCCTTTATAACTATATGATATGCAAGCGGGGGCATCATCTGTGTCCACATGTGGACACTATCCACATTTATTTTCAATCTAATTTAAATATAGACCTCTGATTTCATTATCCTTATATAACGCGATTTATAAAAGATCTGAATTTTAATCAGATTAGGTTTTTTATCATTTGGTCCTTAGTTTGTTGCGTTCTTGTAGAACAAATTCAGCTGTTTACTATTTCAACTTGATTGGACATTGTAAAAATTTATCGACTTTAGAAATGTTTATTACATATTGCAAAATACTATGAAAGTAAAGAACTTCAAATGGGTCTTATATGTATTAACTGTAGAGTTTTTTTTTTGTTTGAAACAACGTATACATTTTATAACCCCCTTCCCAAAACCTCAAAGAGGAATCAAATAAATCAAAGAGGAAACACTCAAAAAAATCTACAATGAACCGCCTAAATCGTCTAAGATTAATTTTACCTAAAGAAGCTATATCATCAGTTTATATTAAAAAAAAAGGCTCTCATATAAAAATATGTGTCATAAAATATATTAGAGCCGGTGTACTGACTATAATGAACCTAAAAGGTTGACTTGTCATCCTTTTATTTCTCCCGTCCGGCAGTAAAACCAATGCTTAAAAGGGGTATGTCATGTGTAGGACAAGTGCAACGCTATCTGCATGTTAAGAATCTGTTGCAACATCTCTTCAAGGGAACTGTATGTGGTTGTTGCAGGGCACAATTTTCATCCTATCCAAGATACTCTCTGTTTCCAGTGACAGTCGAAATTCTCGTCCTTCCATAGTCATCCCAGTCGACCCGAATTGCAGAACATACATATTGATTTATTTTTAATTTGTTCTCGTCCTCAATATGCATGAAATATTTGCCACTGGACATTAAGCAAACACTAATAATTCAAACAATTAGTCATTCTAATCAATAGTCCACCCACCATCAGTGGCATAGAACCAATTGTGGTAATTAAAAACAAAACATGCCGATTTTAAGCTTTTGTTTGTTTTTTTGTTTGCGTTGGAATTTTTTTTCTGGTTGTATGGAATTCAATTTAATCGTTTGATGTTAAAATCGATTTAGTTACTCTTGCTATACTGAATATGAAATCGCATGCTGGTTGATGCATACCAAATCAGGTGATATACTCACGATGTCGACACAACTGTTAGCAATATGTTTTAAATTGTTGCGATTCCGACAGTTTTCACTCCCATGTCTATGTATTTTACCTGGACAAATGATATTTGATCTGGCATAGTCATACTACCGTTATATTTGTATTTTGCAGCAGCAACAATTTTGAATATCAAGGGAAAAGTAATACAATAAAATTGTAAGCTACCATGAAAGTAAAATAATAATAGATATATTTGGGATCTTGAAAAAGTACCCACATTTGTCAAAGGTAAACATATGATTATTGGTCGGATTAAAAAAAAAACCAGAGGGACTTTTAAATTGCATCACATTATCACAATATGACCTTTTGATATTAGCACCGACGAGTGGAATTTGATGGACATTGCTTATTATAATGTAATTCGTACAGACTAGCAATGTCATTGTGTCGTTGGGTGTATGACTCATTTATATGTAACAAATATATTTTATACATATAAAAATCGTCTTTGCCCTTTTTACCTGTGGCATGACTTTCTTGAATATGATTTCTATTGTGAATAGTTTGACTGCAACAACAGATGTTATTCCAGCAAGAATAGTTTATTAGCACATCCTGCTTTGCATCAATCACTATAACATATCTCTAACCAATTGCTGATCTGTTAAAACATCTTTCTTCATATCAATGATTATAGATTTAGACAGGTGTATTATATCTTTCAAGTAATTCATTTTATAAATACTATCAGCCCAATTCGTGTTTGTCATAACAGGTTGTCAGATGTTATTCATTATTCGTCTTTCGTGGATTTTTTTTCACTAAAGCTGAAAGTTTAGAACCTCCTCCTCCCGAAAACTCGAATAGGGAATCAAATTAGGAGAAAAACTCAACATGATCTAAAATGAACATTCTTAATCGGCTTCAGTTGATTTTACCTTAAGAAGCTTGACCATCAGTTTCATAGTTAAAAAGCCCCGATATATATCAAAATATATGTCAATAAGTATATTAGAGCCAGAGTACTGACTATAATGAACCTCAAAGGTGTTCACATTAAATTGAAACAATGATATTCTGCTGTGCCTCAGTGTATATTTCATTGTTAAAAAACCGAGTAGGTTTTTCCTTTGATTCGTTGTGAGCCTTTTAGTCGAACAATATGTTTGTAATGAAATTAAAAGATGTCTTATTTCAAAATTCCAATAGTGAACACATATTACAATCAATACTACAATACAATAAAAAAGATGTCAACGGATAAAATGTATATGAAAATCACCTTTTTCTGATTAACAAACATTGATTCAGACTGCCAAAATATTTCTTTAAGATAAGTAAGTGACATTGTTCAAGTTCTGCTTCAATCCTAGTACCTAACTAATAGTTTAATAACTATTAAATTAAAGCTATTTCCCTGTTACACTGTTCTACAGATTCCCTACATTTTAGTGAATATGAATGATAGTTTAAACTTGAGTGGTTTTCGCCTTTACAATTCCCTAGTATATAATACAACAAATGTTTTGGTCATTTTAGTGACTATGACCGTCATTTGAAAAATGACATTACAACAAATCCGTTACATAGTATTGTATAAGTGAAGTTTGGTCATCGTATCCTAAATTTACAAACGAAAAACTTAAGAGGTTTAAGTGTCCATGAAAAGACATTATCTAGTGTTCTCGATGAAATAAGCTTTTCATTTCGTTTGAACAGTTCGGTCAAATAAAAACTATGAATTGGATTTTTTTTAATTGCAATTGAAACAGGTGAAATTAGAAGTAGTATTATAAATTCTAACATAACTAAACATATTTTAGATAGGTTACTGGTTAACTGTCACGTATTTTGTGTTTGCTATGACATTGATATCTTCACTATCTTTTTAAGTATTTTATTGTTAAGATGCAGTCAAAATTTATCATTTTACCTTTAAAAAGAATCTTTTGAAGACACATCACCAGGTGATTTTTGAAATACTTGGATGATATTTCTAAGTCATCAATTATATTTTTTTGCGATAAAACATCCGCAAAAGATAAGATCAATAATTTGATCAGCTTCTATCAAATAGCACGAAACCTGTGATGTTGATCATTAACTCACGTTCATTATTTTACCGAAGGCACCAGTTTTATTTATTTTATGTTCGCCCTTTAATTCAAGTCTTTCAATCATGCTGCTACAGACATCATGTAAACAGGTGCAGCGAGGAAACGTGACATGCATGGAAACATGTACTACAACTGAAGTCACTTCATTCACAAAACTATAAAACTATCCGCAAAAACCAACTATTGAATGGCTGATAAACATCGGCATCTGAGGGCGTTACCCTTTATTGGATATGAATACAAGAAGATGTGGTGAATACGTCAATAAGATAGCAACCCAATAAAAAGACATCTAGACATTCAGGACATTTCATGTGATTTATTAAAAAAGAATAAAAAAACAAATTAATTAAGTAATCTCGAGCTCATTATAAGGAATATCTGGGTAGATGAGCCTTGATATTTCAATTGTCAAGTATTAAGAGACAATATACCATAACTAGTCAAATAAAACCTCTGTTTAAAAATGTTTTTGTTGACCTTTTTCTTTTACCAAAAGTGTATTGATTGCTTTTAAAATAATCGAAGATTCCCCCCTTAAATTTAAAACAAAATCCTTCCCTGCAGACATTTATACTGATCATTGTGCATTATACATGGATGCAGTATGTAAGCTGCAAATCTACCAATATCATGATTGTACAATATGATCATATATATTAGTATGAATCAGGTAATTTGCTTTTGTTTTCACTGATATATTTTGGTTTGATGGTGTATGTGAATCTTTTTTGTTTTGTTTATTGGTGTATGTGTATGGTTTTTGTTTTGTTTATTGATGTATGTGTATCGTTTTTGTTCTAATTATTGCTGTAGTATGTGTATCGTTGTTGTTTTGTTTATTGCTGTATATGTATCTTGTTTGTTTTGTTTTTTGTATATGTATCGGTTTTGGTTACCGTAATCTGTTTCTTCCACATTTCCTTTTCAATCTAGAACCAACATAGAATTGTTTCACATTTTTCATGTTGTGGCCTCTTATAGGTGACTATACGGTATGGGATTCTCATCGTTGAAGGTCCTACGGTGGCCTAAAATTGCTTACGACCACGTCGTATTTTAACTCTGGTGGATAGTTGTCTCATTGGTAAACATACCACATCACCTAATTTTTAATAGAACATCATGTAAGCAGTTAACGCAGTTCTCTTGATGTAACAACGACCAATTTAATCGTTGCACAAAATTGGTAATATCTTTTTAAGATGTCATATTATCATGTTTGAAATTAATGACAATGTTATATCGAGAGAAATTGTTATGAAAGTAATCCGTTGAAGTTGTTTATCAGAGACTTTGTTGCAGGATTTTTTGTATGATTTTATCTTCTATAAACTCTAGTTGTAGTTTTACCGCACATAACAAGTTATTAAGAAAATGACTAAAACACAGTATACATCGGGAACCATCTATAAATCAGTCCTTGCCTGGTACTTGTACCCTAGCAATTTCAGATTATATTGGCGGGATTTTTCCCCAGTTTGAAATTCAAAAAATTTTTGAACGGTAAACTGAATTTTCTCTTTGTCTTTGCACTTTACAAGAGCTTGGTTATCGCTACCGCGAATTTTTATGTAAGTAGTTGCCTGAACTTGCAGTATAATCCCAACGAAGGTGTAGATGGCTGGATGAGTAGAACAAACTGTTCATTGTAATGGCTATGAAAAGACTGGCTCATTGTTGGTACATTTTGTATCTTCGTTAGGCACAGCTGTCCACATTGCTGGTGGAAATTTCGACTCACTGGTTACGTAATTTCCTACAATAGTCGGCAAAGGAGAGGGGGCTATAATGGCCTAAAATGGCCCCAGATTTACAAAATAATAAAAATTAAAACTGACTGGCAGATTTTCACCATTAATTATTAGAACTAGAGTTAATGAGTTAAAAACTTTTGTTTTTTCTCACAAAAAATGTTTAATTACGTCACAATGGTGAGTGTAAATGACGTCATAGTCGGGAATTTAAGCAAAAATATAGAAATTTTGGTGGTTTTCCTTCATTTTGACAACCACACCATGCATGCACCAATTTGAAATTTTAATATTTTGACAAGTTCATACATATCAAACTTCAGATAAAAAATCTGTTTGATGCAAGGTTCACCATTAATTATTAGAACTAGAGTTAATGAGTTAAAAACTTTTGTTTTTTCTCACAAAAAATGTTTAATGACGTCACAATGGTGCAGGCATGGGGCGAATTACATTGCAATGTAATGCATTATATTACAATTACTTTGACAAAACCATGCATTAAATTACAATTACAATTACATGCTTTTATCAAAGTAATGCATTAAATTACAATTACTTTTGCAAAGTAATGCATTGAATTACACATTACATTTTGTAAATTTGTTTATTAAGTGAAAAGAAAAATTAAACATTTTTAAAAACAACATGAAGTCACAAAAGATTCTAGCATATTCATCAACTGTATTGAATTTAGTCAGACTTGTTAGAAGTCTATTCAATACGACTATAACATTTTAACATCATAATGGTTTTGAAAGATTTCATGCACATTAAGGGTTTCGTAAGGTTTCCTCCTTCATGCACACTCTATCAGGCCTGAATTTTCAAATGATATTTCTGACTATCTGACTGTTTCACAAAACCTATCAAAGTTGATAGCTCTTCTATCTTTGGTTTTAATGTTTCAAGATATACATCTCTCATTTTCACTAAAAAGAAATTACAGAGATGAAGTTTGATACTTATTTTAACTTGATGTTAACTATACTTTTCTAAATGTACAAAAAAGTCATTCAATATTTTTTTGTTTTTGTATTATTTCAATCAAGGTATTTACTCAGAATTTCTTTCTTAATTATATTATAAACATAGACATGATAGAGCTTATGATCTATGACCAAGTGTCAAAATGGTGAAAAGGTTGATTGTAAAACAAACTAATTAGTGTTTTATGACAATGTTCAATTATCTGTTATTTATTAATCATGACAAGGTATTCATTGATCTTTTGACAACAATGGAACTCTTTTACAGTAATGCCTTTCAAATATCACTCTTTTTTTAAGGAAAATGTATGAAATAAAATGAAATAACAAAAAGAACTAAATCTGATATATAGTGTTGTGTTATTCCATCAAGTGATTTATGTGAAATGTGAAAAATAAATAAAAAATAGAAAATTAATATTCAAATGATTATTTTCTTAGTTAATCAAGAAATCTTAATTTCTGTTTTTGTTAAATCTCCCAACAATCTGTTAAAGATATTTAGTATTGAAAAAAGAAATGCATGTAATGCAATGTAATGCATGAAATTACACAACTTTTTTCTTAAGTAATGCATTAAATTACAATTACATGTAATGCAAAAATTGCTGCATTACACATTACATGCAATTACTTGGAAAAATGTAATTCATTACCATGCATTACAATTACAAATTTGCATTACCCCATGCCTGCAATGGTGAGTGAAAAATGACGTCATAGTCTGGAATTTAAGCAAAAATATAGAAATTTTGGTGGTTTTCCTTCATTTTGACAACCGCACCATACATGCACCAATTTGAAATTTTAATATTTTGACAAGTTCATACATATCAAACTTCAGATAAAAAATCTTTTCGATGCAAGGTTGGTGCGATAGTTTATTTTAATTTTTGTATAGCCAAGCAGGGCAATAAAACACTGAAATTTAACTTAAAATGCGACCGATTCTCCTGACAGAGATTAATTAATTCATTCTTATACTTAGATACATTTTACTTTTTCACCTACGAATCGGTAACTTGTAATTCTATTATTATTTTCGTAAGTATATCTATGTTTACTTAAAAAAAACAAACAATGAGCTTGATATTGTAAGGGAGTCTACTATAATTTCGAGGCAAACAGCTATTTTTTGCAAATATGAAATTTTCTTTAACTATAAGATAGACATATAATAAAACAAAATCTGATCATTTCTCATGTTTCTGCTAATCTCAATTCAATATCAGCTGTTTAAAAACGGAATGTCTTTTCTAGTATCAGGGGTTTATCTAGGATTTTTGAAAGAGGGGTGGGGTATTCCAGAAAACAGAACATACCGAAAAAAGACTTAAATGATTTTAGACTAACAATTTATATAAATCTTGGTAAACAAGAGATTTATTTTGTTAGCGATCAAAGAAGGGATGGAGCATATACCCTCTATCCTTGATCAGCCACTGCAGAATTTGCTACTTAAAGATGAGACTAAAACACAAGATATACATATATGTTAAAAGAGATATAGAGAATGGTGCAGCATGTTTTTTATATGTCAATATAAATATAAAAATAAAGAGATGTGTACTTAAATATAAGCAAGATGCAAGTTGAAAGCTTTCGTCATCCATAAGTTTACACTGATATTTCCTCACGACTCTTTGCGCCATAAATAATATATGTATCATCATTTGGCATAAATGTGCAACAGAATCGACATACAAAAATATGATAAAAAAAATGTTCCTTCTACATTTTTATACTAAATTTCAATAAAAGAATCGGCAAGACAGTGGTTCGCATGAACAAAAAGGTCCAAAGAGAGAAAGTTCCCATACGGGTTTTTATACCATAACTGTTAAAATACAAGAGTATACACCTCAAGTATAAAAAAAATTAAAGGATTCATCCCAAGCACTTGAGACAAAATCTGTAAATGTCATTAATACTGGCAATGAGTATAATTAAAAGAATATAGAAGGTGTACAAGTATTAAATAATGAAATAAATGTAATAAAGATCAATTTCAAAATAAGAACAATGGTGCACTCTTTTTTACCGTACAGAGGAGCTCTACAAGTGCATTTCGTTACCACATTCTCTTGAAGAATTACAGGTTTTTGTCTGTAGTTTTGTTGATGATAATTATTGAGCCTTTGTTTTTATCCTTGACATTTTCCTTGGAGTGATACCTTTTTACAATGTGCATCTTAAATTATCTCGTTGATGCAACATATTAAAGTTGAATCTTGTAAAATAGAAAACAAATTGCCGTTGCTATGGGTAAAGTTTTGTTGTTAGGGAAAAATTTCAATGATTTAGTAAAAAAAATGTGAATTTCATTGTGTTACATTTAAATAGTATATAATTTACTGCATGTTAAACAAGTTGGATCTTAAACATAAATAGATTATAGCTGTATATTAAGGATATTTATTGCGTTTATCGCCACCATTATACTGGTTGCTAGGCAACATAACATACGAGAAAGAACCAAAAATGCCACCAGTTTCTGAAGGTCTGTGGTATGGAGTCACAACATGGTTGATACGTGTAAGTAAAAAATGAGTCACCAAGCAACGGCTTTACAGAGCTGAAATATATTTGAAAAGCACGGAAATTGGAGCGGTAGCCATGTATTAATATTGAGTGAATCTTGATATTTTTCTTGACATTTGCTGTGCTGTCAAGCAACCATTAAAAAAAAAAAAAACCAACCATAATGTAGGAACTACTAAGTGCACTTTATATAACAAAAACAGTCGTATGTGATAAGATTAAACTAAGCAGATTCCTCAACATCTGACCTTTGATATAAACATTGAATGATAGGTAAACGCAAGATTGAAGTGTTCAAATGCATGAGGTTCAGATATTTACAGAATGCCAGATGTCTTACACGAATAGTAAATATCAGCTACCAAAAATTTGTTTCACGCTGCAATTATGTCATTTTTACTAATTCTTTGGTCGAAAGGCATTGTTTAATTATGGAATTTGCAATTTGCTACGGCCATTCATCAATTATTCAGTTCAATATGGGATAAAAAAAAAACTATCGCGATTAACTATCAAAAATATTGTAAGCCAAACACTATAATTGTTTTGTACAGTGAGCTACATACACTAAAGACATTAAATTTGCAGAGGAATGGGGACGTTAAATCCGATGCCTAGTGTACGGGAGCTCGCTTTGGTCTCTGCACATCTAAGAACCCTTGCAACAACACTCTGGTAGAAGGTGGCCTGTTGCAAGGCAACTTTTCTACCCCAATCCAACACACTCTCTTTTCTAGTGACATACAAAACATTGGAACTTCGAATAATAATGGCTTCAATCCATCAAAATTCTAGCGGAGATCTAGAAGGTGGTTTACATAGATTCTCGAAAGAAAAACTATGTTTGAAGCAAGTGGTGTCTCAACGTGACATCAGTTAGTGGCTTGACCAGACGTTTAAGTTTATAGCAAGTTGTAAACGCAATATATTTAAGACAAGAGTTTACGCTGTTTAGTTCACCTTTTTGATCAAACAATGTTGCGACAAGTTTTCTAGCAACTTGAAGAGTTCATCAATATCACAGTTTGTCAATATGTGAAATTTGTTTAAGAGCTTTCATGTTACATTCCGGTTAGGAGTCATATCATGTAATTGCACTTGCTTAAGTCAAGCATTAACTGATGACCAGTAGTTACATAGCTTGTTTTCAAGTTCATAGAGTCGTGTTTAAAACAACAGATCATCTGTTTTTTTTTTCAGGGATAAAAAAGTAAAAAGAAACAAAGAATTAAAACGTCCGTGTTATGAGACTTTAATAGGAAAATAATAAATGTGCTATGAATGCCAATGAATCAACTCTCCATCAGTTCTTTCTGTAATAGTGATAACATTTAAGCTCTCTATCGACATGGATAGTGTGCAGAATTATATGCTTCCGCCCGTTCATTTACACTGTAGATACATTCAATGACACCTTGCGAAAATACGTTTAACAATTTCAGATGGGAAAACATCCAGCTAGAGTAAGTTCTTGACAAAGTAAATGAAATTTTGGGAGGGGGCCATAAACGGCCCTTATCACCCCTTGTCCTTTGTTGCAGTTTTCATGTACAGGAGCATCTGACCACCAATAAAAACTTCATCAGTCGTATCACATAAAAATAATTTGTTTATAAAAAGTTATGAATTTATTTTTTATAATTTATTTTTAATTGATCCGCGCAAACGTAGTGACTTTTCAACAGGTGAATTTCGCGCAAACGTAATGCGTTTAGTCGCGCAAACGTGGATTTTTTTCGCGCAAACGTAACGCGCCGGTAAAATGTTTCGTTTTGTGCTGAAGCAACGTAAAGCAAATACAAATCATTCAGGCAAACGTCTGCATTTTTATTGCTGTGGCAACATTCATTTTTGTGAATTGAATTGTGGTTTAAATTACGCGGTGGTTTATTTATTTTATTTTTGGCTTGTATTTTCAGAACTGTTCAACCATATTTAAGGCGATTAAATAATTAATGGTTGATACGTGTAAGTAAAAATGAGTCACCAAGCAACGGCTTTACAGAGCTGAAATATATTTGAAAAGCACGGAAATTGGAGCGGTAGCCATGTATTAATATTGAGTGAATCTTGATATTTTTCATGACATTTGCTGTGCTGTCAAGCAACCATTCAAAAAAAAAAAAACAACCATAATGTAGGAACTACTAAGTGCACTTTATATAACAAAAACAGTCGTATGTGATTAGATTAAACTAAGCAGATTCCTCAACATCTGACCTTTGATATAAACATTGAATGATAGGTAAACGCAAGATTAAAGTGTTCAAATGCATGAGGTTCAGATATTTACAGAATGCCAGATGTCTTACACGAATAGTAAATATCAGCAACCAAAAATTTGTTACATGCTGCAATTATGTCATTTTTACTAATTCTTTGGTCAAACTTATATTGGGAAAGGCATTGTTTAATGTATGAAATTTGCAATTATTTTTCATATTCAATCATCTCGATAGAAAGTTTAACGTAAAATCTGTCGAAGAGATCACCCCTAAAACAGTGTAGCTTAATACCGCAAGAATTCAATGGACTGGACGAATCGGTGCAGAATTTTCAGCCGAAATTTCCGTCGGTGATTTTGCTTTTTTATAAGAAGACCTTTTTCTTTGACATAATCTAACGAAATAACTGATTTCAGTTGGTCTATTGTGGAGAGTTGTCTTATTGGCAATCATACCACATCTTCTTTTTATATTGACAACACCATGGAAAAAAAAAAAAACAAAAACGGTGAATAGAATAACACAAGTACAAAAACAACAACATATACAGCTAAAGACTGCAGCAGCACGAACACAACAAAAAAACCGGAGGTGATCTCAGGTGCTTAAGAATGGTGAGCAGATCCTGATCCACATGATAAAGTTCCGTGTTAAACAGTTACAACTTTTAATTTTAATTTAAACCGTTTATTGCACAATTAGTTTCAAATATGTACTAATATGGACAAGCAAATAAAGTTTATGTCTATATTTTGACGAAAAATTGCGATATTTTTATACAACTTGAAATTGTAAACTGCTAATGAAAATCTAAACTGACAATTATGAAAGATGGACAATCAAAAATAAAATCGTCTTAAAGTGAATGTAAGCGTGTACGTTCAAATAAACATTTTGAAATATGTCGATTACAAAATTACTAAAGTCATCTACTTGGAAGAGTGATTTTGGGGAAAATGTGACCATACGAATTTCTAACGACCATGTGGAAAATAAAGTAAACATATATATGTTCTAGCCGTATGATTAAACTCAAAATTTAGACGACTTTTGCCTATTTGTCACCGAACTAGATGGGCTTGGTTGTTTTAATGCTGCCTTTTTGTTGATAGCTTCGGTAGCTTGGTTATTTGAACCTGCTACTATGTGTATTGTTTTATGTACAGATCCCTAGATAAAAAAAAAAAAAAAAAAAACAATGAAGTTATTAATGTGTTTGTTTTAAATGAATTTCACTGCGTGTAACCAATCATGATTACAAAATTTTTTTTAAAGGCGGCAATCATTGGCAGATACATCTACTCACCTGCTGGTTTGTCAGTGATGTATTTTATTGAAATGATTTTTACAGGTGTGTTGCTTTTTTAAGAAACATGGCTGACTCCTAGTATTTTATTTGCCGTATTAGCATGGCATTTATGTCCATTTCTGTAATGTGACTTACGATTTCTTTAATATTCACACAGGATTTTATTATCGTCATTTAGTATTTCCTGTCAAATTAAAACAAAATTCCAAAAAAAAGACAGGCAATACCTTGGATAAAAATTTAAATAAAACGCTTCAAATAAAACTAAAGGCTGACCAACACAAACCCCAACAAAAACCCAGGAGTCCCTAAATGGTAAAAGTTCCTGCTACACAAATCACTTCTAATTATCAATGTGTATTGTAAACAATTATTTCTTACAGATTTTCATTGTTTATGAATAAAAAAATATCCCTAATAACAACTCTTAAGTGATAAGATTGTCTTACTGTATGGAATGTATTACATCAAATACATAGTTAGACAAATGCAAGTATCTGTGTGTGTAAAACAGTCAAACATCAGCATTTACTAAAGGGTTATGTATATGTGGTATATTATATATATTAAATTTGCTGGTTTTTTTTTATAGAATCTTATATATGATATATACTTCTGATTGGGAATTAAACTCAACAATACCAAAACAAAACTGAATTTATATGAATGTCATACAAGTGGAGGTTTGTATGGTACGTTTAGTTTAACAGACCATTTTTATTCAAAAGTATCCGTCACAAGTAAAAACTTATAACAATCAAATGTCAAAAGAAAGACAGAAGACACCAAAGGCTTATTCAAACTCATAAGTAGAAGATAAACTGACAACACAAAAATACAAATGGAATTGATGGGATATATGCGTTCAACATGGTCACCAAACTTGGAGTTATTTATCGAGAAGTTATGTAGCGGAACATGAAGTAGAAGGATAAAGCTAGTTTCTTTTCATTTTTCCTTAGAACATACCAGACGGTATGCAGTTTGTCTCATATGAATAATGGAAAAAGTCGACAAGAAGAGGAGCGCATGTTGTTCCCATAGGCATGCCATTGATTTTTTTAAACACGTCCTTCAAACGTAACAAATATGTTGTTAATCTAGAAATCAATTGTTCCCAAAAGTAGTAAGATTATGTGGACATTAACTTTCTGGAATATTCTTTGATTTTGAGTGCATTTGCATTTCCTTAATCTTCTTCCATGTAGATTGTATGATATATAAGACCAATAAAAGACTTTTTGATCTTTGTTTTCACTGAGGAATATCTTTGTTTTTACGATTTTTTACGTAAATAATCATACTTTATAACAATTCCTTCGAACGATATTGTATTTCCTATGGCATGTGCAGAAGTACTGCCTCGTCTATAAATAGAAGCATACAGCTAAAGCAATGAACACAGGCAACTTTTACTTCCTTTTTGGGTAATTTTAGAAGATTTTACCTCGTGGATTCGATTTTTAAAAAAATCGTGGATTATTTGCAAAATACATAGATTTGTAGATTTTTCAAGACAATGCCATAAAATTCACTGGATGGGACTACAGAAGATTCTTTTTCGTAGCTTTTTTAATGATGGTAAGAACCGCAAAAACAAAGAAAAATCGAAAAATAATAAAATTATATCAAAAACGAAATAATTGAAACCCTTATTGTTAAAAGGATAAGAACTAGATGTGTATTTGGAGCAGTTTTACTGTGATGTCATGCAGAAAGATATGAGTTTATATTTTTGATGTCTATGGTTACAAACGTAATTGAATCATTTATAAAAAGGAGTATGCAATTTCACAGTAATTTGATCTGTTTCACTATCATTCATTTTCACTTTAAAACATCTAAAACTTGTACTTAAAGTAATTCGTTTAAGTTCAGATTTCTTCATGATAACGACCATTAGTTGTTTTAGTTGCTGAAGTGTTCCTTAATCAGAGCGACTCTATTTTCTATCGATGATCAACAGCACTGCACTCCTATGAAAATTTCCGGTTGTTCAAATTGCGTTTGTTTGTCATTGCCCAAAACACTAAAAAGGCAGAATAAATAACCTCCATGAGTTCTGGAACTTTGTAGTTTCAAGCTTCTTGTTGATAATTCGTTACACGTCATTTATTGAATACATTAGACGTCTTATCAAGTGGTAATTTGAATGAGAGGTCCAATGTATGAGGGTTTTGATGGAGTCTACAGAACACAGGATAATGGGCGAAAACATAGAGAATAATCGCGTGCGTAAATATTATGAAAAATAGGGGATGAATGGGCGAGGAAATATAGAATAAAGAATATTGTCTACAAAATTAAAAAATACAGAAATGAAGACCTTCCACATCCCAATCTAGACCCTCGTGTATAATTTATTTAGAAGTAATGAATAATCATATTCCTATTATTTTGCAGTCATAAAATGGCGAATTTATAGTTTCATTTTCTTTCAAAGTTTTTTGATTACAAAGTAAAAAAAATCATATATGTTCAACTGCATTATCAGATCACTTCAGACTAAATGAAAAGAAAGTCACCCTGTATCATAGTCTTTTATTTGGTTTTACAACGTGACCATAGGATATTTTCGTGCGTACATCACCTGTTCCTGGAATGACCTTCTTTTGGTTAGCTCGAGGCCAAAAATTTGGAAAGTCAAAAAATATAATATTCTGAAGAGCACAAAAGCCAAAAAGACGTTTTTTAGAAGACCAAACGTGGGTTAATGACAGCACTTCTAGAATTCCTTTTGAATACTTGAGCAAAAAGCATATCAATGTTTGCACAAATATTTATGTCAGACTTCTGTACCTTTTTATTATTGGTTAAGAAGTGAGATGTCAAGACTAAAGAAGACTGAACAAACATTAAAATATCGCCGTAGCTCAAGATACATTTATTTTTTTGCGGAAGATTTTGAGTCTTCAAAAATACTCATAATGGAAAACATAATAGAAAACTACTCAAACATTCATCTTGTTAAAAATAATAATAATAATTAAAAACCAATTGTTCAGAGAACAATTGAAGGTCTTTCCACAGCAATTTTTAAATTTATTGAAAAGAAGCTAGTTTGTGTTTACTCAAAGTTAGAATTGGCATCTTATCATCAGTTTCTTCATACTGATGCGATAAATAAGTGGTTTCTATATACTTCTGAGTGAAATAAGGGAGATAATTAGCTACTTCCGGTGAAGTAAATGTCACTTCCGGTCTCATATAATAGTTTCTTTCACACTGATTCCAAAAATATATAGTTTCTATATACTTTTGCTTGTAAACCAGGAGATAATTGGCCACTTCCGGTTTATCGAAAGTCATTTCTAATCTTCATTGATAAGTTAATGTATTAAAATTACAAAATATATGGATTCCGAGTACTTTTCCATGAAGTAAGTGCAAAAATGGCTACTTCCGGTTTTCTCAAGGTCACTTCCGGTTGTCATTTTTCAAGGTCATATGTCATCCAACCTTTTGTAAAAGGTCATATGGCTTTATAATGAACCAAGTTGAAGTAATAATCAATTAACCTTATAATTGGACATTTCAGGGGCACTTACTCCTATAAGATGCCATTTGATTGTTTCAGACCAATGTAACATATCTTCATTACAATAAAGCAAACATTTTGCACTTGTTGTTTCATATATATCTTTAAAAGTGTTTGAGAAAATGCAAAAACAAGGAAAAGTCAAAATTGAGAACTTGACCTTGACCTTTGACATTGACCTCATTTTCTAAGTTAGGACTTAGGGACCTCAAATAAAAAGATTCCAGGGTTATACGGTTAACAGTTTATGAATTAAAAAAACATACCGACAAATTTATTTGGTAAAGGTAGATAACTCCTTTAAAATTTCATCGAATCGCTTCGATCCAAATTAGCCAAACATTCCTGAGGATGTAACGAACAATTTAGAAAAAGAATTTTGTCGATATCTGTTTTTGTTACGAAGGAGATGCACACAATTGATAAACAGTGAATAGGGAGATAACTCTTACAAAGAAAATTGTTCGGCTTAGAATGGGTGAAAATAAAAAGCGCATAAACTGTATGATACTACATGTATATAAGAAATATCTTAGCGACATATTGCGAAACAAAAATTTTACGCGATAACAAAATTTGGCGGAAGAAAAAAATAATAATCAGAACAAATACAATAGGTCTTTCCACAGAAAAGTGGAAAGACCTAATAAACCGATGCACATGTATAAATGCTTCTTTAGTCTAGAAGAGAAATATTACAAGGATATGTTTGTTTGTCTGTTTGTCTTTTTCCTTTTTAGCCATGGCGTTGCCAGTTTATTTTCGACGTTTGAGTTTGAATGTCCCTTTGGTATCTCTCGCCTCCCTTTTATTCTAATGTATCTATCTGTCCATAAAGGGCACAGGTCATGATATATCAACAATTTGAATAACAATGTAACCATGATAACGATAAAGTTCTGTTAAAAAATAAGAAAATGGATAACTGAAAAAAAAATGTCACAATGTAATAAACAAATGAAATTGTATGGTTACAGAAATCACCTACCATATCCAACATACTTTGTAAAAATGGAAGAGTGTATAAATACTTTTTTACTGTACCGTTTCTGAATATTTCTTCAAGATTAGATTGTGGAATTTTCGTGGATACCTGGCTGTCTGTAAAACATATTTTGTATGACTTATTTATACAGGTATAAAATAAACCTTCCCTGAATATCAAGCATGTACATTTTCACGTCGATTCTATATCTGAATACTTTTATTTACAATGGATCTATATAACATGCATGATCGATTTATGCAATGCAAATTTGATGTAGTGTATATCTATACATTGGGGAAATTAAACACGCAGTTATTCTAAGTAAAAAAAAATCTATTTGCCTTTAGGTGTGTCATGAATGATCGCATATGTATTCCTTATATATGTATAGTCTCGATAAAGTAATATACTCGTACTGGACATGCATGAAATATTTGCCACTGGACGTTAAGCAACCAACAATCAATCAATCGAAAAAGTATTCTGTTAGACCATCTATGACTTATCACGAGTAAAGAGACGGCGAACTACTAACCCTTCCGGGTTCATAAGCTGGATTCTTGAGATTTCTATGTTTGTCATTGGGCAGTCTTGTTTCTTTTTTCCTGGATTTGTTTTGTTCTCTGCTTGTTTGTGAAATGTTCTTATTGATATATTCAAATATAAATTCTATGGAAAATGTTGAAATATACCGTCCAGTCATTTTAAATCCGCGTTGAAAGGATATTTCTCATTGATGAAGTAGGAAAAGCGCCTGTGCATTTTTTTCCTTGATATTCTATGTATGTGTATACCTTATATTTTCAGCTCTTACAGTCAAATACATCACCAGAAGATTTATCATGGAATATGACCCCAATATAGGTAAGGATCATTTATTATTTTCTACAGGCACATTTAAGTGTTAAAGGCACTCCCTTTCTCTCCTTCTCATTAAAAAGTACACATCATTTCAACTTAATTTTAAAAATAGAAAAAAAATAGTTCACGATGAAAACTTTCCTATGTATCAAAACAACTGTGCTGAAACAAACCCGGGCGCCGCGCATATGTTGCTTCTAAACTTGTATCTGAATTTCCAATGACTCCCAATCCTCAGGTTTTTTTTAATCAGCCTAATTTGTTGGAACCTTGTTTTGTTTCAGGATTAAAAATGTTTTGCAATCAATGTGATATAACAATTACTAATTCAAACGGAAACTATTACTGTGCTTATCCCGAAGGCTTTTTCCTATCACAATACCAATTGCTCAAATAGTTTACCCAATTGCAGTTTGGATTCATCTCCACAAACTGATCAACTTGTAAAATAATTTAGCTAATTGCTTCAGTGAAAGGTTGTTAGTGTGAAGTGAGTGCAGTGAAAAAAGTTATACTTACCATCCAACCTCAGATAATTATTGTCTAGTAATTGGTATAGTAATAAGCCAAAGCCTACTGAATAAGCACAGTAACGTGCTGGAACATGTAGGTTCATGGCGACCATGCATTTTTCAATTATCATATTATTTTATATATATTAACGAGATGTAAATGTTCCATTTGGCATCCTTATAATTAATGGGTAATGATCTCCGTTGCCAATTTTCTTATTAAAGGTGATGTGTTTAGCATGCATTTTTGGTAGAAGCATTATTCCAGGTTTCTAGCTAATAAACCATATTAATTTTAGCTCACCTGACCCAGAGGCAGAAGTCAAGTGAGTTATTCCCATCCTTTGTCGTCCGTCGTCCGTTGTCGTCATTCGTCATCTTTTACAAATATCTTCTCCTCTGAAACTGCGGAACCTATTAGAATAAACTAAGCCACAATCATCATTTGGGTATCAAGTTTACAAAAATGTGTTTGGTGATCCAGTCTGCCAACCAACATAGCCGACTTGGCTCAAAATAGAAGATATGGGTAAAATGCAAGTTTTGTCAATTATCTCGAAAACCGCTATATATAGAGAGAAAATCTGACATGGGCAAACATGTACAGAATTTTGAGATCTACCTACTGTTCAATAACATAAAAACTGTTAGACGACTTCTTACATGAGTTACTGCACTTAAATGGTGAATATCACCATTTTTCTTTACTTTTGTCGTGTAAACTATTATATATAGAAAGAAACTTTTACCAGCAAAAATCATCACAATTAATATCTACACTTAAGTTAAAATGGCCTAAATTCATAAACGACTCCTAATAAGAGTTTTCGCCTTCTAATAATGATTTTTACCATTTTTTTTTAACGTTTGTCTTGATAACTAAAATAGAGAAACTTTAAACAGGAAAACAAATGATCATCAAGACAAGATTTACAAATAAACCAAAGTGCCGAAATCGTCAGACGACTCAGACATGTTTGCCTGTTATCTTGAAAACTATAAAAGATAGATAGAAACATTACATAGCAAAAAAGATCAGCAAAACAAGATATATACAAATAAGTCAAATACTACCAAAATCGTCAGTCGACTTTTTACGAGAGTTTTTGCCTTAAAATGGAGTTTTTTACCATTTTTTTGCGTTTTTTCATATTATCTTGAAAACTATAATAGATAGATAAAAACTTTTAAAAAAGCAAAAAATTAATAAGAAAAATAATAGAAGATATAGAGGAACTGTAAACAGTAAAAATGACAAGCAACACACGATCAACAAATATGTCAACAAAGCCAAAATTGTCAGTCCTGTATTTTTAGGAGTAACTGCCCGTGACTGATGATTTGCACCCATTTTTGTGGTTTTGGCAAAGACTATTGTAGATAGAGAGAAAAACAGAAAACAAAGACTATTGTAGATAGAGAGAAAAACAGAAAACAAAGACTATTGTAGATAGAGAGAAAAACAGAAAACAATATCAGCAAAACAAGATCAACAGAAAAAGAGATTTTTGTCATGAATTAGATTCTAGTCAACAATGTGGAGAACGTATCATGGGTAGTCAAGGTCGTTAAACACTCCTCTAGTAGATCCAGATGAGCGACACAGGCTCGTCAGAGCATCTAGTTGTTAGAGCTCATTGTAATATTTGTTTGTAGTTTAGACCAACAGTAATCACTTGAGTTAAGTCTATCGCGGTGTAAAGAAGGAGAGACATTATAAAGGCACTTTATTTGGATGAATTTAGACAATAAGTTTCTTATTAAATGAGAGGACATTTTTACCGAATTGTTCAATGTTAGTTAAATATTTCCTATGTCTGTGATTTACAAAGTGATTGTTAGTTGTCACAGAAAACATACAAATTGTGGGTGGGAAAATACAGTTTTTGGCAAGATTAGTCAACTGTGCAACCTCCAGCCTTGTTTTACAAAATTAACTTTCTGCTGTGATTGTCGTGAATTGTGCACTGTAATTCAAAATTAAACAACAAACATTATTTTTTTGTGGTAAACATCGTAAAATAGACAAATTGGATATTTTCTTTTGACTTTTGGCAATATTTGAAAATCACAGTTAACTTTCTATGAACAGTATTTGTTAAAGGTAGGAAAGACCATTTATTATAATCACGAAATATATGTATCTGACCGATATTGGAATAAAAAAAAATACGTCTTGAAAAATAATGGGGCTGATATGGGAGATTTTAGATCCTACTCCTTTATTACTACGTGTTTTTAAACTTTTATGCAATCATCATCACTTACAGATTTGTTAATTCATATTTTGTAGAGGATACATATACAAAGCATGAAGATTTAGACGGAACTGAAATTTCGGTTCATATAATGGACACTTGTGATAAGGTATCTACAAATGTACCGTGATGATGTTAAACAACAGTTTGATAAACACAGCGCGGAAGAAGATGATATTTTACTAGTGCACACGTCATCAAGTACACTCAAAGCTAAATTTGTGATACAATTAGGAGGTTTAGATAGCTATAAAACCAGGTTTATTCCATCTTTTTCATTGGAAAATGCCTGTACCAAATCAGAAATATGACAGTTGTTGTTAATTGCTCCGTTTGTTGATTTAGTCTAGCGTTTGGTTCGTCAGGTTTATGGACTTCCAAGTTTATTATTTACCTTTGGGTTCGATACTTTTTTTGACAGTTAGAAATCTGAAAACTAAATCTCTTAAGTGAGCGGTGGAGCATTGAAGACATTATGTTGAGTCTTTGTACAATAACCGTCTCCACATTTATGTACGGTAACAGTTTCTTTCAAAACTTTTACTTCGTTAATTCAAAAGTCTAAACATTCCACATATAGGGGTGCACAATTGTAATTCCGTAGATCGCCAAGTTCATCCAAACTTCACACAGTAATTGAATGACTGCTTTCTACAGTATTAATTCACCAGAACCTACAATTTTCTTTTTGCGTCTAAATATGAAAAAAGAAAAGAAAAAAAAAAGTCAATACCGAATAGATGCAATAACATGCATCTGCTAATTTCACCAGCTTTATCGCTGACAACATTTGACTCATTCTGGATTTTTAACCTTAAACTTCGATCACATATTCAGGACTTTTACTGCCGTCCTTGGTAGGACCATTCCCGATTAAAGTTTGTTAAAAGTCTGATCAGGATCCTGTGATTCGTGGCTGGAAATTCAAAATTTTATTAAAATTTTGTAAAAACATTTATCAAATCACGACAACAATCAGATATTGTTCAGGAAGTGTCCCGATTTCGCCGTTACCAATCAAATTTGTCCCGATTATCTTGTTCTTAATCCAATTCTGGAACAATTTTATCTTTCGCGTGGTAAAACAAAACCGACCGAATCTGTCCCGAACGCGTACCAATTCCCCAGAATGGGATCCGACAGAGATCAAACAGTGACCATCCTTTGAACCGAACTGCAGATTCCCGTTCAGCAAGATCTGTACGCAATCTGGACTTGATCGACAAGCATCGGAAATTAAAACTTTCTCAAGATCAAAACCGTCCCAAATGACACTGTCCAGACAACACAGGACTTTGTTATGATTTTGATCCGATACAGCAGAAACTGTCATGACATAGTCGCGATTATAATCCGAGTAGACAAAATCGGCTGAGTTTTCCGAATGTTACTAGACGCATATAGCTGTCGAGAGCGCTTGTCCGACCTTTCCGGACCATTCTCGATACGAAGCACTCTGTGACGATCACATACGACTGCGTTCGAACAATGATAGGACATTCCAGATCAATGATTATAGTAGTCCGACTTTTTTCCACTTTTCATGTCGTAGCTGTCTGATATATAAACGGGAGCCATAATCGACAAACGTGTGAACACCGCATTTCCTCCTCACTTTTAAACAAGAAGTTGAGACTCTTTTTTTGGCAGAATAAGTGTCAGTCACAGTCACAGGCACTTGTCCTGAAAATTTGTTCCTATATACCTTAATATAACTATTAAGGTATATAGGACATTTTTTTTTCAGAGACAAGTGCCTGTGGTCACAGTATTTATGTTTTCATACCTGTAGAGATAAGAATTCAATTCATTTCCATACACACAAAAACCAAACAGATACACATCATAAATGCATAATATTGCATTGAACTTTTTTTGGTCTAAAAGTAAGATTCCGTCATCAATAATAATTCTAGAGTAAAATGTCGTACATTAAAAACAACGCCAACAAGACTTCATTCATTGCGGAAAATCAGATTTCAACCAAATTCCTGTCTTATTTTCACAGGAGACCAGTGACCAAAACCGTTACCTGAGGTGGGCAGACGCCTTTATCATTGTTTACAGTATAACAAACAGTGGTAGCTTTGAGAAGGCACGTGGATATTTACAAGATGTAAAAACACATGCTAAAGATGTACCAGTAGCACTAGTGGGCAATAAAATTGATTTGGAAAGATACAGGTGAGCATAGAAATATCAGTTTTAAAATCACAGATGTGTAGTGCAATTATCAAAGAACAACGTACTTGAATTATATAACTATTAAATCGATGATAAGTTAAAAGAATATCCTTAAATCATACAGCACTGATTAAAAATGTTAAAAAGAAGATTACCGATTAATTGAACTAGACAGTCCATTGTGTACATTTTCAAATGAACTCAATAGCACTCTTCCATATTGCCAACAATGATGAGATCAGACCCATACTCTACAGCATGCTAAAAGCTGAATTCGTAAGTGAAGTGCATCAGCTTGATGAGAGAAAATGTATATGAAAACAAGAGCAAAGCAAGTTTTATACCCATTTATCATGGTTTTCAATAAAATATGATCAAATCGTTGAAAGACCCCCTTCTAAATTATTGAAAACTATCATTCTGCATTGACAATAATATCTTGGTGTAGATTAGATACACCCATTCGGGCTAACGTAATGGTACTGCAAACGACATTCCCAAGAGGTTTGGAGTTTTTTTTGTTTTTTCTATGTTTTTTGTTTTTTTTTTTTTTATATATAGAACTAAAGATATAATTAAATAAATAATTGAAAAATGAAACTTGTACAACTATACTGTCGTTAATTTGTGTGAAGTATTGCAATCAATAAATTTCATCAAAATTGTCTAAAAAAACTTGGCATTTTCTCATATAATTTTGTGTAATAATTCATATGATATTTCTAACAGGCAAATCAGCAAAGAAGAAGGCAGTGCTTTATCGACAGAATTTGACTGTTTATTTTACGAAACTACGGCTGCGGAAGAGTTTGAATACGTCGAGGACGTTTTTCATGGTGTACTTCATGAAATTCAAAAAGAAAGATCTCAGTTAAACTTCCAGCCTTTATTTATATCAGAAGAAAAATTCCATGTTGGACACAAAGGTGCAAGACCTAAATCACCAAAAGTTATAGTAGACAAAAAGGAAGACAAACCAGTAAAGAAAAATAGCACCAGTTTCAAACTGTTCAATAAGAGTTTTAAAATTTTTAATTGATTAACAAATTGCTTATTCTCAAACTTTTTATTCTCATCTGTGATTGTATATTTATTTATTAATTTATTTAGAATTTTCATTAAATCAGTTTTAGTATAGAATTATAACTCAATGGGCCACATTTAATCTTACTACGTGTAAAACAGTTTATTACTAAACACTGCTTCCAAATGTTAGATAATATACGAGTATGCTTAAAGTATATATGATCGCTGTTGATCTAAATATAATATATGTACATTGTCGGAAAATATATAATTTATTTGCACGAGCTTTAGAGACAGGACCGGCACTCTAAGGTTTAAATCCAAATAGTTGCCGCTCATTTTTCATAGAAATCGACATAGTTTAAGCGCGGACCGCTTTTACAAGTACAAATAAATACATGCTATTTGTACAATAGTTGACTGATTGCAGGATAAAAAGAATTGCGTTTACGTAAATCGACGTCACAAGTTATTTTGCATAGTTTACCAATGCCTTCTATCATTATTATCATGAACAATACCTTTTAAATTCTTCGAGCGCATTGCTTGGTACCACACGATTTCCTTTTATAAATTTACAGTCCCGATAGTTGTCCAGCTATTGAAACCCTGTGTATTTATAATTGTTTTGATCCAATTTATTTTCTGAAGATTTAGTAAAATTTGTTACATTATATTTTTATTTATATGATCAGTCAATTTAAGGTTTTTGGAGCACATTTCATATGCCAAGTTGTATTTGCTGAGTTCTACATTCGGACAATTTAGAGCTGGTTTCGTCCATAGTATTAGATTATACGCCTGGTACCCTTAATACATGTTTACGACCACTCTATCAATGCATTGGTGGTGGCATTTCATTGTCAAGGATATTACCTTTACAGTAACCAGTATGATTGCCAGTGAGACAAATATCCACCAAAGATCGAATGAAGTGGATGTAAGAAATTATAGGCTCGCGTATGGCCTTCAACAATGAGAAAACCCCATAATAGTATAGTCGGCTATTAAAGGCCCCGACACGCAAAATGTGAACCAATTCAATTGAGAAAACTAACAGCCTAATTTATAACAAAACAATTTACGAAAAATAAATATGACAGACATGAACCAACGACAACCAATGAAATACAGGCTCCTGACTTGGGACAGGCACATAAAAAATGTGGCGGGGTTAAACATGTTGGGATAGTGGTGTTACAGCACAACATAAGAACTAATATAAAAATCAGTTGAATAGGGCTTACCTCATCAGAATACCTACAACCTATCAATAAACTTTATTGCCGAAAATTACATATTTGTTGTCAAGGACAAAATATACAGCTTTAATCACCTCATCACACCTCCAGTAAGTATATCTAGCATATTTACCTTTCTCATTAAAGAAAATAGCTTTATGTGAGTTGTACTAAATAAATTTGCAATCAGATTTATCAAACGACCATTTAATTAAATAGGAAAACTTTTTTGTTTGATAAGATTGTGTGGAAGTGTAGTATAATGAGTGGAAAAGTCAAAAGTGTCACGAAAAGAACCACCAAAAGCACATAATTTATCTAAAACATCAAGAATTCTTAACACTCCAAAAATAGTTAATTCCACTATTTTCATATGTTTTATTACAAAAGTTAATGATAATTTCTTTGATAGTAGTTAAGGAACTCGTTAAAAGCACTGAAATATTAGTAGAACACTTACTAGAGGCCGAGATGAAACGATCTTTTACGGGTTTTTTGTGTAGTTTAGGTAACCAATACATAGTGGGGACCTTCAAGTGTTCTTTGGTTGGATTTTTAGGTTCTCAATGATATTTTAACTGGATATTACTTAAATCTTTCCATTTGCTTAATGTCATAAAACCATGCTCTTATGATACAGTGATACAAATTGTAAACGGTTTGTAGACATGTCAGACCACCAATTCACCAACTCCAATTTAGAACATATTAAAAAGTAGCCCTACTCTGACAAAAAAGTGCTTTTGATGTTGTTGTTTACTTTAACTAGCAAATGAATTTACATGGATGCAACTTTTTCTGATTTAGAAATTATTTTGATCCTTTTGAGCCCAAATTTACATGTGCATGAACTTGCAACATGATTTTAGGGTAGTTGTGCTCAATAGTATTCTAGTGAAGATTTTCAGTAAATTACCATGTTGTATTTGTAATAGGGGACTTCCCGAACATCCTATGTCACTACAAAACTTTAAACCACTTTATATTATCTTTATCCTAACTTTTCTAGGCAAACAAATAAAATGTTTGCAAAATGTTTGAACAAACTCATCATAGATACCAGGCTTTAAGTTTTGTACGCCAGACGCGCGTTTCGTCTGCAAAGGACTCATCAGTGATGCTCGAATCAAAAGAGATAAAAAGGACAAATAAAATACGAAGTTAAAGAGCATTAAGGACCCAAATTCCGAAAGGTTTTGCCAATACAGCTAAGGTAATCTATTCCTGGGATCCTTTTATTTTGAAAATTAAAAGTTTTGTAAACAGTTAATTTATACCATATCCATCATAATTCATGTCAACACAGAAGTGCTGGCTGCTGGACTGGTGATACCCTCGGGAAATTCAACTCCTTTTCCACAACTTTTCTACGAAATAATTTCAAGAGATAAGTGTTTTATGGCACAGATTTAGAAAATCAAAAGTCACTAATACTGGTCTCTACCACTCCTCGCGAGTAAGCCTAGCCCGTTCGTAGATATAGCGAGGTCAATTCTTTTAAGTTCTCGTTCTTGCTTTCTTTTCCAGAAATGAAACTGTACGATTTCTTTTCGATTACTGTCTGCACAGGTGGGTGAACAATTTTTTTATCCTAGAAATAAACTACAACGAGCACTGTCAGTTAGCTTTTTTGTTACAAAATATCCAATCAAAAAGTTATATAAAAAATTAATGGGAAAGAAAAGATAAGGTGTATAAAAGTCATGAAAAAAACATCATGCACGTGAAAAAAAAAGTCTTACATGCGTTGTGTTGTTTTCTGAGTGAAATGAGACGATCGATAAAACCTTCCCACAAAACACACACCCACACAGTCACCAATCAAAACACACTTCAAACACACACACACACACCAATATCCACACCCACAGCCACCTAGTCACCAACCCACACACACCAATGCCCACATCCAAATCCACATCTTACCAATACAATGTCGGAAATTTCTGCAAATAGCACATTTCTAACCTAGTATTCTTTGTCTAACCTAGTATTCTTTGTTGAAAAAGTAAGTCTGAAATGAATGACGAAGAATATAAAAAAACCAAACATATATATCACCGTTTTTTCGGCAAAATGTTATGTGACAACAATTTAAACTCATTTTGAATTGATTTAGTGGCTCTAAAAGAGCCATTTTGAATGCTGAACTTGTCTGTGATCGCAAAGCTTCTGTCTGTGTAGTACCACCATAGCTTCTTGTTCAGCATGACAAACATCTGATTTTTCGCTTCCAAGTATTGATTGATTTCTAAGTTTCTCTCTTTTGTTTCATCAAAGGTTTATAAAATCATAATCATCTGCGATCGACAGAGCGTGCTCTGCTTATATTTCGTTTGAATCCTTTAACTTCAACTCAGAACAATTTCCCCCTCTTTTTGTCAATCAATGATTATGTTATTAAGACTTTTGACTTCGACTTAAAATCGACTTTAATAGAATTATTCGATGTATCACAAAAGAATCATAAAACCATGCTCTTATCATACATACTGATTCTTTCCCTTCCAACTCTAAGGAGTGTTAATCCACTTCTTAGAACTTTGGTGGATAGTTGTCTCATTGGCAATCATACCACATCTCCTTATTTTTATACCTGTGATACAAATTTTACATCTATTCCATTTACCGGTATTATAGATAACTGTAACTGGCCTATTTAGGTAGTCCTGTTCCGAGGCCATTACCTCGCTGAAAAGATTTATTGTATTCTAAATTTTTGCTAATATCAAGCATTTCTGCCAATTCCCACTTTGCATGTGAAAATTGTGTAGATATATGAAGTGCAAATTTAAGTGAATAAAAATACATCATGTCATGAATGTATCATGCGTTGTTGGGTTGTTGTCTCATTGACGTATACCGTGCATCGTTTTTGATTCATATTTATGTTTAATTTGTCAAAAAGTAGTTATAAATAGATATAAGAAGATGTGGTATGAGTGCCAATGAGACAACTTTCCATCCAAGTCAAAATTTATAAAAGTAAACATTATAGGTCAAAGTACGGTCTTCAACACGGAGCCTTGGCTCACACCGAACAGTAAGCTATAAAGGGCCCCAAAAATTACTAGTGTAAAACAATTCAAACGGGAAAACCGACGGTCTAATCTACATAAAAAACAAGAAACGAGAAACACTTATGAACCACATCAACAAACGACAACTACTGAACATCAGATTCCTGACTTAGGACAGGTGCAAACAAATGCAGCGTGTTTAAACGTTTTAATGGTACCAAATCTTCACCCTTTTTCTGAAACAATAGTGTAACATCACAACATAGAAAGACACACTATAAAATATCAACTGAAATAGCTTAACTCAATCAAAGGACATATTAACACCAGTGAACATACACTGAACAAATAAATTTGACCTATGATACAATGCAAATACAAAATAAATAAACTAAGGGAAGAATAATAAAAGTAACATGTTATATCGGTATGAAATGTTAAACAATTTAAGAAAAACAATATGCTCGAACAAAAATATCAGCCATTTGCAATAATTTTAAACACAGGTAAATGAAAATAATTTTGTTGTTAGGTATACGTGTACAGTTCCAATAGAGAAAGGAAATATTTTTACAAAATAAATAATTTTGATGTTCATAGTACGAAGTGAAAATTTATAGTAGTACCAAACACTTATCAAAGTACATTTCATACTTTACAACTGTTTAATGTTAAATTGATAAAAAAATACAAAAAATATCGTTTTCCCCAGGTAAAAATGAGTACAAATAATTGCAGAAATGAGCATGACCATATATCAGAAATATATCAGATTAATTAAGTTTTATTCGTACTGAATACAATTAACAAAATGCTGCATAATTCCTATTTCATGATTAGAAAAGTTTTATGATTTAAATTCAAGTGCACAGTTTTGCAACTTTTTGCATGATTATGCAATGATTTCAGTGCACAGTTTTACAATTATTTTCATAATTCTGCAATGATTTAATTCAAGTGCACAGTTTTACAATTATTTGACATTCTGCAATGATTTCATTCAAGTGCACACCTTTACAATTATTTTCACATTTCTGCAATGGTTTATTTCAATTGCACAGTTTTACAATTATTTGCACATATCTGCAAGGATTTAATCCGAGTGCACAGTTGTACAATTATATGCAATAATTCAATTCAAGTGTAAGATTTTACAATTATTTTCTTCATTCTGCAATGATTTAATTCAAGTGCACGTTTTACAATTATTTGCACAATTCTGCAATGATGCATTTTACAATTTGTTGTTTTGTTGTTTGCTTCACCTCTGTCCCACTAGGAGGAGGGTCATGTGCCAACACATATATCCGCGAATGTTCTCTTTTGTATTGTTTAACATGGTGTCTTAGCTTAGAAATTATTTTGATCCTTTTGAGCCCAAATTTACATGTGCATGAACTTGCAACATGATTTTAGGGTAGTTGTGCTCAATAGTATTCTAGTGAAGATTTTCAGTAAATTACCATGTTGTATTTGTAATAGGGGACTTCCCGAACATCCTATGTCACTACAAAACTTTAAACCACTTTATATTATCTTTATCCTAACTTTTCTAGGCAAACAAATAAAATGTTTGCAAAATGTTTGAACAAACTCATCATAGATACCAGGCTTTAAGTTTTGTACGCCAGACGCGCGTTTCGTCTGCAAAGGACTCATCAGTGATGCTCGAATCAAAAGAGATAAAAAGGACAAATAAAATACGAAGTTAAAGAGCATTAAGGACCCAAATTCCGAAAGGTTTTGCCAATACAGCTAAGGTAATCTATTCCTGGGATAAAAATCCTTTTATTTTGAAAATTAAAAGTTTTGTAAACAGTTAATTTATACCATATCCATCATAATTCATGTCAACACAGAAGTGCTGGCTGCTGGACTGGTGATACCCTCGGGAAATTCAACTCCTTTTCCACAACTTTTCTACGAAATAATTTCAAGAGATAAGTGTTTTATGGCACAGATTTAGAAAATCAAAAGTCACTAATACTGGTCTCTACCACTCCTCGCGAGTAAGCCTAGCCCGTTCGTAGATATAGCGAGGTCAATTCTTTTAAGTTCTCGTTCTTGCTTTCTTTTCCAGAAATGAAACTGTACGATTTCTTTTCGATTACTGTCTGCACAGGTGGGTGAACAATTTTTTTATCCTAGAAATAAACTACAACGAGCACTGTCAGTTAGCTTTTTTGTTACAAAATATCCAATCAAAAAGTTATATAAAAAATTAATGGGAAAGAAAAGATAAGGTGTATAAAAGTCATGAAAAAAACATCATGCACGTGAAAAAAAAAAGTCTTACATGCGTTGTGTTGTTTTCTGAGTGAAATGAGACGATCGATAAAACCTTCCCACAAAACACACACCCACACAGTCACCAATCAAAACACACTTCAAACACACACACACACACCAATATCCACACCCACAGCCACCTAGTCACCAACCCACACACACCAATGCCCACATCCAAATCCACATCTTACCAATACAATGTCGGAAATTTCTGCAAATAGCACATTTCTAACCTAGTATTCTTTGTCTAACCTAGTATTCTTTGTTGAAAAAAAGTAAGTCTGAAATGAATGACGAAGAATATAAAAAAAAAACAAACATATATATCACCGTTTTTTTCGGCAAAATGTTATGTGACAACAATTTAAACTCATTTTGAATTGATTTAGTGGCTCTAAAAAGAGCCATTTTGAATGCTGAACTTGTCTGTGATCGCAAAGCTTCTGTCTGTGTAGTACCACCATAGCTTCTTGTTCAGCATGACAAACATCTGATTTTTTCGCTTCCAAGTATTGATTGATTTCTAAGTTTCTCTCTCTTTTTGTTTCATCAAAGGTTTATAAAATCATAATCATCTGCGATCGACAGAGCGTGCTCTGCTTATATTTCGTTTGAATCCTTTAACTTCAACTCAGAACAATTTCCCCCTCTTTTTGTCAATCAATGATTATGTTATTAAGACTTTTGACTTCGACTTAAAATCGACTTTAATAGAATTATTCGATGTATCACAAAAGAATCATAAAACCATGCTCTTATCATACATACTGATTCTTTCCCTTCCAACTCTAAGGAGTGTTAATCCACTTCTTAGAACTTTGGTGGATAGTTGTCTCATTGGCAATCATACCACATCTCCTTATTTTTATACCTGTGATACAAATTTTACATCTATTCCATTTACCGGTATTATAGATAACTGTAACTGGCCTATTTAGGTAGTCCTGTTCCGAGGCCATTACCTCGCTGAAAAGATTTATTGTATTCTAAATTTTTGCTAATATCAAGCATTTCTGCCAATTCCCACTTTGCATGTGAAAATTGTGTAGATATATGAAGTGCAAATTTAAGTGAATAAAAATACATCATGTCATGAATGTATCATGCGTTGTTGGGTTGTTGTCTCATTGACGTATACCGTGCATCGTTTTTGATTCATATTTATGTTTAATTTGTCAAAAAGTAGTTATAAATAGATATAAGAAGATGTGGTATGAGTGCCAATGAGACAACTTTCCATCAAGTCAAAATTTATAAAAGTAAACATTATAGGTCAAAGTACGGTCTTCAACACGGAGCCTTGGCTCACACCGAACAGTAAGCTATAAAGGGCCCCAAAAATTACTAGTGTAAAACAATTCAAACGGGAAAACCGACGGTCTAATCTACATAAAAAACAAGAAACGAGAAACACTTATGAACCACATCAACAAACGACAACTACTGAACATCAGATTCCTGACTTAGGACAGGTGCAAACAAATGCAGCGTGTTTAAACGTTTTAATGGTACCAAATCTTCACCCTTTTTCTGAAACAATAGTGTAACATCACAACATAGAAAGACACACTATAAAATATCAACTGAAATAGCTTAACTCAATCAAAGGACATATTAACACCAGTGAACATACACTGAACAAATAAATTTGACCTATGATACAATGCAAATACAAAATAAATAAACTAAGGGAAGAATAATAAAAGTAACATGTTATATCGGTATGAAATGTTAAACAATTTAAGAAAACAATATGCTCGAACAAAATATCAGCCATTTGCAATAATTTTAAACACAGGTAAATGAAAATAATTTTGTTGTTAGGTATACGTGTACAGTTCCAATAGAGAAAGGAAATATTTTACAAAATAAATAATTTTGATGTTCATAGTACGAAGTGAAAATTTATAGTAGTACCAAACACTTATCAAAGTACATTTCATACTTTACAACTGTTTAATGTTAAATTGATAAAAAATACAAAAATATCGTTTTCCCAGGTAAAATGAGTACAAATAATTGCAGAAATGAGCATGACCATATATCAGAAATATATCAGATTAATTAAGTTTTATTCGTACTGAATACAATTAACAAAATGCTGCATAATTCCTATTTCATGATTAGAAAAGTTTTATGATTTAAATTCAAGTGCACAGTTTTGCAACTTTTTGCATGATTATGCAATGATTTCAGTGCACAGTTTTACAATTATTTTCATAATTCTGCAATGATTTAATTCAAGTGCACAGTTTTACAATTATTTGACATTCTGCAATGATTTCATTCAAGTGCACACCTTTACAATTATTTTCACATTTCTGCAATGGTTTATTTCAATTGCACAGTTTTACAATTATTTGCACATATCTGCAAGGATTTAATCCGAGTGCACAGTTGTACAATTATATGCAATAATTCAATTCAAGTGTAAGATTTTTACAATTATTTTCTTCATTCTGCAATGATTTAATTCAAGTGCACGTTTTTACAATTATTTGCACAATTCTGCAATGATGCATTTTTACAATTTGTTGTTTTGTTGTTTGCTTCACCTCTGTCCCACTAGGAGGAGGGTCATGTGCCAACACATATATCCGCGAATGTTCTCTTTTGTATTGTTTAACATGGTGTCTTAGCGGAGCCTTTTATAGAAAAATGAAATAACACTTTATAAAATAAAATATAAAATATCCAGCTGGCCACGTTATTACTGTTGACCTAAACATTGTCAATAACAATAAGAAAATGCCTGTACCAAGTCAGGAATATGACAGTTGTTATCCATTCGTTTGATGTGTTTGAGCTTTTGATTTTGCCATTTCATTATGACTTTTATCTAGAAATTTACTATGAGGGTCGGTTGACAAACAAAATCTTACGACAAAAGAGATGATTTCAGCTTCCCAATTGTGGATTTTCATTTTTAAACCAAGAGTTCCAAATGGTGAAGTTGAAATCATCACTGTAAATTTTACGGACGCCATCACGAGTTGGTTGACCGTTATGGAATATCCGTTTCACAGATGATATCGGATATGTTCCTTATGTCGTAACTACAATCCCGCTCCCTTTTCACGAACGTGACCTACCGAATTAGACTATTTACCCCTATTTGTGACATTTTTGCCTATTGTTTTTGTTTGTTTTGTTCACACATCGTTGTCAATATAATGGAATTTGATGCGACTGTCATACAAGTGAGAGGTTTAGCTAGCTTTAAAACCAGGTTCAATCCACCATTTTCTACATAAGAAAATGCCTGTACCAAGTCAGGAAAATGACAGTTGTTATCCATTCGTTCGATGTGTTTGAGCTTTTGATTTGGCCATTTGATTAGGGACTTTCCTTTTTGAATTTTCCTTGGAGTTCAGTATTTTTGTGATTTTACTTTTTTCCGAATAGATTAAGGCTGTGTGGTCGTTGATACAAATCAGAATTAAAAAAATGAATGGGTCCATGAATACCGTGTTATTTACAAGTGAACATAATTAAAATAATAAATTACCTTTTTACTAGGATGACATTGAGAGGTCATCCGTAGTAATGCTACCGCCAAAATTCTGAAAGAGAGGCTGAGTGTATCAATCTTTAAAGATCACCTGTCCTACCTCCATGACAAATATGTTGTTGTCCCCGCAGATAAAGCCCTAAACAACATCGTTTCTGTGTATAAATCACATTACATAAATGAATTGGGTATTGAAAATTCACTTGGAAACTCAACATATACCCCCACAACACTTACCAAGGAGGAAATCCTGGATAGTCTGTTATATGTTCCATTGGAGTTTCAACCAAAGATGAAGAACTGGATCTTCCATCACTATATTGTATACCCAAACTACATAAGTGTCCTTACAAACAACGTTATTTTGCTGGGTGTTCCAAGTGCTCCAAGAAACCTCTTTCTAAATTATTAACATCAATTTTATCAGCAATCAAAGCCGGGCTTCAAAGTTATTGTGAAACTACCTATTCTAGAGGTGGCGTGAATCAAATGTGGATACTAAAAAATTCTAAAGCTCTGTTAGAGTCTCTTTCATCTTGCAATAGTATTAAAACATTTGACTTTTCTACACTTTACACAAGTATCCCCCCTTCCAAACTCGAAAGAGTTGGTCCTGCTTTGTTTCATAAAAAAAGAATGGCCAACGTAGATACGAGTATCTTGTCTTAGGGAGGGATAAATCCTACTTTGTAAAAAATCACTCTGATTCGAACAAAAAATTCTCTGAAACTGATATTACCAAGATGCTTGATTTCTTGATTCACAACATATTTGTTACGTTTGGAGGACGTGTTTTTCAACAAACAATCGGCATTCCCATGGAAACCAACTGTGTTCCTCTTCTTGCCGACTTGTTCCTTTATTCATATGAGGCTGACTTCATACAGGAACTTCTTAGGAAGAAAGAAAAGAAGTTAGCAGTATCCTTGAACTTTACTCTATGCTATAAAGATAATGTTCTCTCACTAAATAACTCAAAATTTGGCGACTATTGACTCTTTGACACATTCCCCGTTTCCATTCTCAATTTTATGTTGAACTTATCTATCCCATCGATCTTGAGATAAAGGATGCAACAGATACAATTAAGTCTGCCGCATATCTTGACTTACATCTAAAAATTGACAATGAGGGCCAGTTGAAAACAAAACTTTACGACAAAAGGGATGATTTCGGCTTCCCAGTAGTGAACTTTCCATACTGTGTAGCAACATTCCAGCATATGGAGTATATATCTCCCAGTTGATACGATATTCCAGGGCTTGTTTTTCCTATCATGATTTCCTTGATAGAGGGCTGCTGCTCACAAGGAAGCTATTAAACCAAGAGTTCCAAGTGGCGAATTTGAAGTCATCTCTTCGTAAATATTACGGACGCCATCGCGAGTTGGTTAACCGTTATGGAATATCCGTTTCAAAGATGATAGCGGCTATGTTCCAATTGTTGTAACTACAATCCCGTCCCCTTTTCCCCGAAGGTTACCTACCGAATTAGACTTATTACTGGGTTTGTACTAACATGAGCAACACGACGGGTGCCACAAGTAGAGCAGGATCTGATTACCCTTCCGGAGCACCTGAGATCACCGCAATTTTTGGTGGGGTTCGTGTTGCTCAGTCTTTAGTTTTTTATGTTGTGTTTTGTGTGCTGTTGTTTGTCTGTTGGTCTTTTTCTTTTTAGCCATGGCGTTGTCAGTTTATTTTTGACTCTGAGTTTTTTAGTTTAAATGTCTCTTTGGTATCTTTCGCCTCTCTTTAATAAATGTGTTGCGTCCGAGTTGCTTTTCTGTATTTACATTCATGAGGAACGCTAATACCAAAAAATGTGTTACCCAAGGATTTTTTTAAAGTACTTACACATAGCTTACTATAATGGGTTAGGTTTTGCTCATTGTTGAAGGACGCATAGTGTTCTATAATTGTTAGCTTCTTTCTACTTTGAATTTGTCCTTTACAAATAATATATCATTGGCAATCATACCACATCTCATTTTATGAGTAAGTATTGCCAACATATTTGTTCTTTAAAATCTGCCAAAATGTTCAGCGGAAACGTCATTATGCACAAAGAAAATGACCAAATTGTGAGCAAACAGATTTTTACTTATATATCTTTAAGAAAAATTGCTAGAAAGCAAATGAATCTTTATTTGGTATTTGTTTTCCTAATTCAACGAAAGTTGATCTATGTTATTTACTCCAGAGACAAGATAAATCGAAAAATAAAGTGATACATAGTAAAAACATACACTGCTATTATAGACGATTAATTTATAGGCATTTCAGGCAGACAACGTTCAGTCATTGTTGTCCGTAGGGCTACATATGTAGAATTGGTTGTCGATTTGGAATCGTTTTTCTTTATTAGGTCAGACTTGGTTGTCCATTTGAGTTTTACATATATATGGATTGTTGCCTTATATCCAACCATATCATATCTACTCATTTTTGTTCTTCTTCTCTGGTAGTGTACCAAGTCATAAAATTATGATTTGATGTGACGGCACGGTAATTACATTATCATCCTTTCGATAGACAAAACATAGCTGATCTGAAAGATATACCATCCTACTAGCCATTATACATCATGTACTGTGTTACAGCCCTAGATAACGCTGACGAGGAAAGTCATTACTCGACTAACGAAAGCTATATTTGTATATAGCCTAGTTGGTCGAGTGGTGTAGGGCGCTGGACACAGTGCAGGGGGAGTTTGCACGATGTCACAGAAGCAAGGGTTCAAATCCTGCTGAGGGAAGATAAAAAATTTGCGAACGCAAATTTACAGTGATTTTTCAGGATATTTTGCATTATCACTAATATTATTAGTGATTATATATAATCCCTGAAAAAGACCAGTGATTTTACATAATCACTGAAAATTTTAAGAATTAGTTTACAAATTCGAATACTGTGCTTAAGATTTTAATATTTTTACGTTTCTAAATGATGAAAACGAGTTCAAAAACAGAAACTTCGTAACATAAAGTATCTGCATACAAGGTCTATTTTCATTAAAATTTGTTTGATGTTGCTGCCATGTTGCACACTAAAAATGGGAGATAACTATGAACTTGAACCAACATGACAATAACCTTACTGTTTTACATCTTAAAAAAGAAAGACAAGTGTTATTTTATTTTTTAAATTTATTATTACTCATATTTAAACAAACTTTACAATAACAGACACAATGACAATAAGACAAAAAGAAAATAATTGTTATGACATAAGAAATACCCTAAGAATTATAATGCAATTTATTTTAAAACTTGTCAAGGTCAACCATAGAGTTTTATGTTGATATTTTCAACAGTTCAAAGTTTACTCTAGGCAACAGTATAAATGCAATACAGTAATTCCTCAATTCTAGATAAAATATTCACTGGGATGATTTTTGATCGAAATGTGTCCTATAAAATATTTTAGCACTATTTGAAAACTTCCATTTCATAATAATGTCTTTTACACCCAGTTAAGCTTTGTGTATGTCCATAATAAATGTCTGGTTGTTTCAGATATAAAAGTTATCACCATGTTTTCATTTTTTCATAGGAACATATTGGATTATCTGAAATATAATTTCAGATATTCTACCAAATTGAATGCATTTTCATAACTTGAAATACCCATTAAAAAAATTAATCAAATCCAAATTATCAGAAAGTAGAACCAAAGGCCAAATTTGTAATAGCAGAATTTTGTAGTTTGTCTCTCGATTTTGAATTTATATATACTATGAATACTAAATTATTACTAGATATCAGTAAACATACAAATACCATGTAAATAAAACTTTATAAAGGTGTAGTATAAAATGTTGAGAAATAACAAGATAAAATGTCACATCAACTTATATTTTACAAAGTTATCATCTTGAAATTACGCTATAGCATAATGTCATCATCAAAATTAAATTAAATTTAATCAGTACATGTACACTGAAATTCTTAAAACTACAAAACAAAACTATCAGATGGCTTATTTCAACAGGGGTGTGAGCAATCAAACGTTTACTAATGATTGAAAATCTCAAACTACAACTGTTAGAAAACTAACCAATAATTTTGAAATAAATGTTATGAATGGCTTTGATGTTGATTTGATGACTGAAATTGTAAAATATAATACTGAAGTTTTCAACGAAAGCACTAAAACTTAACCAAACATATTACAAAATACAGTTATTTTGTTATTTTGTGTACTTAAATATTTCAACCTAGCTCATCATGACAAAAAAATACTATTCCATTTTTGAGGATTTTAAAATTTGTTGTTTCATGTTTGTGGGAATCTAATTCTCAAGAATTCTACAACTTTGATAGTTTATAAGACAAGAGGATGTACATTTTTTTAATTTATGGAACCAAATATAGTTAATAAAAGTATTTCCTAAAATTGAAAACTGACCTGTATAGACGAACTGTACATGATGAGCTAGGTTGAAATATTTAAGTATTTTTAAGTCTTTTTTATTGAAGTTTGACATAATTTTCAGAAAGGGCAAAAAAATGTAGTTTTTCGACAACTAATTTTCATTCATTTTGTTCATTCTTCATCGAGAAAAAATACATATCCAATATTCCAATATATATGTACAAATACCTTATACTGTTAAATAGCAACATAATGGTGAATGAACAAACTAATCTTTATTGCAAACAATGGTCAGGTTATATGGTTATGCAATTTGTCTATTGTTTCAAGCAAACAACTGATAACTGATTAACCAAAATTATTTACTTGTATCAGATGATTGTGACGCTTATATTACAAGTGAAATAGAATCTGCTTGCATTTTTTATACATATTTTTGTTGTTGTCTATTCTTTGAACAAATTACTCTTCATATTAATTCTTAATCATTCATCTTTCACACTGGTTTTCCCTTTTCTTTATTTGAGGGCAAATAACATGTCTAAAGTTGGCAGTGTTGTATAAACATTCTGAATTATAATATTTTAAGAAAAATGGATAAGATCACTTTTTTGTCCCTTGAATTGGAAAATCAATAGGTATTACAAATCTGTTAAATAACATACTTTATAAAAATGTTTGCATGACATTACTCGTTAGCTAGGATATCAGTATTTATACTTTCGAATTGTAGCTTCCAGACTTACTTCAGTACTTCTTGCATATAACCAAAAATTGCAGCCAATATCAAAATATCAACAACACCAAATTATTTACAGATGTCTTAAATAAATTACAACGATGGTAATGCCTCCAAAGTATCAATTTGGGTAGGGTCTTATCTCATAACTTATTTTATCCATGGATATGATAGGACACATACGTCAATTTCAACAAGCTCATTTCATCAAAGTGACATAACAAATAATATAAGTGAAATAAAATGTTCATATTATATCATCCTATTCATTTAGCAATAAAGCAATCATAATTTTGAAAGGATTGAAGTTTTTGCAATTTAATTGTCAGATCAAAAAATGGCTCCAATATTATTTTCTGGCGTTCATTTTTAATTTCATAAACACAAGATAATACAGTTTTTATTCCTGATACTTTCAATTATATATGTATGGCAAGGTTTTTTTTTATTGGTTGGTTTACATGTCCGTCGACCCTTTTGTAAAAAAATATTTTCATGATCAGAAGATTAAAAATAAAAATTGACATTTCCTACTTTTTATTCCAGCCAACCCTAAAAATACATTATTTCTGAAATATGAATAAAAATATCTGCATAGCAGCATTTTCTTGAAATCAAATGCTAAAACATTAACAGAAATGATTACACATTGTGTTATAAAAAATAAAAATCCGAAGATAATCTGTTGTCTTTGTGTTTCTAAAAATAGATAGTCAAAACTGACCTTGAAATATTGTTTGTGCAAACAATTTTTCCAAATGAAACCTATTTTAAAAGTCCATTACAATAAGTTTGGTTTTTCCTTTTTTTGTAAGATTTGTCATCTCTTAGATGAAATGGACCTGATCCGACATGTGAAAAACGTCCAAAATATTTTTAAATTGCTTGAATCTGATCTGTCTGATAATGAGGTTGATCCGACATAACAAGTTTTGAAATTGGGGAAGATGAATTTGAATATGGAATGCCTAAAAATTCGAAGATGATGAATATCTTCAATTTCTTGTACAAAGTTCTGGGGATCACAGCTTGAACCTGCATTTTTTTGCTTCATAGGCGCTTTGCCTTTGTTTCCAGGTCCTTTTTATGAAGACATAATTAACTACTGTCTACGTTCTTTGTACTCACATATTGTGAAAGATTCATTGAACGCGCTCTCTGGTTTCTCTGATTTACAATTAAATTTTCAGAAAAAACATGAGAAACTAGCGTCAAACTCATCTTCAGAAGCAAAAAACTTCATTACCTCCTTGTAATGTCTTTTATTTGTCTTCAGATTCTACAGAGGAATGTGTAGTACAAGACCTTGCCATTTGTAAATTCAACATGCTGGTCGAACAGAGTGCTTGTACATTAATTAGAGCGTGCAGTCTTGAAATAAAAGAGGATACTACTAAGGTCACTTGTCTTTATTTACCACCTGGACATACAAAAAAAATCACTCAACCTTAAAAAAGGTGGCAAGCTTGGGTAATATGAATTATAATCCCCTATTTTACACTGATTTAATCATAAAAGTTGATTTCTGACAAAAAATTTAGCATTGTTCCTATTGAAAGGAGAAGGCCCAGTAAGACCCTCTTTTTGGACCCAAAATATAGTATTTTTACAAATTTGTTGAAATGTAAACTTTACCATAAATTACTTAAAACTTTTACTAAATTCTTTCATAGATACAAAGATTTGATTGGTAAATTTGGCTGTACCTGTAGAAAACTTATTAAAAATGGTATTTCACATCCTAAATTTTACAGTAATATTGTACTTAAAGCGAGGAAATCACTATGTGATCCGTGTAAACTCATCGAACCTTTAAACAAACTTATAAGTAAGGGTTATCGTACCAACATTGTAATTAGATCTCTGAATATAGTTTACATTGGCACTAATATCGATTTTGTCATTAGCAAATTAAAACATAACTAAATTGTATCTTCTTTTGAGGCGGGGAAATTGACTAGTATGCATGTTGCGTGTTGCATGTTGCGTGTTGCGTGTTGCATGTTGCATGTTGCGTGTTGCGTGTTGCATGTTGCATGTTGCATGTTGCGTGTTGCGTGTTGCATGATCTTCGATTATTTCTTTTACATTTTTTGTAAAATTGGAAGAATTTGAAATTTGGATATACAAATTATGTAAAAAAAAATTATCAGTCATCGTATTTTCACCCTTATGTCTTTGACATACATCATGGAGTCTGCACTTGTATCAATATCTTTTTTTTAATTAAAGTTTAAAATACTATCATTGAGCTTAAGTTTGTAAACTATATCTTATCTCTAATATGTATTTAATTGCTGACAATAATTTGCTATTTTCAGGAGTGTTCAGATAACTAATTAATTAAAGACTGAAAATTATCAGTACTTAGAGAGGTCCTCATGCCACCCATCCTCTACTTTCAGAGGCATAATTAAAGGAGAAATGCTTCGCTTTAAGAGATGTACGAACGATCCAGTAGATTTACAAACAAAATATGCGTTATTTTCTGAACGCCTTATTAAAAGGGGATATCCAAAAAATGAAATTAAAACTGTTATACAGGAAGTGACTGCAAAACAAAGAAATCACACATTAATGGTAAAACCCAAATCTGTATAACAAGGTCGCCTCCCTTGATATTCTCTACAGTGTTTTCAAGACAGAAATCACACATAAAGAACAATATCTTAAAACACTGGGACAAATTAAAGGATGACGAAGAGGCAAAACTTTTATTTGATATAATGACCTCTTTTGCTTTCCGTAGGCATAAAATTTGAAAGAAACAGTAACATCAGCAACTCTGGGTAATTAACATGTTGCAGATTATGAAAATAGATTATATACTATATTTGTTAAATTGATAAACATGGTTAAATAGAAAAGAGTATAGAAAAGTATTAGTCAAACAGATCACAAGGTGTCGAGCCCTAATAAAATTACAGTATTTTTATAAGTGTCACTATGCAATGGCTTGGGCTCCTGACGATGAACATGGTCATGGTCAATTAGTTAATTTTAATTGGTCTAAATAGATGTTCGAAACACCTTGTGATCTATGGAGTTGGGGTGCTTGGATAGGATTTGACAACGATTTATTGAATACAGATTAGAAAAATGAAGCAGGCCTGTCCTCTTTTCAGAAAAATTGGATCAGCCTCTGATTAGCTATCCCCGTTTGATACGCCTATACTAATGAATGTGTCTCTTTTTAGCTATGAATTTGTATATATGATCAATCTTGTAGATAAATAATATGTATATATGAAATTTGAATCAATTCAACTCAATATTTTATTTAAGTCTCATCTCTCTCAACAAGTATAATACAGTTATAAAACTAACAATGCAGCATCAAATTGTGATTATAATATACATTAAAACAAATCAAAACTATTGATGTTTATTGAATGTTCACAGTGCTTCATCTTTTATACCAGTTTTGAAAAGAAATTAAGTAATTTAGGATGTAGACAAAACATTCAATAAAAATACTGTAAATAGATGTTAACATAGATACGTAAATATGTATTCTTTTATGAAATCATAATAATGAGTGGTAACTTATTGCTTTCTGAAGGACGAACTTAATAAAATAACTATTTGTATACAGTTTTCACCATTCAGAATAAAATCCTTGTTGTAAGCAAATTTGAATTTTCCAAAATAACTATTAAACATTGCTAATTATCTATTAGAATATCTACCAAATAAGAAGGAACTGACAGGAGATACCCAAATGGAATAATAAATCGTATAAAGCAGACTTTTTTATAGTAAAGCATTTGTTCAAACATACATGTTTGAAAGTAAATATCAGCTGTGTTTGAATCCAGACTGCATTCTTAAAATGTTTTTTTATATTTGTATAAACAAATACTTCTGATATTGTAAATGATCTGATATGTACCAATATTACAAAAATAAGAGACATTAAGGTTGATATTCTCATGATTAAACAACAGGTAATTTAAAACACAAGTTAAATCTGTGGTTAATTCGAGCAAACCTATGTACCTTTAGCTTGATTGTTTATTTATTTTAGCAGGAATATAAAAATCTCTATGTTGATAGAACATCTCTGTCATTGAAAATAATTAACAGGTCATAAAATTCTATCAAATTATCCCATATCATCTAATTAATACTATAGATCAGTCTCCAGAATCCAAGTTTTGATGACTTTTGTTGATAGGTTAAATATAATTTTCAAATAAATTGAAGGATACACTATGTCAATAGATAGTTTCATGTTTGGTCCATTTATTACCAAGAATAATATAGTGCAGAATAAATTTGACTCATATCCATTTAAGTTCTAACATAAACCTTACCACTGAACCTCATGTAAATTTAACAAATGAATATTCAAAATTTTAGCCTTATTTTTCAGATTCTGTTACTTTTTAAATTTACAGACACTGGTAAAAACATAAAATACATAAATTTGTTCTCATGATAATTAATTAACCACCCTTAAAAATCAAACCACCATTCATCTAACATGCAATGAAGGTATTGTAATATAATTGACATCATTGAAACAGAAATCAAACAACAACAAACAAAAAAGAAAGAAAAGACCTCCCTAATGTACAAAAAAAATGTAATTTAACTTTATCCTTTAAGTTACCATACAACACGCAACACGCAACTCGCAACACGCAACATGCAACACGCAACATGCAACACGCAACATGCAACATGCAAAATAGCAGTACCCTGAGGCGGGATGTTTAGAGACACACACGTTAATTTTATCTCTAAAGAAGTAGCTCTTCACTATCCTACTACTTGTCGATACATTTATTTTGGCATTGCACAAGTCATGTCTTCTCTGACTGTTCATGACGTTAAAATACTAAATCCCTGGGATGTGTTTTAGTTGATTTTAGTCTCTGATGCATGATTTTTATTATTAATTGTTTTTGGCTTTTAACTAGCTGTCAGTAACTGCGAGTACTCTCAAATCGTACTTTCTTGTTAATTCGACCTGTTGATACTATTTTTAATACTTTTTTGTTATTTTATATTAATATGGATCTTGTCTGTATACCAGCTTTGATTATTTGGAATATCTACTAATTTTCACTTCTTCATACTACATTTGTATGAACATCAAGATTATTCTCCTTAAATCTGTACAGGAAGTTTTATTGTTGATATTCACCCCTTATGTATCTAGTGTTAAATTAGGTATTTATATGACAGACCTTTCTTGGTATTCCTAATTATTGGAAGATTTTATATAGACAGAAGTAGTATACCTAAAACGACAAAGTTATTTTTCATTTACCTGTATATATTATGAAAACCGGTTTTTTCAAACGTGATTATTTTCTAAGGGTTTAATATTTCGCGGTGGTGTCTTGCCATGGCTTTGTTTGGACTTGTTTGTTTGCTTTTTGGCCTTGAATGTTTGTCCCTAATATTTTATTAAGTATGTATTTACTTTCAGGTATCACAGATCGAATTTATTCGTTTATAGTGTGTTAATTTACGTTTTTTGATTGAGTTAAGCCTTCCAATTGATATTTTATCGTGTGTTTTTCTATGTTGTGATGTTATACTATTGTTTCAGAAAAAGGGAGAAGGTTTGGTACCATTAAAACGTTTAATCCCGCTGCAAATGTTTGCACCTGTCCTAAGTCAGGAATCTGATGTACAGTAGTTGTCGTTTGTTTATGTAATTTATACGTGTTTCTCGTTTCTCGTTTTTTATTTAGACTAGACCGTTGGTTTTCCCGTTTGAATGGTTTTACACTAGCAATTTTGGGGCCCTTTATAGCTTGTTGTACGGTGTGAGCCAAGGCTCCGTGTTGAAGGCCGTACATTGACCTATAATGGTTTACTTTTATAAATTGTTATTTGGATGGAGAGTTGTCTCATTGTCTGTCACTCACACCACATCTTCCTATATCTATTTAAGCTATTTATTGGAAAGTAGAATACTTGTGTTCCATAAATATTGGCAGTTTTTGACAATACACTGCACATGCATTTGGTACTAGCATCATAAATTCATGCAAAATTACTGAAATCTTCACAATTTTAGCAATTGTGCTAATTTTAAGACGGTTTTTGTCTAAAATGGAAGTGGTCGCATTTGTGTTCAGTATTAATATATAAATATATGTTGTATTTGATGATATTATAAAGGTTGAGACTGAACACGAATGTGGCCACTTACATTTTAGACAAAAACCATCTGAAAAGTGATGTTTTATGGCATATTTGATAGATTTTTTTATATTTAAGCTTGAATTTGAGCGTCTTTAATGACTTAATCAGTTCAAATATTTTACATAAACTAATAGAATCGACTGAAGTAGATACTTAAATGTTTAAAAAATATTAAAAAATAAATTCAGTTGTACTTGAATTTTAGGCTAAAACTAGTCCTTACCGGACCTTCTCCTTTGCATTTTTAGGTCTTTCCACTTTTCCCACAATCCAAAAATGATTTATTTTTTCGTATGAGAATTATGAGGAGATAAAATGAACTCTTCATCATCACATATCGCTCTTTCATCGCTCAAAACTTTTTTTTTTAAATCAAAAGGTTAAAAGTGGTATAGTTTAAGTTTTTTAAAGTCCTGTCTCAAGTTGTCTATTTAGTTCAAAATACATATTCTCTAGATTATTTGCCTGTATGCATGTATTAAAACTTACATGGGGATCTCTCCGTGTCCTGATTTGGACAACAGTTGTTATATTTCGTTGGGCACTTAAATTCGTGGATTAAGCCACCCAAGAAAACCACGAAAATTGGTACCCCACGAATAAACGTACTTTCACAGTAGGTGATTTGTTGAATTAATTCATATACCATAAGTCATGGAGACCTAAAGTCGTTTAATATGAAGTACTTGGTCCACTAGCAGGAAAATGAGGTCAAGGTCTAATGTCTAGGTCATGTTTGAAATTTGAACTTTGCTTGTTATCTTTATTGTAAAGAAACCGTAACAGTTAATGATAAGAGGCTTTTGCCAAATAATTGGGAGCGGCTTCAACCCATTTCAGTCGAAGTGTTTTGGTGACCTTTTATAGGAGTTTTCTCCCCTTATGCATTTATAATCAGTATAACCCCTCAGCCATACAAGTGAATGACCTGGGATCTTTTTGATTTGAGATCACTGACCTATGACCTTGAAATTGAAGTCAAGGTCAAAGGATAATTTTACGCTCTAGATTTTGACCTTTGCTAAAAATTCATACTGGTTCATTATTGCTTCGCATCACGGTGCGGGGCTATTAGTTTCAGTCGATATACACGCCATTTTGAAATAATTACTAATCACATATAGATTCTGATTGGTTGCTTTATGATGCGGCTGAGATATAGCAACAGCTATTGGCTTAAATGAGATAAAGAATTACAGACTTTTCTCGTCTCATGATAAGACATCAAATGCCGGAAAATTAACTATGTGCATTTCAGTTCCGATCAACTGTCATTAATTTATGTTCGTTTTATTATATAGATATAAGAAGATGTGGTATGAGTGCCAATGAGACAACCCTCCATCCAAGTCACAATTTATAAAGATAAACCATTATAGGTCAAAGTACGGTCTTCAACACGGAGCCTTGGCTCACACCGCACAGTAAGCTATAAAGGGCTCCAAAAATTACTAGTGTAAAACCATTCAAACGGGAAAACCAACGGTCTAATCTATATAAAAAACGAGAAACGAGAAACACTTATGAACCACATCAACAAACGACAACTACTGAACATCAGATTCCTGACTTGGGACAGACAGGTGCAAACAATTGCAGCGGGTTTAAACGTTTTAATGGTACCAAACATTCACCCTTATCTGAAACAATAGTGTAACATCACAACATAGAAAGACACACTATAAAATATCAATTGAAATGGCTTAACTCAATCAAAAGACATATTAACACAAGTGAACATACACTGAACGAATAAATTTGATCTACGATACAATGTAAATACAAAATTAATATTGCACACTGAAATCCAATATTGAAATATCAATTATTAATACGTGTTTATTTGCTTTGTTAATCTGCAATATGCACGATTTGTTTTGCTAAACAATGTTCTTATACAATGTTTACAAATATACATTATCTGTATTTTATAACTTCTGCCAATCTAGGCACACCTCCAGAGAGGCACACCTCTAGAATACTAATTCAACAACCAAATGGACACATATTACCTTAAATTAGGATAGAGCGAAGCAGTCCACAGCTTTTTAGAAAGCTCAAACTTGTAAAACCATTAGGTTGGTAGACATATGACCTTTAAAAAGGTCAACTGGAAGTGATATTCTTTTAACCGCAAGTAGCCATTTTCACACTAACTTAATGAAAAAGTACCTAAAAACCTTATTTTTTTAGAATCAGTTTGAAGTAACAAACCATATGAACCAGATGTGACATCTTCTAACACCATTTTAAAATTTAATTCTTTATTATCGAGCTTGAGGTGGAAAGACCTTCAATTGTTCTCTGAAGAATTGGTTTTTAATTTTGCATTTGTTTAGTTATACATGTAGAATACATTTAAGAAAGCCTTAATTTAAACATCGTCATTTTCCAGTTTTTTATTTGTCAAACACAAAAAAAAAAAAAAAATTTCAATAGAAACAATGTAGAAAATTTTTGTCAAAAATCAACTTTTAATGTTTGAATCACTGTTCACATCGAACAGATTGAAAATATATTATTGGTATTGAATAAATACAACATCACATGCAGTTTTGTGAGTTAAAACATGTATTTTCATCTTTTATAAGATAATTTATTTACTCAGGTAAATCAATCAATGAGTGATGGATTTCTCTTAGAAGAAAGTCAAAGGTCCCAGTGAATAAACTACCAGAGAACAATAGCTATTAGGACAATAGAACAGACAAAAGTTTAAATAGATTGACCAATAGGAGATGACTCTGTGGAATAGTTTCATTTGGTTCGCAATAACGTCTATTGATGTTTCAGAAGGTTTGAAGAGGATTTAGTCAAATTGAACTGATTAAAATTCAAAAGTCCTCTTTCTTTCTGTAAAATATGTGTGTGAACAACTCTTTTTTAGAAGAAAATTTTAAGGGGAAAAACATATTATATCAATTTTTTTTTTAAACTGATTTTCAAACAAAAACCATTGTTAAATATCACAATCATTTGGCCAAAGCAGAGTGGTCAACTGTCATACAATGAGGTCATTTATCTTGCCATGAGTTCATCAGTCTGGCCATGATGTAATTTGTCTTGCCATGAGGTCATCTGTCTGGCCATGAGGTAATTTGTCTTGCCATGAGGTCATCTGTCTGGCCATGAGGTTATCTGACTGGCCGTGAGGTCATCTTTCTGGCAATGAGGTCATCTGTCTTGTCATGAGGTCATCTGTCTGGTCATGAGGTCATGTGTCTTGCCATGAGGTCATCTCTTGCGACGAGGTCATCTTTCTTGCCATGAGGTCATCTGTCTTGCCATGAGGTTGTCTGTCTGACCATGAGGTCATCTGTCTTACAATTAGGTCATCCCTCCAACAAAGTGATCATCTGTCTTTCAATGAGGTCTTGCCATGAGGTCAATGAAACAGCAAGGAATACCTGTCATTGTTATTATGCAATCATCATTTAATTTGAAAACCTCAAAATTTTAATATCAAATGCAATGAACCCTGATTCCTATAGAAAAAAGGGTAAATTGAAATGGTTAAAGCCATTTGATATGTTTGACCTGTTTTTAGGCAATTAAAATGCATAATAACGTTTTTTCCATTGCCATGTGTTTCATGCAAAAAATTGTTTAACATTTAGTAAACCTGTTTATGATAAAAAGAACAATTGTTCAAATGCCTTAATTCATTAAAATATATAAGAGCACATTAATCTCAGGAGTACACTTTTCTTCATTTTTGTTGTTCAAAAGAGAAAACCAGCGGCCTTATTTATGCCATAAACAATAACCGAAAAATAAATATGGCAACCAAAAACAACCACTAAAATACAGGCTCCAGTCTTTAGACAGGCACATAAAGAATGCGGCAGGATTAAACATGTTTGTGAGTGCTCAACCCTCTCCTTAACCTTGGATAGTAGTGTAATAGTACATTTTATTGTATGTTAATGTACATGTATTTGTAATCAAAGTGCTGGATAGCACCTCTGGGAAGTTTGCAACTGTAGATGTGTATCATTTCAAATAGGTTATAGATGTGTATTATTTCAAATATGTATTTAATCACAGCTTTGATGTTTTTAACTAGACCATATTCTTTTCAGCAATTATCAACAAAAAATTTTGTTCATTGTTTGTCATTTAAATTTTGATATTTTCTATTGAAACCTTAAACTGTTGTTCTAAAATAATCAAATATACAATAAGCTCTGTTAAATTTCTTTATGTGCCCATGCCATATCTAAGGCCTGTGATTTTATAGTAATTTTTTTTCCATTTGTAACTGGGCATAACCCTAACCATAACAGTAAAATGAGGGCACAAAATTCAAACTTGATCTTGGTTTTGTGGTTAAAAGTATTGTGTATAAGTTTTGTAACATTTGGTCGAGACACACTAAAGTTAGAGCACGGAATTGAAAAATATTTGTAAGTCTTCCGCGGAACCCGGTGTCTCGCCTACTTTTGCTGTTAATCGCAGGCTCAACAAAAATAAGGAAAAAAGTTAATAAAAATATTCCTCTCTATACTATCTTTTGATTGTTAGAAGCTTCTGTCCAAGTTTGGTAAAAATCCAGGATAGTTTATGAATTTAATAAATGTTTTAAAAAATTTAACTGCAGACTGTATGTAATGTTAACTGGAAGAAAAGCTAAGTCCATTAATAAGTAAAATACGGAAAAACAAGAACAAAATTATAACTAAATTTCCTTCTAGATAATAGCTTTTCATCATAAACAAGTTCTGTCCAAGTTTCGTACAAATCCGGGATAGTTTAAGAAAGTTATTAAATTTTAAAAACTTTAGCCACAGAGTGAATGTAATGTTTCCTGACAGAAAAAATAAGTCCATTTATAAGTAAAATACTGAAAAAATGGATTTTTTTTTTTACAAAATTTACTTCTGGATACTATCGTATGATCATAAACAAGCTTCTGTCCAAGTTTGGTAGAAATCCAGGATAGTTTAAGAAAGTTATTAAAATTTCAAAAACTTTAACCACAGAGTGAATATTTGTGGACGCCGCCGACAATATGTAGGAAATCTATGTCTCGATTTTTCGACAAAAGTCGAAGGCTCGACAACTATCACAATTTTTAAATTTGTAAAGGGGCATAACTCTAGAACAGTAAAACTGACGCCACCAAAACTCAAATCTAAACCGTGTTTTGTGATAATGAGCTTTGTGTATAAGTTTCATAACGTTTGGTTGAGACAAACTAAAGTTAGAGATCGTAAACAAAAAATTCAACAAACTTTTCCATTTGTTAAGGAGCATAACTCTAGAATTGTAAAATCGACGCCATCAAAATTCAACTTGACCTGTGTTTTGTGGAAATAAGTATTGCGTATAAGTTTCATACAATTTGGTTTAGGAGAACAGAAACTAATTTTTGGATGTACGGACTTATGTACCAGAAAGGGACGTACATACTAACAGAAGAAAAAGGGTAAAACTTAATACGGTGGGGACATAACAATAGCAGTATGACGAAAGGAGTAAAAAGTTTATAAACACTAGATTCATAGAGGTGCTTATAACCCTGTAACACATTTTAAAGTTGATGCTGTGAAATTTAGCATTGAGGCAATAACATTTGAGATTTTTGGTTCGTCATAATTATTTGGACTAGCACTAAGAGTAAGAAAGTCATTTTGCTATTACATGGACAGATTTTATTTAATCATGTTGCTACAGCACTTGTCTTGATACACTGAGTTATTCTAAGTAGAAGCTGACTTGTCTGCCTTATCCTTGTAACGATTTGTGTACAAATGTTATTGTTAATCGTAACACAGAGGACATGGGCTGTGATATGTACGAACTGTCGTTGAGTCAATGTTTTTCAGCTGTCAGTTTGATCCACGTGACTGAGCATGCTGGACGAGTGAAGGTCCTTAAATTCACATTGGAATGTGAAATAGCTAGTATTTAAATAGCGGAATTCAAAAGTTTTCAAATGTTTTTGGCATCAAAACCTTCCCATCGATGTTTTGACAAAAACATGCACTTTTCTATCATAGCCGGTATTTACCTTTACTCATCCTTGGCGTGTGACATAAGCCATATGATTATCGAGTATTTCTGTCACCTGTGTATAATTGTTCAATCAAACTTTTATCACTTGTCAATTATCCGACGGCTTGGTCAAAATATAAACATGTTAAAAAGTACGTTGCATTCAGTAATGTCAGTCATACGGGATTCTTTCGATACACTCGGGCTTTTACTTTATATTTAATACTAAACATTTGTAAATATCGTACATAGTAAAAATTACGCGGGAAAATGTTCATTCATGAAATGTCTCGCGTAGATTTCTTTTGATTTTCTCTTCAGCGCATGGAAAATCCGCGAAGTAGTGTTTGTAATAATCATTTTCAAAATGAAGTTAAATTCACCTGAATTGTCGGTGAACATTCATTTCTTTTTTATTCAAGCTGTAATCTTTTCAAAAGGACTCAAAATTTCAAAAGCATCTTCCTAGAATTAGTATTCAAACACTAGTACTACATTATCTTGGAGCAGAATATTTGCGATAGTCTGTCACCGGAAGTTAGAGGCCGACGCCTTAGGAAAGTATTGCTACAGCAAACTTCCCAATAAAAAAGATAGACATGGGATTAATGTCCATGAAACAACAACCCATAGGGTTAGGGTTAGGATCTGTTTGAAGGAAGGGAATTTTTTATCGGAACTGGGAAAGGTAATACCATATGTCAATTTAAGAAATTGTGCCTGTACATGATAACTTAACGATTTCTAATATTTCTGTTGGAAGAATCATTTAACGTAACGAGAGCATATCACTATACTAACACCGGACGTCTGATTTGACGCCCTTATCCTGCCTGCAGGTTGCTACGTATTAATAAAACCTGCAAAGTCAAACTGACGTCCCACTCCCTTTGGCATATGTCTTATTGACAAACGAAAGAAGTCCAAAAAAAAAGGTAAAACCATTAACATGATGGCAATCATAAAAAAATCAACTGTGACCTTGCAGGCATATTATTTGAATTAATCTTTCACTAATAGATAACTTTGATCAGCGCCATCAAGGCCGTCACCATCATTTTAAACAAGGGCAATTGAGGTCCAAATTTATTAAGTCAAACTCACTGGGTTGTCATTTTGAAGTTTTGCTCATTGCAAAAGCCAGCCTGAAAATGATGTAGGGCCAAGATAGTTGCTTTCTATATTACCATTGCCAGCAAATATGGAGTGAGTACGCATAAATATAGAATCTCCTTTCCTAACATAAGCAACAACAGTTCCACTAACAGAATTATCGTTGGCAACACTAGCTCGTATAAAGGTTGCTCCATAGATATCTGTGTTGATCATCAACTTAGTCGAATGAGCGTCGGTCCAAATTCTGGTAACCCATATAAACACGTAGATGCCTTCAGTTGGTGCAGTGAAAATACCAGTTGCTTCTTTGTAACCATGACCTGCATTAGTTTTCGTAACGTCATATATCAAAGTATGATGGGCACCAGGATTTAATTCGGATTTCGACATATACGCATAAAACGCAATGACTCCCTCGGCGAAAGCATTATTAGAAGGCATCAACAGGCGTGCTGACAAAAAAAAAAACACTTTTCCTTCCATTCAAAAATTAAAGACACAGCACGAATATATTAAGTTGTGAATTATTAAAAAAATATGGAGAAAAGTTGTACAACTTTTATATAATACTTATCCTTTCTTAAGTCTAATTTGTTTGTCTTTTCTTTGTGTGTTGCGATGTTTGGCGGCTGTCTGGTCGACTATGCATGATGCTCCTTTTCTGCTTTAAATATATAATAATATAGTTATAATTATGAGTCGTATGTTTGTTCTTCCGATTGTTTGATTTATCAGAATATGTATGCATAGGTCTTTTCGTAGTTTTACTGAAATATCTTTGGATATGACTTGTGTGCATTTATGAAGGTTGAGCAAGTAGGTTAAAAACTAACTTTGCCTTCAAATGAGTGATATTTAAGAAGTAGTAATAATTGAACAGTTGAGTCTTTTTTACTGAAGATGAAACGACCCTTTAGACGAACGAAACTACAAATGTTCAATCAAGTATTACCTTTTCGGAATGGCGAATTAGCTTTAATCCCATGCTTAACGGCAATGTTCACACGTTCTATGTCTTTATATATTGGGGTTTTATGACCTTTCTGCATGTTATTATTACCATCGGAATAATTCTTACAAACTTTTCAAATGTTTTCATACGGCGTTCGATTTTCTTAGTGGTGTATGTATGTTTCTTTTTCTCGAACATTAAATCTTGGATATCTCTCTGCTGGTTATAAATTGTATGCTCCAGATCGGAAATGCGTATATTTTGCATTTCGACCGTTTTTCGCAAAGTTATCAATTCTGTGTACACAGTTTCAAGATTTAGCACTTCATTCTCTAGATCTTCTCCATTAACAAAACTACTGATAATTGCCACAAAACTAAAAAATGTCAATAAACTGATTGTTAATACGTCTATCGTACCAATGATATCCATGACTTCTATTCGACATTTATGATAAGAAACTAACCTTAAGATATGTATATATATAGATATTGGACTATTGTTAGAGACAAACCTAGCTGGAACAATCAATGCGATTTAGATACAAAATGAAAATAACGCTTTATAAATGTCGTGCGTCCGAAGAGCTTTTCTTGATACACCTTCATAAGAAACGCTCCAACCAAAGGTAGCAATACACAGTTAGGAGTTTGATTTCGCATTTTGACCCACTGAATTTTTCAAATATGCAAGTTATTGAGTAATAAAATCAATTTTTAGATAGCTGAAGAATAATACAGCCTTCAAAGTGGGTTTATATGAACATCAAGATTGTTTTTTTTTGCATGTTTTATAGTCCATTAACTGTTTGACAGTCCGTATTTTCACATATGTAACAGAAAAACAAAGGATTATATTTCACTTTTTTAACAATATGAAATCAAATCTATGGAAATGCTGCTTCCATACATATCACAATAGTAAGCCTTATTTGTTAGAAAGCAAGGGAAAGAGCGTGGTTAAAAATAATGAGTGTCAATTTCAATATTTTTTTCCTAACTGTGTATTGCTACATAAGCATCTGAAAACCGGGAATGCTCAAAATGCATTAAACGCGTGGAACAAAATTGTGTGAACATTTTTCTTTAACTTTAATTTAACAGTTGTAAATCCAGAAACTATTAATACATAGGATGGAGTTTTATGTTAATTTTCGTATTTTTAATTTGTGACCCCCTTTTTTGCATATTTTGTATCAAATAAATGCAGATTACAAAAAACGCAGAAAAAAAAATAATGAATTAATTATGCACATTAAAATTTGTTTGACCCTACAACCATTTGATATGATTGTCAATATTTCTTCAACCGTGTGGAGACAATTGCCTCTTAAACCGTTAAAGGGGCAATAGCGGTCAAATTCATGATTGGGGCCCAAAATCCGAAATCCAAATACAAGGTTAGATTCAGCATATTAAAAAGAACCCCAAGATTTCAAGACTTTGAATTAAACCCCATCGAAATTGGTCAAGAAATAAGCAATTTATAAAAAGTATTAGAAAAGTATTGTTATAGGCCCCTATGCAATTCCTAAAAGGTTAGGGTTACCACCCCAACCTTTTTTTGTGGTATTGAACCTCGTGGTACAATTTCATAGATATCCATACACCTATACAGTCAAAAAATTTGCGGTAAGTCAGCTGACAGTCTCGAGGTAAATGGACAAAAGCTATATCAACATTCTGAACATTTCTGCCCATCAGATTTTCTCTATTTATAGCGGTTTTCAAGATAATAAACAAGACTTGCATTTTACCCCTCCAATATTTTTTATCCATGTCAGCCATGTTGGTTGGGAAGCAGGGTCATCAGACAAATTTTTAAACTAGATACCCTAATGATGATTGTGGCCAAGATTGGATAAATTTAACCTTGTAGTTTCATAGAAGATCTTAGTAAAAGTTTGCAGACAATGACAAAAGACAAAAGCCAATATGGGCCAGGTGAGCTAAGAACTGTAGACAGCTGTCAAAGTAAATAAATGGTGAATGTGTCCATGGGACACAGATGATGCTCCCGCTTGCATATAACCTTACAAAGGGACATAACTCATGAATAGTAAAAGTGACCCTTCCAAAAGTTGTACTTACTGTGAAAGTACTTTTATTCGTGGGGTACCAATTTTCGTGATTTAGTGGATGGCTTTAGCCACGAATTTAACTGTCCAACGAAATATAATAACTGTTGTCCAATTCCAGACATGGAAAGATCCCCATGTACGTTTGATTACATGGAAAGTCAGATTTCCGGTGATGATATGCGATAATGAAATGTTCCTTTTTTCATAATTCTCATACGAAAAAAAAAAATAAAAGATTTCATTTTGGGCTTGCTTTTTTTATGTCATAATAATTGATTCTACAATTCAAAATATTATGAATTTGTTAGTAATGAAGGACGAACAAGTGAGTGAAAATGTGCACCTTATTTAAAAATGCCCCACAAATCATTATAAAATTATGATTAATATCACGAATATTCGATTCTGAAGTCTTCAAATTCGTCACTCGATTTTTTTTCTTCAGAAAACTAAAATCCACAAATTTAAGAACCCACGAACATGTAACTTTTGCTGAAACCACGAAAATTGATACCCACGAATAAAAATACTTTCACAGTAATCTCAGTTTTGTGGTAATAAGCATTGTGTACAAGTTTCATAACATTTGGTTGAGGTTAACTTAAGTTGGAGAACAGAAACCAAAAATTCAGCAATTTTTCCATTTGTAAAGGGGTATAACTCTAGAACGGTAAAAGTGACACCACCAAAATTCAAACTTTATCTGTGTTTTGTGGTAATAAGCATTGTGTATAAGATTCATAACATTTGGTTGAGGCAAACTTAAGTTAGAGAATGGAAACTTTTCCATTTGTAAAGGGGCATAACTCTAGAAAGGTAAAAGTGACAACATCCAAATTCAAACTTGATCTGTGTTACGTGGTAATAAGCATTGTGTACAAGTTTCATAACATTTGGTTGAGGCTAACTAAAGTTAGAGAACGGAAACCAATTTCAGGACGTACAGACAGACAAGGGTAAAACTTAATGCCCCCTTCGCTATGGCAGGGTCATAAAAATGTAAAGACAAACAATGAAGAACACCATATGGCCTAGATTGGCAAAAAAGAATTTTGTAGGGGAAAGTCTGAAACAAATAGTTTTCCTTGTACCCTAATCTCTCCAAGCTGTAAAGTAATGCTCACTATAGACAATAGACAATACCTGAACAAGCATTGAGAGTATTGCATGGCAATACATAGTCCCCTACCAGTTAAAAATTCATTATACTGGAACAAAATGCTAACTTGTTCTATAACTTGTCATGGTGTAAACTATATAAAAATTATCAAATCAATATCGTCAAGCATGACAAAAAAAGTGTGAAAAATGATTATTTGCATGAAGTCCAAGGACCATAACTCTGCAAAATAATCATCCGAACCGAACATAATTCGAAATTGATCTGTTACTTGTCATAGTTAAACTATATATACCAAATATCAAATCAATATCTTTAAACATGACGAAAAAAAGTGGAAAACTTATTTGCCAGACTGATGGATGGACAGACAGACGGAAGGACAGACAAATGGATGGATGGATGAGTGCAAACGTAAAGTCCCCTTCTACTTAATGCAACACGACTACTAATTTGGACAAGGTAATAACAGAGGGCATAGGATTTAGTAAGTAGGGTCAAAATGAGTTAACTACAGTGGCCACAATATACCAACATATATAAATTCTACAATAGTTATCAGTATCTTATCTGTATATATAATGCTTCCAGGTGCTCCCCCTCAAGTGGAGTGGATTTAATCAATGACAGGGTCAAACCAGACTTGAAAATTGATATTTGCTGTTTCTACAAGCATTTAGCAACAGCGAAGACTTGGTTGGCTCAGTGACTGCTGCTTTGTGAACTAGCACCTTAAAAAGCAGGGTTGATATTCATATCAAATTAAATGTACTTGTCCTGATATGCATGCAATATTTGCCACTGGATGTTGAACACAATTTACATATGCTTCCATTAAAACCTCAAGAGTAAACACCAACTTCCTATACACTGTTGTTATATTGAGAAGTACAATGTTTAAGCTAAGATTGACCATCTGAGGCATAGCTGGATCATATGTATTTTACATGTTCTTGTTCTGAATTGGTTACAAGATTCCCTGTAAAATCAACATCTCGGTTTATTCTAATTAGTACTGAAGCGGAAAGGAAGATTGTTATTGTGCAATCTTGAAGTCCTTTGCATGGCTTTTACAACTTTTATTAACTGCCTGCAAGACTTAGCAACAGTCTCAATGAGAGAATATACAGCTGTGTAGAATGAGAAAAATACAGACATGCTGTTTGTAACCACTTTTATTTACTCATGGCTAATATAGCCTTCTATATACATTTTACAATTATCAAGCTTTCAGATGTCCGACTTCAAAACAAACAAAGCTTGTACCTAACACTCAAGCATAAGCTTACATTATATCTCCCTTATCAATTGAAACCATTATTTTAGTATCAATCTACCACATAAACACATTTTAATATGCTGGTAAAATATCTCGCTTTTCATTTAATGCAACAACCTTATCTCTTAAAACCTGCTCACATATATGAATTTACAATATGTATATTTTTAAAGAACTATCACAATTTCCACCCTACAAAGAATATTTTCTATACTCATGATCAAGAGGAATGGTATAACAGATAACTATATGTTTTAAAGTAATTAAAAACATGAAATACATGAAAAAATATGAAAGAAATGAAATGAAATGAATACTTACAAGAATCATCAAGAACAAGCTTTTGCAACATCTTGACACTGAGTAAGATGAGGAACAGGATTATATCTAGTTTGTGTACATCATTCTTGTTAGGAAATAAAAGAGCCTATTGATTCCTTCCATTGTCTATCTGGCTTTACAAAATAAAACAAGAATTATAAAAATCATATAAAGTGAAATGAAATGAGTAAATATCTACTGAACAATAAGTAATGTTTAAATTTCCAAATTTAACAATGATACAATTAACCACTTTGATCAGATAAACACACATCTGCTTATGGTCCCCAGAAAGACTGTCACACATTCATTTTTTTGTCTCTTCTGTCAGTTCATCTTTTTTGTCCTTTTTCTCACCTGCAACTAAAAATCAGATATATTTTATATGTATTAAACAATTTTAAAATATGATGATATTTTCTACAATTTCATGATTCATTATCACACCCTGGGTATATTAGTGACATTGTGATTGGTGTAATGCTGTCACGTGGTGACCCCCTATTGATCCGTAAGATTTCATAGGGGTATCATGACTTCACGTCTACTATTAATGGTGACGTCATCTATTAATGTTATTGTATTTCATTGTTTATTTTTATACAAAACTTGGCAGGAAAAGTACTGTGTGCGATAAATTCAATTAAGGTTCACTACTGGCCCCATATGGATCCATAAAGGATTGTTAAAATCCATAGGGGATTCGACCTTCCGACCCATCTCCTACGGATTTAACTCTCTATGGATCCCTAGGGGGTCAGTAGCAAACCATATAACCTATATTATCAACAGTGTATGTCCGCTTTCATTTACTGCATGCAACTTTCTCATAACTTGTGTTTTTTGTATTATATTTACAGGAGATCTCAAGGATCCCCTCAAGGCTTCTGAATTATCAAATATGAAAATGATTATCAATTCGTCCAGCATTTTGCATTTTAGTAAATGTGGATATTATGATTTAAGGAACACATGAAATATTTGATTACAAGTCTTCAGCAATTGTCACAGTAGAAAGATGAAAATCTTGTACATGTAGTAACAATAATTCACACTATATTCATATTTAAATCCACTTTATCTCATATTAAAGTAAATGTTCATTGTCTAAATTTCGATTGAAGATACAATATAGCAGATGTGTACAATTCATACAAGGACAATAATAAATAAATTCTTTTCATTAACAGTCATGTTGTCAAGACTAAACAAAGTTATCTTCAAAACAAAAAAATATGGATAAAAACAAATGTAATAATTCATATTTATGTATCTTAAATGTGATAGCCTGATTGATTGACATGCTAAGGAGAATTTAAAAAAGCAGGCTGAAGGTCATAAATGCCTTTTTTAATGATTTATTCCTTGAAGCCACATATAAAATGAATGAATTACTTTTTCTCTGCTTATATTTCAGATATATGAGTCAGTTTGCAATACATGTACAAACAATATTATTCATAAAACTGAATCAATATAGAGTTGTTTTTCTTAGCAAACATATATTCCTGAATAATCAGTTGAATTAGCCATTTATTTCAAATCCTTATTTTTCATGGTTGACATTACATGTTTGGTCTTAATTTTTTTCTGCATAGATTTGTACAGAATAAGCAATATACCTCATGAATATAGAAAGTTGTGATAAAAGTTTATAAATACAGAAAAACATGGCCGCCACCAAAAACTTCAAGGCCTAAACGGTTATCAAATAGAATACAACTAACAAGATTTAAGGTGTGAAATAAATTAATCCAAGTGAACTGCTACATCTTTGAATGTTTTTTTTTAAAATGAATTTTTGTCCTTTATTTTGATGATTGTCACCAAAGGCAACTCCTGACAACCTCTTTATGTCAATGGTGAGATTTTTCCTTCATCCTTGTAAATAGCATAACATCTAAATCATTTGAAATATTATCTCAATTTCATATATTATCTTACAGAAATAAAATTTTTTTTATGTAATAATATGTGTGATTTCATTAAATCATAAATGTAGTTCTATTTTCTTTACCATTATGTACAGGTGCTGTAATAATCAATTTTAGTAAATCACATTACATACCATCACCATCAGCACCAGTATTCTCACTGTCAGTGCGGCGTCTTTTCCGTGGAGTCATGCGCATTCGTAATTTAGGTGCTGGCAAGGCATCCATACCAAGAACCTTGTGTATTTGTCTAAATGCAATCAGCCTCAATGCATGCTAAGGAAAAAAAAATAAACATCAGTTTGGAATACTTTATTTCATGGTTAATGACTTATTCCTATCAAAACATCAGGAAATGTATATTTCCAAGTGTATGTAATCAATTGCTTGCCTTTAATTACAAAGGTTCCAATTCTCAGAATCAAACAATTTAAATAATCATCAAGTTTATAGAATTTTGTACTGCACTATTTCTAGAACAAAGTTTTGTTCATTTGTCTATGTCTGGATCTGGACCTTTTCTCACAAAATTGACAGTGATTGGTAATCAAAGTGCTTGTAAGCACTGAAGGGTAAAGATTGTTTTAATCTATCAGTGGGAAATAAAATTATATATTGCATTGTATAAAGCACTGGTTGTTGTTTATTCAACTATTATTCTGGACAAAGGAAGATGACTCCAATTTTTAAAGATGTCTTTAACAATGACATCATTTATATTTTTAGGACAGATGTTAGATTCCTGCACCTTGCAAAAGTTATGTAATTTTCTTGACAAGTATAACATTATTTTGTGACTTGAATATCTGAGAATATATATTATATTGATAATTTTTTGGAAATGTTCATGGATAGGATGTATAGAATGTTATGATCAATGCACTATATTTTGTGTATCAAAAAGGTAGTGATAAGCCTTGGAAGATTTAGATATCAAGTCAGTACCATAGGGTGATAATTTTTTGGAAATGTTCATGGATAGGATGTATAGAATGTTATGATCAATGCACTATATTTTGTGTATCAAAAAGGTAGTGATAAGCCTTGGAAGATTTAGATATCAAGTCAGTACCATAGGGTTTTGATTGCATTTCATGCAATCTTTACCCAAAAACTAATACCTGTGCAGAGGCTGTAATATCTTCTCTCTCCTGATTGGTCAGTGATGTAGCAGCATCCATGGGATCTTTCTCACATGGATCATGTAATCCTGGTCCAGCTAATTCAAAAGATAATCAATAATTTTAAACTGCTGAAATATTTTTAACATCTAATTGAAAAGTAGAAACGATTGATGTGTAACAGTCACCTTTCAACAATATTGTTAACAAGAGTAGTTTGATGATATATGAATACACACAGGAACCCTACTTTGTACTAGACAGTAACACAGGAGTTGGAATTTATATCAGGCAACAGTCTGCAGGAAACTATGTAGCTCAAACCAGACATCCGTCTGAATCTGAGTGAACAAGTCGTGGTTGTGGAATGTGGACATCACAAAGGCAGTGAATACCAATATTTTATACAAGGAGTTTTATAGTTGCTTTTTTATTTTCTCTATCAGAAATGATCGAGTGTGCTGAAAATGTGTCAAGTGTCAAACACTTTTAAAACAACTTTTCTATAATTAACTTCCATAAAGTCTGCTTCAAAATATCTTTAAATCAATCAGTTAATTTTAACATTTACCTGGAAGGAGTAATCCAGATGCAATACATTCAAAAACTCTTCTTAAAGCATCACCAGGGCTCATGCTGGGTCCTCCACTTGCTACACACTTCTCTACCAATAATTCCATTGCCTGTAAACAATTTTTAACAATTAATATCAATCACCTCGAATACAAACATGATAAACATTTGTGAGGTATCAATAACTGATACCTTTTTAGTTCATATTAGGATTAACAAGCATTCTGAGAGTATTGCATGGCAATACATAGTCCCCTACAGGTTAAAAATTCATTGTACTGGAACAAAATGCTAACTTGATCTAAAACTTGTCCTGGTGTAAACTACAACACAAAAATCAAGTCAATATCTTCAAGCATGATGAAAAACAGTGTGGAAAACTGATTATTTAAGTGGATTTTCTAAGTCCAAGGACCATAACTCTGCACAAAATCATCAGACCGGAACAAAATTCGAAATTGATCTGTAACTTGTCATGATAAAACAATATATCAAATATCAAATCAATATCTTCAAGCACGAAGAAAAAAAGTGCGGAAAACTGAACTGGGAATCTGCCGGACTGACGGATGGACAGACAGGCAGACAGATGGACAGAGTGCAAACCTAAAGTCCCCTTCGACTGTCGGTAGGGGACTAATAAATTTCTTTCATTCATTCCTATAGACAGTCCTAATCTTTGAATCTAAAAATTACACAACTTAACAAAGAACGAACTTTTTTAAGAACAATTCAGAACAATATCTTATCAAGAATACTCCTTACATTTTATTTTATACAGCAACTGTGCTATTTGCAGAGTCCAAATGCATTCTTGTCTGGGACATTGAGATTGTGTTTTCGTTGAATTTTATCTAAGATGTTGTGAAAGAATTATCTCCAAAAAGGTAGGATTTTTCAAAATTTTAAGCAAAACAGCCATTTATATATTGATGTTCAATATACCTTTTTGGAAAGCACTAGCTGCACCTTTTGGTCAAAACAAGATACAGAAAGTGAGATACAAATCATTATCATATACTTGTATAAAATAATACTAAAATTTTACAGTTCAATAACATTTAAAGATATTAAAAGGCTATGAAAGGATTACTAGGTTTATTGATCAGATTCCTAAGAATTTCCTCAGCGGGCTGACAAAGGAACCTTTATTGACTGCTTCCGGAATGTTATCACATGCTTTTCCGTTAATTTCCGTGACATTTATCACATGCAACTTCGTGCATTTCCAGAAATTTGTTCAAAAACGACAGCACAGTGCGGAAAACCGCAAGTGATTTAAGACTTTTCACAAAATGGTTGAGGAGCAAATTTCAAACTAAGAACATGATAATTGTTGTGACAAGATAAATAAAATGCTTGTAATATCAATAAAAACAATTAAAGTTAAGAAATTTGTATTTGGTTGTCTGTAAATTATTATCTAAAAATTCATGGAAAGGTAAAATTTTAATTAATAGTTCTTGTCTGTATTTCTTCTGTTGAAGTATATGATAAAAAGATAATTACATATCATTTATCATATCAGACCCTTTATCGGCCCTCGTTCATGATATCAGCCCTCGAGCCTGTGGCTCTTGGGCTGATATCATGACCTAGGGCCGATAAAGGGTCTGATATGAAAAATGCCATGTAATAATCTATACTTATCAAATGTTATTAGGGCTGTTCCAAAATTTATTGCGTGGGTGGGATGGGAGGCAATCAAATTAACTAAATATGGGTGGTTGCATTTCCTTGGTTGGGGTCTTAGAAAAGTGCCTCCCATGTGTTTAATTTTAGAACAATAATAAGAGTACACAATTTTAACTTTAGAAGTGTATAATAATTTTGTTTATCAATTTGGTTAGTCAACCTTTTTTCCTTAAAAGTTAATGCTTTAACTCTGGGTCAGAATTTTCAGTGCCACTATTGATTATGAACTCCATATAATCTTACTCTGTTATTTTAAAACACTTATATATAAGACAAGTGCTGCATATTTTGCATAATTCTATCATTTGTTTCAAAGAGAGACAATCTTTCATTGCATGCCAAAGGAAAAGACTATATTTAGTTTCTGTAGTGTGTATATTCACAATACATACCCATTCATTTAGAGGTGTCCATGTTGGTACTCTCTGACAAAGGTCACGCAAGATACGAATCACCACTACACAGGATTGCAGTCCATTTGCTCTAGCCTATACAAATGATACAAAAAAATATGCTTTACACAAGTTTCTGCAATAATTAGAAGAAAAATGTGGATGGAGAAAAAATGATTTATTTTTTTTCAAAGAAAAATAAAATAACTTACCTTGTCATGAACACTAATTTTTGTTGGGGAACTTTTCCCCCGAAATGTTTTGATGGTTATTCATATCAAAATAAATCGAATTACCGTAATATCAATTTCATCCACATTTTCCAAATGTATTTTCACACCGACACTCAAATTTCAACCATAAACAGTCATCTATTTTGGAGGTAAAATAAATGTGTTCAAACGAAAATTGAGTGTAAATGGGTTATCATGATATATAAACCTAGATTTTTCTATTAAGACCTAGGAGTTTTCAGGGCTTTCAAATAAAAAGGGCTTGCTTTTCCTATGTAATTCATTTAACAAAATAGACAGCTTCCATTCTATTAATTATTGGAAGAATGGAGCCACCTTTGGCCATATAATTGAAAGCCCTGTGTGTGCATATCAACTTTCCAGCCTCATGTTGGCACAAATGATCAATCTTTTTATATGGCTGAAACTCTTGCTTAATGTAGGATGTATAAATAGTACCATTAAATGGCCTTACTATATAAAGTCAGGTTTTGGGTTATTGCAAAAAAGACGTTACTGTAGTTCTTCACTTTTTCAACGAAAAACCTACATCTTAAACAAAGTAAATGCAAAATTTTGAATAAAACTTTGTAAAGAAAACATAAGCTTGACATTAAAATATGTGAACTACAGTAAACAAAATATTATAAGCTGAGATATTGTTTTTGACTTGATAACCAATTTAATTATGACAATGGCAGAAACCTACTATTTCACTGTTTACATTGATTATATTTTTTACCAATGAATGCCTTATGAAACCATGATTTAATAGAAGTATTGCAGACTTTGCATCAAAATATATCAGCTTTTATTTATGCTATTTTATACACAAGAAAGATTGATCATTGTTTTGTTTTGTTTGCTTTTATACTTGTTCAGATTCTTGTGGTTTTTCTGTAAGCACCTATAACTACAAAATCGCCATAAAATAAGCTCTACAGTATATTTCTTGAAGTATCTATGAGCCCTGTCATTCTTAATTTTCTCTTCATGCACACAAAAATAGTCTCATGAACATATTTATAGGTGCTTTGGATATCAGGTGGTGACTGCACATTTCTTACATAGCTAAATAACCACAAAAATATGTACAAAAACTTGCACAAGCTTTTAAACATCAAAAGTATATTTCATAAGGCTGCAAAGTAGTAAATTAAAAGTTTCCAACCTGGAACCATTTAGCATGGCGTAGAGCTGCTAGGGCATCAAGGCATTTCTGCCTGTCCAATACATCTGGTGGATCTTTGGTGGTTACAGGTGTGGCTGAAGTTTCTGTTAACACAATAGCAGGTTGTAGGAATGGGTGTTTGACCATGAGCAAAGCAGATTGGCAAGCCTTTTTATGCAGACCCCAAAGGTTGAAATCTTTGCATTCATGATTTTTTATAAGCATGCTTTTATTGTTATTATAAAATGATATTTCAATAATCACATTTCCTTACCAGAACTTTGACATGTAGTAAAAATCACAAACAAAATTAAACATTGGTTAACTGAGAAATGAATTTTCACAATACAATTTGGCTTTAGAAATAAACAAGAAAAATTGTTACAAATTTCACAGATAAATTTGCTTAAGTAATAAACTGCTAAAATGGTTATTGATCTCCAACATAACAAAACTAATGTATTTTTCCAATTTAACCATGCAACATAATCTTCTTGACGTTAGAAGAACTGCCGGACACAGAGCATGCAAACACGCAAGTTGAACAAAATCATAGAAAAATACATACAAATTCTTCTATATTTCTCTAAAACTTAATAAGAATTAACCAAAAAAAATGTCTGAATGCAGAAATCTCCCAATGGAGTCCACAACTGCTGCTATGGTCAAAAATCCTTCCGCTGAGAGACTGGATGTTCTCTGACCTGTGCAGTAGATTGTCTAGAAGGCTTCCCAATGTTAGCACAATATAAACAGTTATTAACATAATCAAAATATAAATAATTTGTGTTTCATGTAGTGTCATATTGTTAATAACTTCCATTTATATCATAGTTAAAAGTAGCATGAAATGTTTTTCTGTACCAATCTTGTTTACATATACAATATATATAGAAATATATGGTACAGAATAAAAGTCATACTTGGAAGTTGTACGACAAGTTTAGTACTTCGCATTGCATAAGAATAAACTCTAGTAATTTTTGGTCACTTCTGGACATTTATCAGATATGATATTAATATGGAGATATAAATTAGCAAGAAAATATACTGTTCACCATACAATATTTGACAAAATGTAATGAAGAAGTAGAAAATATATATAAATTAATCTTTCCGGAGAAGAAAGACCATCTGTTTAAGCATTGTTTCTTTACCATTTTTTTTTTTTATGTTTTCTGTACAGTCATTCCTTGTAAATGAAACTTTTCTTTTAATATCATTTTAAATCTAAGTTATTCTGTTTAAACATTACATATTATGTGAAACATATAAATTGTGAACAGTGTATTTTCCTACTTTCTTATCTTGCTTGTACAAAACTAAGAAAACAGAGATCAGAAAATCATTACCAAGAACTCATAATAGGAACTGGAACAAAGTAAGAAATATTTTCAACAAATTTCAAAATTAAACTTTTGTAGGATGTATATTGAAAATAATATGTATGTACAACTAGTTTTACCTGAGTGCATTGGAATTTAGCTAAATAAACAGACAGCTTCTACAACTATCAGAAAAGCAACATCAAAGTCCCACTAAAATCTCCATAACCTTAGTACTGTATACATAAAGTGGAGATATTTGTTGCATAGATGAACAACTTTAAAATTTAGTCCAGAAGTGCCATAATCAACTTTCACATTAAAATTAATTAAACGTTGAGACTTGTGTAAATACTGACAACTCTCCCTATGAAAAACCAATGTTTATGCGATGTACTAATCTGTGTTTAGATTATTTATACTGACAATACATAAACCCTGTATGGTAAAGCCTTCTAATTTCCAATTGACATGTCTAATGCAATATTTGGTAGAAGATATTTTTAGCAAATGTAGAATGATCATATCCTCACTACAAACCAAACCACCTCAAATACAAATCGACCTCAGAATCTATGAAACTTTTGAACTGTGAGACTCTTTCCATCAAAGTGAAGTACATCCAGGCCCCTATCCTATAGTTTATATATACTTTTGAGCTTGACTGCACTTCATTTTAAAGAGTCCACAATTAGCCTGAAGATGTTCATGACCACTCTACAATTTTCCTTTTGTGCCAAAATTTAAGAAATTAAGAAATAAAACTTTTGAAAATACTTGTCTTTACCTCCTTCAGGGGTTGCTGTTTCCCTCATGACTGGAGAGGTCAGAGTGATGGTACATGATGCTTTAATTTCTGCATCACTGGTAACAACAATAGCTGCTTCTTCCACACATCGTCTCACTTCAAATTTTTCCTCGGACTGAAAATAGGAAGGCGTTTTGAAGAACTTATTCATTTCAGTAAAAATAACTTATAGGTATTTGCCAAACTTAAAACTGCAAAATCTTTCAAATATTTTGACCATTTACCTATATTTAATGGTTGAAAAATAGCATATCTTATTTTTTTGTTGGTAAAAATGAGGGGAAATATCAAGTGTGAAAGTATCAAATAAATATTTACATGAAATATGTTGTTTTTGTAGACAAACACACAGGTAAATACTTGTATGAATTGTATATTTGCAGATCCATAAACTAGTTGAAAATCAATCAAATTCTATGTATTTTTTACAATACCTGAAAACACATGTAGCTTATTTATGTTTATCTAATTGTATTCATTGACATAATGGATCCTAAAGTACTTGTTTATAGTTTGTATTACATAAACTTCAAAAATACACAATCATCTTAATCTAAATGTAACATTCAATGCAATCTCTCACTTGAAACTGAGGAGACATAATACATTGCCAGTTAAAGATGACTGTTCTTTCATTTCCTTTCTGTGACGTATTGTTTAAAGTATTATTGCATTGAATGAATCATGGATGTTTCATGTACGGCAAAGAGGCAGCAATACCAATTACAAAGATTTCGGTTTGACCATGTCCAGGATCAAACTCACGACCTACCTCACTCAAAGGGAGCATGCAAAACGCAAGACTACCAAACCAGTACACCAGTTTATACACATCAATTTATACAGTAAATTAGCTGCTATACGATTCTAAGATTGATACCTTCATTTCAGTTAGACATGCAGCAATTTGTTTTGGTAAATTATCTGCAACTCTTTCCAGTAATGTTCTGGTAGGTTTCTCAGCACACAAGACTACCAAGTTAACATTGAGATCCCCATGTAACAACAGTCCTTTAGCAAGGACACCAACTCTCATTACTCCCTTCAGTGTTCTGGGTGGCTGATTGTCTTCTTTCTTCTCTCTGTAATATAGTATTATTTCTTTATGTATACATTCAAAGCAATCTCAGATGTGAAAATGTCTAAGATCAATGATCAAAGGCATCAAATATTGGAAATTTGTTATTTCTAATTTTTCGAATTTCTTGTTTATACTCATAGCTTTTCAGTTTTTTTCCTTTTTGGACATGGAGAATTTCATTATGTACTGCAACAACACTCATCTGTCTCATTAACATTTATGTGAGATCATACAAACAGGTGTCTGGAAATATTTTCATAGCGAATTTGCAGAATAAATTTCTCAAATGGGTGATCATTTCAAAGGAGTCTTACTTGAGTAACAAATCTTTTCACATGGAAATTTCATGCAGAGTGATAAAAACAAGCATTCTGAGAGTATTGCATGGCAATACATAGTCCCCTACCGGTTAAAAATTAATTGTACTGGAACAAAATGCTAACTTGATCTATAACTTGTCATGGTGTAAACTATATAACAAATATCAAGTCAATATCTTCAAGCATACGAAAAAAAGTGGAAAACTGATTATTTAAGGATGTTCGCTTGTCATGTTTTGGGATTTTTGTCAGATTTTCAGAATACTCTGGTTTTATCCATTTGAATGCCTTAACAATTTTTGCCCATTGACCCCCATTTTTCTTTTTATAAATCTTTTACATGTATAATTATAAGCCATCTGTAAAAGTCTTATAAAATCTTTGTTATTTTCAATAGTTTTGAGAACTTAAACTTGTCAATGATAAAGCTATGAAAAATCAGAGAGAACATTTTCCATAAAATTTCAATGGCTAATATCTCGAAAACAAGCACATTGACCTATATATTTTTTTTGCTTTTTTGGTTCCTTTATTAATCCCCTATCAATATATACTAGTGTTATGAAAAGCTTGTTATTTTGAAACTGAGTAGCGAACCTCCTTAAGTGAATTTTCTAAGTCCAAGGACCACAACTCTGCACAAAATCATCAGACCGAAACAAAATTCGAACTTGGTCTGTAACTTGTCATGATAAAACTATATACCAATTATCAAATCAATATCTTCATGCATGACGAAAAAAGTGTGGAAAACTGATTTTTTGAGTGAATTTTCTGATTTTTTGAGTGAATTTTCTAAGTCCAAGGACCATAACTCTGCACAAAATCATCAGACCGGAACAAAATTCGAACTTGATCTGTAACTTGTCATGATAAAACAATGTACCAATTATTAAATCAATATCTTCAAGCATGACAAAAAAAAGGGCTGAAAACTGAATATTTGAGTGAATTTATCTAAGTCCAAGGACCATTACTCTGCACAAAATTATCAGAATGGAACAAAATTCGAACTTGATCTGTAACTTGTCATGATAAAACAACATACCAAATATCAAATCAATATCTTCAAGCACGAAGAAATAAACTGCTTCACTGAGCGCAGCTGGATACGCCTGCAGAGGTCCAACCCTGAACAGTTGTGGCAAAAATGGACACAATATTCAAGCTTGATACAGGTCTGAATTTGGATTGTAATTAAATATTTGACATATTATAGGTTTCTGAATAAATGTAGTCAAAGAACTTGAAATTGGGTATATGAATTGAATTTATATTCAATTAAAGATTTCTTGTTGTTGTGCAATACACTATGCTGTTGCGCAATACTTAGTAAATCTGTTGTCAGACTATAAACAAGTTGCAAATTGGTGAAAGCATTCTTGAGTTATTGTCCAAAAACTGGAAAATCCCCCTTTTTTTAATGAATAAAACCCCATAACTCGGAAACGTAAAATCTAAAATTTATAAAAAACGAAAGGGAGCTCACGTCAATAGATATAAACCATTCACCAAAGTTTTATGCAAATTGGTTAAAGCATTTTTGAGTTAATGTCCATGTTGACGACGGACAGACAGACAGACGGACTGACAGACGGACGGACAACAGTATACCATAATACGTCCAGTAAACGGGCGTATAAAAAAGTGTGGAAACTTATTTGCCGGACTGACGGATGGACAGACAGACAGAGTGCAAACCTAAAGTCCCCTTCAACTTCGTCAGCAGGGGACTAATAATAAATGTGATTGCAAAACACTAACCCTTCCTTAGCATCCTTAGCAGCTTCTTTATTTTCGACTTCCATCTTCACTTCTACTTTCTTTGGCAAGCTGAAAAGGAATATTTATTGAATAAAGAACTAGAGGCTCCAAGGAGCCTGTGTCGCTCATTTGATATTTTTGTTCACAACTGATGCATGAAATAATGCAACCATTATACTTTTGCTTTAGTTTCAGAGATATAAGTCAAAAACTGCATTTAAGCCCTATGTTCTATTTTTAGCCATGTCGGCCATGTTGGTTGGCAGGCAGGGTCATAGGACAAATTTTTTAAACTAGATACCCTAATGATGTTTGTGGCCAAGTTAAGTTAAATTTGTCTCAGTAGTTTCAGAGGAAAAGATTTTTGTGAAAGATAACAAAAATACGAAAAATTGTAAAAAAATGACCTTCAAGGGCAATAACTCCTTAAGAGGTCAATTGACAATTTTGATCATGCTGATTTATTTGTAGAACTTACATTGCTAAAAATTATTGCTGTTTATAGTTTATCTCTATCTATAATAATATTCAAGATAATAACCAATAAAATGCTCCGCAGGGCGCAGCTTGATACGACCGCAGAGGTCGAACCCTGAATAGTTGGGGCAAGTATGGACACAACATTCAAGCTTGATACAGCTCTGAATTTGGATTGTGATTAAATATTGACACAGCATAGGTTTCTGACACAGAATGAATGTGGTCTAAGAACTTAAAATTTTAAATTGAACATTCACCTATTATGGTCCAATATCCAAAATCTAAATACATGGTTAGATTCAGCATATCAAAGAACCCCAAGAGTTCAATTTTGATGAAATCAAACAAAAGTTTAATTTTGGACCCTTTTGACCTCAATGTGGACAAAGTTGATAACAGGGCCCAAAATCAAAAATCTAAATACATGGTTAGATTCAGCATATCAAAGAACCCCATATATTCAATTTTGTTGAAATCAAACAAAGTTTAATTTTGGACCCGACTTGGACCAACTTGAAAACTGGGCCCATAATCAAAATCTAAATACATGTTTAGATTCAGCATATCAAAGAACCCTAAGAATTCAATTTTGTTAAAATCAAACTAAGTTTAATTTTGGACCCTTTGGACCTTAATGTAGACCAATTTGAAAACGGGACCAAAAATTAAGAATCTAAATACACGGTTAGATTCGGCATATCAAAGAACCCCAATAATTCAATTTTGATGAAATCAAACAAAGTTTAATTTTGGACCCTTTTGACCTCAATGTGGACAAAGTTGATAACAGGGCCCAAAATCAAAAATCTAAATACATGGTTAGATTCAGCATATCAAAGAACCCCATATATATTCAATTTTGTTGAAATCAAACAAAGTTTAATTTTGGACCCGATTTGGACCAACTTGAAAACTGGGCCCATAATCAAAAATCTAAATACATGTTTAGATTCAGCATATCAAAGAACCCTAAGAATTCAATTTTTGTTAAAATCAAACTAAGTTTAATTTTGGACCCTTTGGACCTTAATGTAGATCAATTTGAAAACGGGACCAAAAATTAAGAATCTAAATACACAGTTAGATTCGGCATATCAAAGAACCCCAATAATTCAATTTTTGATGAAATCAAACAAAGTTTAATTTTGGACCCTTTGGACCTCAATGTGGACCAATTTAAAAACCGGGCCCAAAATCCAAAAACTTAATACACAGTTAGATTCAGCATATTAAAGAACCCCAAGAGTTCAAGAATAAAACCCCATTGAAATTGGTCAAGAAATAAGCAATTTATACAAAGTATCTTCTTTTGCACAATACTGTGCAATTGAATATTTCTTGCAATTGCGCAATACTGTGCAATTGAATATTTCTTGCTATTGTGCAATACTGTACAATTGACAATTTCTTGCTATTGCACAATATTGTGCTATTGGATATTTCTTGCTATTGCGCAATACTGTGCAATTGAAGATTTCTTGCTATTGCGCAATACTGTGCAATTGAAAATTTCTTGCTATTGCACAATACTTATTACATAATAATTTACACATCCTGTTTGGTGTGTATCTCCTGCCATATCATTATTATTTGCTTTTAAATATAAATCAGAAATAACCAACTTAAAATGGAAAATTTTAAAGAAAAAAAGGAAAAAGGAAAGAAAAAAATCCCCCAAATTTTTGAACCCCTTATGATTCATCACCCCAAAACTCAATCCCAGCCTTCCCTTTGAGGTATGGTACCTTGCAGTACAATTTCAGAGATCCATACCCTTGAACACAAGTTATTGTCTGGAAACTAGAAAAATGCTTATTTTGGCCCCTAATTCCTAAACGTTTCAGGCAATTACCCCTAACTCAATTCCAGCTTTCCTTTGTGATATGGAACCTTGTAGTACAATTTCAGAAAGATCCATACATTTACACACAAGTTATTGTCATGAAACTAGAAAAATGCTTGTTTTTTGCCCCTTTTTTGGCCCCTAATTCCTAAAATTTTGAGGCAATTACCCCCTAAAATCAATCCCAGCATTCCCTTTGTGATATGGAACCTTGTGGTACAAAGTCAGAGAGATCCATACACTAACACACAAGTTATGTCTGGAAGTTACAAAAATGCTTATTTTCGGCCCCTTTTTGGCCCCTAATTCCTTAACTGTTGGTACCATAACCCCCAAAATCAATCCCAACCTTCCTTTTGTGATATTGAACCTTATGGTAAAATTTCATAGAGATCCATTCACTTAAACTAAAGTTAGAGTGCGAAAACCAATGCGTCTTCGGACAACGACGCCGGACGACGCCGACGCCAACGTCATACCAATATACGACCACAAAATTTTTTTGCGGTCGTATAAAAACTGCAAAATTTCCTTATAATTACTATTTATGGGGCAGAAACTCAACAACGGGTTGTCTGATTCGTCTGAAAATGACAGGGCAGATAGATCTTAACCTGATAATCGTTTTTTAACCCCATGTCAGATTTACTCTAAATGCTTTAGTTTCAAGAGATATAAGCCAAAAACTGCATTTTACCCCTATGTTCTATTTTTAGCCATGTCGGTTGGCAGGTTGGGTCATCCGACACACTTTTTAGACTAGATACCCTAATGATGATTGTGGCCAAGTTTGGTTGAATTTGTCTATGTAGTTTCAGAGGAGATTTTCGTAAAAGATTACAAAAATTTATGAAAACTGTTAAAAGATTACAAAAATTTACGAAAATTGTTAAAAATTTACTATAAAGGGCAGCAACCCAACAACGGGTTGTCTGATTCGTCTGAAAATGACAGGGCAGATAGATCTAAACATGATGAACATTTTACCCTGTGTCAGATTTACTCTAAATGCTTTAGTTTCAAAGATATAAGCCAAAAACTGCATATTAGCCCTATGTTCTATTTTTAACCATGTCAGCCATGTTGGTTGGCAGGCGGGGTCATTGGACACATTTTTTGAACTAAATACCCTAATGATGATTGTGGCCAAGTTTGGTTGAATTTGTCTATGTAGTTTCAGAGGAGAAGATTTTTGTAAAAGATTACAAAATTTTACGAAAAATTGTTAAAAATTGACTATAAAGGGCAATAACTCCTTAAGGGGTCAATTGACATTTTTGGTCATGTTGACTTATTTGTAGATCTTACTTTGCTGAACATTATTGCTGTTTACAGTTTATCTCTATCTATGATAATATTCAAGATAATAACCAAAAACTGCAAAATTTCCTTAAAATTACCAATTCAGGGGCAGCAACCCACCAACAGGTTGTCTGATTCGTCTTAAAATTTCAGGGCAGATTGATCTTAACCTGATGAACATTTTTGGCAGTAAAATGAATTCCCAAACTAAAGTCAATGATAACATTTAAAAATAATATGGCTCACTCATTAAACCAACATCTTTATGGTAAAGAATGTGACAAGTGTATCCCATATTTCTCTTTTCAATGTCCTCAAAGATCAACCTTCAATCAATCTTTTCCTTGTCCTACTAAGTTCTTCTTTACTCATCAAGTAACCCGATTTCCACTTGTCACAACTGAGAATTTAATTAGTAACTTCATACTTTAATCATCAAATACTGGAAATCACAAAGAATTTACTTATATGATTAAATCTGTATATGGAGTTATACGTGTTCGATTTAAAGGAACTATATTTTGAGACCACTTAAAAAAATGATCTACAATCTGGCCTTTAAAAATTTGGTCAGAACTTAAGGTTTGACAATGTATATGACAGCGACATCTTCTATGTTATATATAAAACTCTAATTTGTCTTTTTATTCTTGTTGCAACATAGCCAATATGTGCTGAGACGTGGCATGTAACCACCCAACAACCAATCAAATTATTTCAGAAATTAAACAATGCAGAAATAACATAACTGCTTTATAGCACTTTCACAATACGAACAAAATCCTGCCTTCTTGCAAGTATTTATTGTAAAATGAAGAGTACACAGGAAAGAAACTAAGTATAATGAAATAGGACTAGTCTGTAATAGGAGATAAACAATTCATCATGAAAAGAATATAAAGTCTAGGAAAGACCAACATGCATATTCCTACCTACTCACAAACTATTATATTCAATACATTTACATGCATCAGCATCTCAATTAGTACAGATATGCTACTGTCTATGCTTGTTCCAGGATCCTGGCAATATAAGTAACACTTATTTACAGAATAAATATAGATCCAGATGAACTTAAACTCACAAACCCTTCCCCAAAATATATGCATAAAACACTACACAGTAAGGTGATGCAAGTTTGGATGAAAATTTATTAGATCTCTTGACTATATAAGGGAATATATAATCTAAATTCCCTTTGATGTAATCATAAGAAGCAAAAAGGCCAATACCAGGATGTATACTACACTTTAATGTTAAACAAATATAGCTAAAATCCATTGTGTTTTCTTGATATGCAGACTGCACTTTCTCAAACATGACAACAACAACCCTCAATTGGAATCATTTTAGTACTTTACTTAAAGACAGGAAAACCAACACAGGATACATAGCCATACTATATAAAGAAGGAAAACCAACACAAGATACATAGCCATATTATATAAAGAAGGAAAAACCAACACAGGATACATAGCCATCAGGGCTCACGCTACCAGGCGACTAGGGCGAAGAAGTCGCTTTCCCGTCCATCACTTCGCTTTGCCCGACCCTCAAAAGCGAAAACAAGTCGCCCTGTTGTTTACGATACTCGCTTTCAGTCGCTTTCGTCATCGGACATTTTCAATTTTTACCAAGTTGATAAAACATCAATTTTTTATTGGTTATTAAAGAAATTCAGACATAAACGATTCATTTTCTTAAGAAAAGAGGTTTAAACATTGACTTTACAGTGTGTAGCAGGTTATTTAATAAAAAGACAACTTTTTATCACTGCTTGCACTTCCGGTACTTGTTACTCAAAGAGCGTACATCAATCTAACTTTCGGCGGCAAAATAAGTTTGTTACTTCATTTGAAAGTGATAAAAGTTGCCTCCAGTAAATGTTTAATCCATTTATTGCATTAAAAACGTCATATTCCTTTCCAAATAGCTTGTCAAACATCGTTTATTTTTGTAAATTTTCTTCGTCCGCCATCAATCGTTTACTAACTACGGATCGGAACCGGACCAGCTATGACCGAAATCCGTATTTTTACAATAATAACTACGGACGCATGAATGGAAAAGCTAACAGAAGAATATTGATCCCAAAAGGAATAAAATGCTCCGCAGGGCGCAGCTTGATACGACCGCAGAGGTCGAACCCTGAACAGTTGGGGCAAGTATGGACACAACATTCAAGCTTGATACAGCTCTGAATTTGGATTGTGATTAAATATTTGACACAGCATAGGTTTCTGACACAGAATGAATGTGGTCTAAGAACTTAAAAATTTTAAATTGGACATTCACCTATTATGGTCCAATATCCCAAATCTAAATACATGGTTAGATTCAGCATATCAAAGAACCCCAAGAGTTCAATTTTTGATGAAATCAAACAAAGTTTAATTTTGGACCCTTTTGACCTCAATGTGGACAAAGTTGATAACAGGGCCCAAAATCAAAAATCTAAATACATGGTTAGATTCAGCATATCAAAGAACCCCATATATTCAATTTTGTTGAAATCAAACAAAGTTTAATTTTGGACCCGATTTGGACCAACTTGAAAACTGGGCCCATAATCAAAAATCTAAATACATGTTTAGATTCAGCATATCAAAGAACCCTAAGAATTCAATTTTGTTAAAATCAAACTAAGTTTAATTTTGGACCCTTTGGACCTTAATGTAGACCAATTTGAAAACGGACCAAAAATTAAGAATCTAAATACATGGTTAGATTCAGCATATCAAAGAACCCCATATATTCAATTTTGTTGAAATCAAACAAAGTTTAATTTTGGACCAACTTGAAAACTGGGCATAATCAAAATCTAAATACATGTTTAGATTCAGCATATCAAAGAACCCTAAGAATTCAATTTTGTTAAAATCAAACTAAGTTTAATTTTGGACCCTTTGGACCTTAATGTAGACCAATTTGAAAACGGGACCAAAATTAAGAATCTAAATACAGTTAGATTCGGCATATCAAAGAACCCCAATAATTCAATTTTGATGAAATCAAACAAAATTTAATTTTGGACCCTTTGGACCTCAATGTGGACCAATTTATAAACGGGCCCAAAATCCAAAAACTTAATACATGGTTAGATTCAGCATATTAAAGAACCCCAAGAATTCAAGAATAAAACCCCATTGAAATTGGTCAAGAAATAAGCAATTTATACAAAGTATCTTCTTTTGCACAATACTGTGCAATTGAATATTTCTTGCAATTGCGCAATACTGTGCAATTGAATATTTCTTGCTATTGCGCAATACTGTACAATTGACAATTTCTTGCTATTGTGCAATATTGTGCTATTGGATATTTCTTGCTATTGCGCAATACTATGCAATTGAAGATTTCTTGCTATTGCGCAATACTGTGCAATTGAAAATTTCTTGCTATTGCACAATACTTATTATATAATAATTTACACATCCTGTTTGGTGTGTATCTCCTGCCATATCATTATTATTTGCTTATAAATATAAATCAGAAATAACCAACTTAAAATGGAAAATTTTAAAGAAAAAAAAGGAAAAAAGGAAAAAGGAAACCCCCAAATTTTTGAACCCCCTTATGATTCATCACCCCCAAACTCAATCCCAGCCTTCCCTTTGAGGTATGGTACCTTGCAGTACAATTTCAGAGAGATCCATACACTTGAACACAAGTTATTGTCTGGAAACTAGAAAATGCTTATTTTGGCCCCTTTTGGCCCCTAATTCCTAAACGTTTCCGCAATTACCCCAAACTCAATTCCAGCTTTCCTTTGTGATATGGAACCTTGTACTACAATTTCAGAAAGATCCATAGACTTACACACAAGTTATTGTCATGAAACTAGAAAAATGCTTGTTTTTTGCCCCTTTTTTTGCCCCTAATTCCTGAAATTTTGAGGCAATTACCCCCAAAATCAATCCCAGCATTCCCTTTGTGATATGGAACCTTGTGGTACAATGTCAGAGAGATCCATACACTAACACACAAGTTATGTCTGGAAGTTACAAAAATGCTAATTTTGGCCCCTTTTTGGCCCCTAATTCCTTAACTGTTGGTACCATAACCCCCAAAATCAATCCCAACCTTCCTTTTGTGATATTGAACCTTATGGTAAAATTTCATAGAGATCCATTCACTTAAACTAAAGTTAGAGTGCGAAAACCAATGCGTCTTCGGACGACGACGACGACGCCAACGTCATACCAATATACGACCACAAAAATTTTTTTGCGGTCGTATAAAAATTACGCATTCCACACACATTAACAGACTTTTGGTTAGATCTAATTGATTAATGTATATAATTCCATATAATTTATATGGATTGTTTCAAAATATTGATTAAAGTTGCTTAACTACTAATATCAATATATTATGGCCCAGCTTAACTTTGTATATCTTTTGATGAGAAACACTGAATTTCATAACATGATAAACAAGATAGTTTTTAATTGAATTGTAATTCATATATTATAATTTCTTTACCTTTTGACATATTTTTAGTGCTAGATATTTAGTTGGTAGTTTCTCACAAGAACCTAAACTTAAACAACTTTGAATTTGAACTGTTAATTTCATTGTATACTCCAGTGGCGGATCCAGAGGGGGGGTTCCGGGGGTTGGAACCCCCCTTTTTTCTTGACGATCAATGCATTTGAATGGGGACATATAGTTGGAACCCCCCCTTTATCCTGGGTTGGGAACCCCCCCTTTTAAAAATGGCTGGATCCGCTGATGTACTCAGATATGAATTGAACAATATAAAAAGAACATTATTTATATATGACCCTTTATACTATAGTAAAATCAAAACATTGTAGCGCATCGCGCGAAGGAGCACTTCTCTTTCAAATCTCACCACTTCTCCCTATCAGTTTCAAAAAGAGAAGTCACTTCTCCCTATGATTCTGAAGAAGTGTGAGCCCTGGCCATACTATATAAAGAAGGAATTATAAGTTTGCCTGATTTCAATTCAGTACTGTAGCAAAATGAGATTGCAGATATAAAGAGAATCTTCAAATTTGATTCCTACTTAAATCTCATGATGGAAACTAAATGCAGAAACCAAATACAGCAAGAGGACTAAAGAGAAGAAAAGTTTGAAATCTATTAAATAGTTACTAGATCTTGAATACAGATATCTTATAAATGAACATATCACATGCAAGGAATATAAAAATAAATAAACTACCAACCTTTCTGCCAAGAAATCAGACACCAATTTTAGTGCTTTTTCACAAAGCGATACTATATTCTGTACTGCTTGAAGCTGAAAAAAGGTTATTCAAGTATTCCAAAATCTTCTTATCACATCTTTTAATAAATTTGAAGAGAGCACAGATTAGTCTAATATTTCAAATATAATTGTATATATAAAACTATAAAAATTAAAGAACCTTTGTGAGCACGCTCACATACCCCACGCCCCCACATTGTCACTGGACAAACAAAATCTCACCAGATTCCTAAGTTCAAAGACTCATAACTCTACAAAAGTCAACTGATAAAATTTTTTTTGTGGATATGCACATTAAGAGCGCATTTGTTTCTAACCCGAAATTTTGTCATCGATGACTATCGTTAAGTAAACGTTAAGCTGCAAGAAACAAATACATCGTTTGATGAACTTTATCGACCCCGCGTAGTAAGACAGAAATAGATTACATACACGCACTGTAAACAAACAGGTAAAAGTGCGGGAAATGAATGACCAGGATTTTGCAAAAACAACACGTGTTCGTAATTATCAAAGCGACAGATGCAGAAACAAATGTATCGTTTACACGTCTCACCGATAAACGACTACGCGACTATTTTGCGCGTACATCGTTTATGTGAACGATGTCAACGTTGACCAAAAAATGACAGAAACAAATGGATTAAACGACTACGCGCGTAATCGTTTACATCGTTTAGGTTAGAAACAAATGCGCTCTAACATATTATGTCCTGTTGCAGTAGTATATTTAGGCCAAAGTTCAAAGGGGCATAACTCCTAGAAAAAAATTGAATCATAATTTCCTGTCGATATGCACAACTACATAGTATGTCCTTATTATCTACAAAGTTTCATGAAATTCTGTTGTGTGGTTTCAGAGGAGATGCGATGACTAAAAACAGGACTGACAGACTGTAGTATATTGAGGCCAATAAGTTCAAAGGGGCATAACTCCTAGTAAAAAAAATTGAATCTCATAATTTCCTGTCGATATGCACATCTACATTGTATGTCCTTATTATCTACAAAGTTTCATGAAAGTTGTGTGGTTTCAGAGGAGTTGCAATGACAAGAACAGGACGGACAGACGGACAGAGGGACAGACGGACGGGTCAAAAACACTATACCCTCTTCAACTTTGTTGCGTGGGGTATAAAATTTTATCATTCTTAGTATTTTTTTAATGATTTATTTTGTATTCTGTTCTTTAAAGTGATACCAGTGAATGCATTATTCATGGTATAATTTCATATGCCTTTTCTAGAAATTATCTAAACATGTTTTTTTGCATTTCCAATTCAAAAATTAAGATAGCATGAATGGAATGGTCATACGGAATAAGGAATATTGTATTGTAGCTTGACAATTATAAAACCACAAGCTTTTCTAATGCAATGCTTACCTCAGCCTCATTTGGATAAATGCTGGAATGTTTTGCCATCACATGACGATCATCTGATGTGTCTGGACGTCTCATTGGCTACAAAAACATATGAAATTAATTATTTGAACTTCTGATTTTTTTTTAACACAAAAAATAAATAAAATGGAATTCTAGGGTTCTATGCTTCACTGAGTACTTGAAGTCAATGTAACAATACTGTGTTTTCAACTATAACAACATGTGCTACTAAAAAAAGATTAAGCCAAGAGAGAATGAACAGAAATTCAACGATTTTATCATATTTTCACTGCATGTTTATTACCTTGTCCTTTAGTAATATCTCTTTATGTTTTCATCACTCTATACTAACTTAATTGATACAACTTTTTCGATCATATCATAAGTTGGATTTTTTTTTTAATCATTTCTGATTTTTCTTCTTGAACTAATGGTACAATAATAAATATCTAACAACACATGATTGTTGAATAGAATTAGAATTTCACTGTCCACAGCTGTTCAATGTAAATACTTTGACATTTATTCAAGATATTTGATCCCTTATATAAATTTTCCACTACTGTCAGTACACCAATTTCTTATAATTCTTTTTTTCATGTGCAAAACATAATCCGGACAACTATAAAAAAAAAAAAAAAAAAAAAACATCATCATTCTAATCATTATTTTATGATTTAGTTTGTACTCTGTTCTTTAAAGAGATACCAGTGAGTACATTATTCATTATATAATTTCATATGCCTTTTCTAGTTGTTTTCTAATCAAATATTCTTTTATTTATGTATTATTGTCATTTTGTTTATTTTCTTTGTTACATCTTCTGACATCGGACTCGGACTTCTCTTTAACTGACTTTTAATGTGCGTATTGTTATCGTTTATACATTGGCTAGAGGAGGGGAGGTTGAGATCTCATAAACATGTTTAACCCGCGCATTTTTGCGCCTGTCCCAAGTCAGGAGCCTCTGGCCTTTGTTAGTCTTGTATTATTTTACTTTTAGTTTCTTGTGTATAATTTGAGTTTAGTATGACGTCCATTATCACTGAACTAGTATATATATTTGTTTAGGGGCCAGCTAAGGATGCCTTGCGGAATTTTCGCTGTATTGAAGACCTATTGGTGACCTTCTGTTGTTGTCTGTTCTGTGGTCGGGTTGTTGTCTCTTTGACACATTCCCCATTTCCATTCTCAATTTTATTTGCATATGTGATGAACCATAGGCATATCAAATTTGAAACACCCAAAACATTATAACTTAAAAACTATTAATCCATGATTTACAGACCACTATCATCAAACGAACTTGTAGTTCATGATTTTCGGAATCATGTTTTGACTACAAAATTCCTATACAAATAATGTAATCTATATGATCTTTCCATACAATTTGTCAATCTATTTCACGTGCAATTCAATTTTAAACATAACTTACTCCCATTGGACCTGCCCCTGGCATAAAAGGGCCACGTGGCATCATTCCTGGTCTTCCTCGCCAGTCATAATAATCTCTTCCATCCCAATACATCTCTTCTTCCATTCTGAAAACATTGAAAAATCTAATTAGTTGTCCCATTTGAATGGTTCTACCTTTTGCTATTTAGGGTCCTTAGATAGCTAACCACGAGGTATGCGTTTTCTCATAATTAAAGGCTTTACAATGACCTATAGTTCATATGTTCTTCATGCTTTATTCTTTGGTCAATAGTTGTCTCATTGTTAGTGATACCACATCTCCTTATTTTTACATTGAATGAAGCTCTGTTACCTATCTACCATAGATTGGTCAATCCTTTCAAGCAAATTTCGAACAACAAAAAACATTTCACTTTACAATAATATTTAAACACTGATTTTCATGAAGTTGCAAATCTGGATCTGTAATTAACTTGCTTTCAATTTATATGTGAAATCTTTTCATTGTTCCAAGTTCATGACTTTTAATGAATGTGGCAATCAAAATTACTCCCCTAATGTCATTTTAATCCCAAAGATTGAGAACTATGTCAGCAGAGGGCTCTGAAGTTTTAAGTCTTGTAAGACATAAATGCTGCACAAAATACATATTTACAAAAACACATGATCTGAATGAAGGTTCTTCTAGTATTGAGAAATGATACACGTTTCACAAGATCCCTTCAATGTTAAATAGGATGTCTGTTGAATACAAATACATTTAAAAAACGAAAACTTTTTCATAGCCTTTACCTCATTTCTTCCCGCCATCTTGCTTCTTGTTCTTTCCTTCTCCAGTATTCCTCTTTCTGCTGTTGTCTTCTCATCTTTTCTTCCTGAAGTTTTCGTGCTCTAATACTTGGCTTTACTTCTACTTGAAGATGAGGATCAACTTTTTTCTGTCAAATGTATATCAATTAAATAAAACTTTTCCAGAATAAGGTATTTGATTTTTAAACTAAAAAAAAAACTCATGAAAATAAAAAATTCTGCACTTTCTAATAGAGATCACATGTGTTTTCTAGATTACATTTAAATCAATTCTATATAGTGCTCTGAAACATTCCCCTCTCAACCCTAATATTTTTCTTCTGGAACAGCCATAATGCAAATGTGATTTAAGCAATATCATTGTCCATTTTTGGTTTTGTACTTGAAAATTGTGTCACCTTGTCAAAATGAATGTTCACTTCTTATTGAGGTTGATTTTCATTAAATATCTAAAATCACAAGTGAATAGATTCTAAAATCTAAATTGTGACTAAAGACAACACTTCAAAACATAATGCTTTTATACAGGGTACACAAAAACTTTAAGCACAAATTATCAGATTTTAATGTGATTCAATGACCAAGTACTAGACCTATTGGATAGACAGCCACTTATTTCAGGACACTGTTAACAAGACATACCTTATACTGAAGTCTGTGACGTCTTCCTTTCATGTGCATGTCTTTAGCATTAGGATCATTAAATTTACATTCACATAGTTTGCAGTTGAAACTCACAGTCTTTCCATGCTCATTTTTAACTTCCTCAATGTATTCATGTCCTAATAAGATAAAAGTTCATTGAATTATTAACTCATTTAAACTTCAATATCTAACAACTACAACAATAATTTAAATAAATTGCTTCACCGAGCTCAGCTGGATACGACCGCAGAGGTCTAACCCTGAACAGTTGGGGCAAAAATGGACACAATATTCGCGCTTGATACAGGTCTGAATTTGGATTGTAATTTAATATTTGACACATAATAGGTTTCTGACACAGAATAACTGTAGAACTTAGAATTGGTTATATGGATTGAATTTATATTCAATTTTTTGCTTTTGTGCAATACACTATGCTGTTGCGAATTATACCCCTCCCCTCCCCCCCCCCCAATAAAAATTAAAAAAAATTTTACCCCCCCTTTTGGCTTTTGTGCAATACACTGCTGTTATGAATTGACCCCCATCCCTTTGTGGTATGGAAACGTGTGGTATAATTTCAGAGAGATCCATACACCGTTCCACAAGTTATTGTCTGGAAACTAGAAATTTTTTTTATTTGGGCCCCTAATTCCTAAACTGTTAGGACTATAACCCCCAAAATCAATCCAAACCTTCCTTTTGTGGTTATAAACCTTGTGTTTAAATTTCATAGATTTCTATTTACTTATACTAAAGTTATTGTCCGGAAACCAAATGTTTTTGGAGGACGCTGACGACGACGTGATACCAATATACGACCGCAAAACTTTTTGCGGTCGTATAAAAACAGTAACTTTTCATCTGTTACATCACTAGAAAATACTTATAAAATAAAAAAAATCTATTTTGTGTATCCTCAGCCAACTGCATTTGAAAAGCAACACACCTCATACATTTATGTGTTCAAAGACTATTCTCGATTAAAAATTGTTTGCTAAAACACTCTTTAATATCTAAGAGTAATTGGTAGTATGTATGCAAACCTAAAAATGGTAAATGACTCTACATCCTGTAGAAAGGCTTTAATCAAAACATCAAAACATATTCATTAACACATTTCAACAATACAGGTTTGTATGCACATACACATTTATGAAAAAGATTAATGTAATACAAGTTCATTAAAGTTTATGAACAAATATTTTATGTTATGCACATCTTAAGATACTAAGATACTTCACATTGCATGTACTACTACTAACCTACTGGAGCTACATCTTTCTCTCCCAAAATATTCAATGGACCATCATCTTTGTCATCTGAAAATATGTATATTCACTTAATCAAGGAGTACAACATTTACACAAAATTGTTTCAAAATGAACTGAAATTCAATGAAGTATGACTGCAAATGTAAAATTTAATGGTGTATCATAATTTCTTGTTCGAAAATAGACTTAATAAAAGAAGAATGTGTTTGAGAACAATGCCCCTGCTCAAGCTTTGGAATTTTCCAAGTTAAAAGGGGCATAACTCTAGAACAGTAAATGATTAAGAACCTAAATTAGAATTCTGTCTGCATGCTGTGGTTCTCAGCATTGTGTATGAGTTTCATAAAGTTCGGATAAGACAAATTTAAGTTTGAGTGCGAAAACGAAAATTTTTGAAATATTCCAATGTAAAGTTAGAGTGCAGAAACGAAAATGGGACGGAGGAATGGAAAGATGGATGGTCAAAGGTAACACTTAATGCCTCTGTTGCCTACGACAGGGGCATAAGAAATATACTTTCAACAAAGACAGAAATGTAAAACCTGTATCCAGCATTTAACAAAATTTCTGACAGGAAAATAAATTGAGTTTTCATGGCTTTAGATGTGTGGGTGCTTAGGTCAGTTTATGACTACCCTGTAGGATAAAAAGTCAAATTTTCAATAGAGTTTATCCAAACTACATTTGATTCCTTATTTTTCTTACTTAAACAATAATATCTAATATATCATAATTTCTCATTCTTTTTTGTATATATTCATTTTTTTTTACAAAGTCTTACTATTTATACAATTCTTAAACCCCCTTTATTTATTAATAGTTCAAAAAGGGTATTTTACACTTGAAATGACAATCAGTGGATAACAGAATACGAAGTTGTAAGCTCCATGTGGTGTAAATTAGTAATTTTTGAAAGAGAAATTAAACTTAAACAGACAACAAAATCAAACCTTCAGATGTAGCAGATGTATTCATAGGTTCTTCAACTTTTACTTCCTCTGTCTTTATTCCAAGAATTTTCAATTGTGTTCCTCCTACAATATATAGAAACTGAATACTGTAACTTTATATATTAAATGAGAAAATAGGTTGCAAATTCTATATTCTTCTCTTCAGTAGTTGCAGCAATAAGCAATGAATTATTTCATACACCTTTCCATTGAACTTCAAACAAATATTTGAGCCAGAAGGACATCTTTTTCTTATCTAGTTTTTAATCACTTTATGCTTAGAAACAAAAAGCTTTTATGGTAATAATTTGGGCATCAAAACAATGATTGACAGAAAAATATATTAAATTTTAGATATCAATTCAATGTTCTGGTGTTAACTTTCACATTGGCATTGCATCATTTGAAGTGTTCAACATCAGCGTACTAACATCTGCCTTATACACTTCATATATGCAGTACACTCAGTTAGGAACTTTATTTTTTTGTTATTAAAAAGCATATTTTCCTAATAATTGATACAGACATGACAATGGTAAAACACGGACCAGAGACCGATATGTAAAATCTGTGTATGATTATCAAGCACAATAGAGTTTAAGTTGTTCCTTCCACATTATTTCTTCAAAGAAAATAATTGAAATGAACAAAGATCAAGATATCAATGATATTTTCAATATTTTGGAAGAAATTGGATGCATACTTAAGCCTCACACTTGTGCACACTTGTACTAGTTCAAACAATGTGGTTCTGTCGATTTTTCCACATGCATTTATCTCTGATTTTTTTTTTACATATATACTCTGGGCCTAATCTAGGATTTTGGAGAGGGAGAAGTGACTTCTCCTTCCATGAGAGAGTAGGGAGAAGTGGTCAATTTCTTGGAGAAGTGAAATTCCATTATTGTTTCGGTTGCTTAGTGTTTTCATGCTCATAACTAAGGAAATTGTTTTATATATATGCAATAACAAATATACTTGCATTTTTTTCATGATATTGTACAAAATGTATATATTGAAAATTCTTAATAAAAAGGTTTAGACAATATTTGTTATTTATTTATTCATACCATTTGTACTGTCAACTTGAATTTAAGTTTAAATAAAATTTGTTGCTAGGGACATGAGGGAGTAGTCTAGTAATATTATGATGCATTAAATTCATGTGCATCTGTCTCAATTTATTTTTAAAAGTCCAGAAAAATATGACTCCCATGAAGTTTATCTGATGAATTTTTCATGACTGGGCAATTTAATGTATATCACCACTTGTGGTTGTCATTATTTTGTAAAACATTATTGTATGTCCAGGACATCATGTCAGTTGTAAATTGAGATTCTTGTGAAAGATTGTCAGCCTATAAATGAAGATATCTGTCAATCACATATTAATTAAACGATAAAGAGCTAATTTTATCATTGCGTAAACCCCTGAGGGTTTACGCAGTATATATTGGACGATAGATGTAGTCTTTCGGAACACCAGATGTTATTCGGAACACTTCTGTTCTTTCTATGACCACCTTTCAAATACATGCGCAATAGCTTACTAATCTGTTGAATAAGCATTAGCATCTTAAGTTGCTATAGAGATTTCTTACGTATGATCTGAAATTTATTATGATATAATATTTTCTTGCACACGATTACAAGCTGCTAATATTAACCTACATGCGTAGTATTTTAATTAGAGTCAAACGTTGAAACCAGCTGTGTTTAGATATGAGATAAGATTTCATGTAAACAATGCGCTTTATATTCTGAACGAGAATAATTAAAAATAAAATCTTTAGAAAGAGTTTTAGTAGCATTTTATTTTAGATTTTAAGTTTAGGAAGATGTACATGATGTAAAAAGCAAGCTATTTATTTTTTATACTGAAATTAAAGGAAGTCTTTCTTGCATATAATTAAATTACAGTTATTTTTGTGATTAAATATTGCAACTTTGATAAAAAAATTGGTTATTAAAATGTAATTAAATAGATATTGAATATGAAAAATAAAATAAAGCGAAACCTACAACTAAAATATATTAAAAAAAATACCCTTGACTATGCAAATGTTTTGTCGTTTTCGTTTGTTAATACAATACATGCAAACATTAATTTGTTTCTAACTTGAACCTGTTTAAACGATTTTTTTCTACGTTTATAAAAGTATGTTTTCAACAACATGAGCATGAATTATTGAAAGTTCAAATAGGATCAGAAAAGAATTATTAAACGATGTTTCTACTTCTGTAGCAGTTAGAAAATAACAAACTCCTCAAAACGTTTTCAAAACTTTAGTTAGTAACAATTGCACCCTAAAAGTGCCGCTTTAATTACGATAATAAATCTTAAAATTAATCATGCATGCAATTTCGGTAGACTTAATAGGGTCAGCGATAAGATATCAAATGTCTATTTTTAGATACCGAGTGATGACAGATGCAGATAGAGATAAGAACAAATACTTTCTATTTATAGTTACCTTAGCCACAAATACTTTCTATTTATAGTTACCTTAGCCAGGAACTAATTATCACTTCTGTAGTAATTAATTTTAAAATGTTCCTCTTTATAAAAACAAAATAATTATTTTTGTGAAAACAATCAGATAATGAATTTTCGGTTTTAATAGATTATGTATAAATTTGATATTTAGGTTTTTATGCATGTAAAATAATTTTATGAAATTTTGAAGTTTGTTTTATGAATAATTCTTTTTTTCATTTTTATCAAAAGCAACAAAGCTTTGTGTGATCATTTTGATAATGTACTGATATAAACGCGTTCTCTATAAATTAATTAAAAGCTCCTGGTCAACAGTTCTCATAACTGTGTAAACTAAACTTCCTCTGATGTCTTATATAACCTCTACGGTGTATGGGTTGTATGTGTTTCTTTGTGGTGTTAAATTAGCCTTGCAAAAACAAATCGGTTGTTGTACTAATTAATTAGTTAACAAGACAGTAAGTGAGTATAAAATTATTTTTAATTGATACTGAGAGATTCTTAATTATATAGAGCGACGCCTGTTGTTATCATTTGTTGCTGACATAATAGCTACATTGTAAAGTCCAAGCAGGTGTAGTGAGATGTAAACTTTACGAATGAGACAATAGCCTTTTCAAATGATTGTTTAGTAATCTAATTTAGAAAAAATACTAAAAAATAACATAGAAAATCTTGCGAGGTTAATGATTTTTTCGTATTATAATAACGTTTTATAATTTTTTAGTCGTTAACTACTTAAGGAAACCTTGCATATGACATATGGATCTTCAAAATTTCAAATCATTTTGGCAATCTACTTGAAAAACATTTTAATTAAAACAAGTATACCATTTTATTATAAGTGTAAATATATAATTGAACCTTACTTTAATTGTTGAGTGTTAATATTTTGTACTTTATAGTGCACTTTATAATAATACCAAGGACACAAGAGTTTAAGATTATTAGAATACAAGTTTATTGCTTAATTATGATTAATTTGTCAGAGAAAAGGATTTCTTGACCGGTTAAAAATCAATATCTTAGCCAATTTCTTACTTAAACACCTTTCCAATTAATTTCAAATTTCAAAATCAAAGTTTGTTCAAGTAATATCTTTGCATATAAATTGATACATTGTATGTGTCTGAAAGTTTCAAAAGATTCTTAATTTTGAAAGGTTATATGAATCTTTATTATTTTGTTATACCTGAGCTTTTGTATTATCTTAAATAAACTTGCCATGTTTGTTTAAAATAAAATGTTATTGGTATTAAATTGCTTTGTTTTTTGCATTTAATTTTTCTTTCACTTAAAAGATATAGGAAGATGTGGTGTGAGTGCCAATGAGACAACTTTCCATTCAAATGACAATTAAAAAAAATAAACCATTATAGGTCAATGTACGTCCTTCAACAACACCGACGAAGCCTTGGCTCACACCATGAAGTATCACACTGAACAAACATAGAAGCACCAAGAAACTTGACATTGAATGACATATATAATTGGAGATTACTTTCTCTAGATTCAGCTGGTTTGAGTTAAAAAAAAATCAATTAATTTTTCATTCAAAACAGATTCGCTTTAAAATTCAGAAGATGTGGTATGAATGTCATTGACACAATGTGGTACAATTAGGCAAAATGTAAATTTACAGGTTACATTTTTTCTTTCAATACAAACCATCTCAGTGATCAGTAGGTTATACAGTGCACCCAAATGACTAGACTAGTATAAGAGAAGAAGGATAGGTCAATATAAGAAACCTACAAGGCTACTTCAGTTCAATTAAAATTTTTAGATTATTCTAATGAAATAATCAAATGTCAGAGAGAAAATGTGTTTTTAAAGTGGTAGGAATACCAAAGAGAACTTTCCAGTAAGATACAGTGTAGTTAAAGTAAGGAATTACAGGTTATAATACAGCCTTCAATATTTGGCTCACTTTGAACTGCATCCTACTAAGGGTACCAAAACACTGTTATAACAATTCAAACAACATGCTTCTGACAAAGACATGTGCTTATGAATATACCTGTTTTAAAATTTTACATACATACCATAAAACATTAATGTAACTATACCATGTAAAAGACACTTTTTAAAAGTTAATGAAAGAACATGTTCAAATATAAAAGGAACACCTTTCAATTTTATAATTGTGAATTTAAAACAAACTCATGTTTAACAAAGGGTATTCAGTGATAAATTCAGTTTGTATATGTTAATTTTTTTAATTTAAATTTCAATTTAGTTTGTTTATTTGTAAGAACTTAAACTTTTCATAGCACAAATCACACAACTTTAAATTGCCAATGCTTACAACCCTAAGCATCACTAAAACCTTGCAGAGCTGGTGTAAGGATCTTAATAATACAATAACAAGTCCTTGTTCAAATAACTTTGAACATACACTACAACTCAGGTGGATTCTGCTTTGTCTACCGCCAACCAAAAAGTGGGCACCGGGTGGGCAAAATTCTACCTTGTCCACTCTGCCCACCCACAGAAGTGGGCATGTAGTTTCTTTTGTTTAATCTAAAAAACATGCAAGTACAATCACTTGAAAAAAGCAGATAAGCATTTGTAATCAATATTTTTACAAAAAAAGAGATTATAGCTAGAGTGGGCACGGGTGGGCAGGTGGAAAAAGCAAAATCAAACACAGGCTGTTGTGTATCTCAAATTCCCCCCAAAAAAACAGCTATTAAGTTTCACATATTGATTTTCTTTTTTATAAGCACAAAAATCATTCATTTGTTATTAAGCCTAGAAACTAACTCTTTTCTTAAAAAATATCTAATATTTAATACCAAACATGCATTTTGGGTTTACGATTGCATTTCTTTTTTTAAAGAAAGCAACTTGTTTTTTTTTATAAAAGATATCTTCCTTATTAAAGAATTGGTGGTGAAAAAAAATCCACTGCTGATCACAAGCTGGCCATGTGTCGTAAGTTTGCAATCACATTAACCATCAGCTGTCTTTCTACCTTTTATATTTCAATTTTTATTCAATGAATATAAAAAATCTACCGTTAATTCCCACCCTTAACCTACCGAATAGTACAACTGATCGACTCGTAAGAAATAAAAATAAAACAAATCAGCTGATTGATTATGCAACATCCTCAGATGAAAATCATCGTAAATTGACAACTCAAAAAGACACTTAGTTTCCCGTTTGAATAGTTTTGAATGTTAAATCCGAGGATGTTCAAAGTCGCCATTGTATTTATTTCATTTAATCGTCGTCAGTATTAGTCCTTGGTCGTTTCGAAAATCTCGATTTCCCTGGTCAGTCGCCATTTTTGTTTACCTGTGCGACTTGTAAATCACAAGTTGTCTCCCTTATACCAGTTTTGATAGCAATTTGACTACGTTATGAAGTCAGTCGGCCTGCGAGACTTAGCGATTTTCAAAATTCTTTGGCGACTTAAATCGTCATTTCGCCGGCAAGATTATGGCCTGTATACTTATTGGTTATGTCACTTTTATGACCAGAAATGTGTGGCTGTTTAAGACAAAAGTTCAGGTCAAAAAGATTGCATAAACCTGATTTTTTGTTTAAATCATGTTAAAATAGAAAACCCATGTTTGATTTCAGTTTAGACTCAGCACAACCAGTAGAGAATATAAAATTCCTGGACGTGTACAGACAATACAACCATTAAAGAAGCTATGCTTTCCATGCAATAGTGATCTAGATATTTTATTTGGTAAATATTCTATTTTCAAAAGAATATGTTTCAATACATGATACTTTTAAGATTGTATTACATCTTTTTTTCTTATCTTCATTGCCATGTTCTAAATGGATTCTGGACTGTTTTATGGCCCAAACTTTTCTATTTTGGAGATTTACTATCACACACAGGTAAGAAACTTACCAACAAATGTAATCTTAGGAGTAGCTGCAACTTTCTTTGTTACAGTTGGTACTGTGACAGCAGGGACAGGCTTTATACCTGGCTTCACTCCTGTTGTTATTGTTGTGGTAGACACACCTGCCTTGGCAGTAGAGGAGGTTGCTGTTGATAATACTACCGGATTAGTTGATGGAATTGGCTTTCCAAGTCTTGTGTGAAGTTTCAAAACCTGTAACCACACAAATATTATATATTGACAGTAAAGGCAGTTAGTGATTTTTTCTCGAGTACAGATTTTACAGTTTTATGGATTTAGAATTGAAGCTATCATCAGGGATGTCAATGAGTTATTGAACTGATACTGAATACCAAAATTCTATATAATACTCCACTAATCCAATTTTCTGTTTAGACAGTGTCCCTTTTATTTCCATTAAATTTATTTTCTAGAGAATGCCCTCAGAGAATTAAATAGTAATAAGGGATTAATCATGGTTAAAATAGCTTTCGTATGGAAATGCATAATTAACATTCAAAATGTCCCTAAATCTTCCATTAGTCAATATTAACAAAGTGCAGAGATATATCATTTAAAGAGGTAGGCCACACACGAAAGCAGTCTGCCTAAGCCGGCACTTTTAACTGAATGTGTCTTAACCATTCCTGCCACATCGATACTGTCAGAGAAAACATTTTCCTCTTCATGACCATTAGTTACAGAGCTGGGAACTGAGGCTAACCTAATAAAATTCACAAGATAAAAAATCTTAATAAGAACAAATTCTTTGCACACTGTGGTGATCCTCAGTGAAAGACTGAACACATCAGTGACTTACAAGTTGACCTTTGTAAATGTGTTTTCTTTACAATTACAAAATGTATCTTGTTTGGCTTTGTAATCTTTTATATTCAATAGTTTATTAAATTATTGATTAGATTATTGTTTACTAATTAGTACATGTAGTAAATGAACAATTAACTATGTAATATAATTATGATGTAGTGTGTTTAACCTCCATAAGACAAATGACCAATGCACAAAGTGTAAAATTTGCTAAATTGTATCCCCATTTTGTAGATATTTGAGTGAGTATAACCAACCAGTACTAGATCAGAATTCTTCAACAAGTTGACATCCCTACTAAATACAAATAAGATTTAAATATAAAACTTATGTTTGAAGGGACATGGCCTGTAAAATGTGTCTAAACAGGAAAATTTTCAATTGTTTTGATAAAAATGTATTCCCCTCATATTGATGCTTCCTGTATTTACTTTAAATATATATAAAAAAAAAAACTCAATCTGATCAGGAGGCTGTTAAATTGTAATACTACCTTTTGATGTTTAGCTCCTCTGATATGAGCAGCATAAGCATCTGCTCCTGTACATGTAACATCACACAGCTCACATCTCAGCTGATTCTGACCACGAGGGGTTGATGATGAAGAAGTTGTAGTTCCAGTTTGGCTTTTCATAGCAGCCTCCTTTTTCTTGTGTTTTTGTCCTTCCAAATGCTCTCTGTAAGTCTGGAGAATAATCAAAACTTGTAACTTCACACAAGATTAAATTCTACCTTTCTTACTTATCCATATTTTTCATTTGACACATTTCAAACAATGATGAGAAAGAAAAATCTAAAACTCAATTAAAATCCCTTTTTTAAAATTTATTTAAACCTCATTTAAATTTTGTTGTTGTAATTAATGTTGTAGTCAATAAGTGTATGCTATTCCACATCTACCACTGTAAATCAACTAATGTAATCATTGTTTTCCCATTTTGTTACACAATGACAAGTATATAAAATAATTCTCTGCACACAATGCATATATAAAATAATTCTCTGTACACAATGCATATATAAAACAATCTGATGTACTAATGACAAATTATATGTTATAATTCATTTTTCATAATATAACATGAAATCTTAAATTAAACAAAATACATGTGTGATCTCTTTATTCTCCAGTCATCAATTGGAAGCACTGCATTTAAATTTAAGAGTTACTTCCCTTTGACCTTTGACTTTTTAGTTTTTTTATATAATAATATAAAGTTTATAAAGTTTTATACCTGTGGTCCTGCACAGCTAATTTTACAAACATCACAGTAATGTAGCTGTGGTTGTTTAGGTGGCATTTTGGTCTTTGTTTTCACACCAACTTTAACCTTGGCAGCCTGTTGCTGTTGGTAATAAGATGTAGCTGCCGAGTATAAAGCAGCATCATAACCTGTACAGAAATATATAAAATACAAAGTCAAGTAATAACAAATATTGGCCTGCAACTTTTTTTAATATAACTATTTTATCATGTACAATACTGGATTCAAGGATTGTTTACACCATGGTAATACTGAAAGTTGCTATATACACATGATGGATGGATTTTGAACACTTCATGATACCTCATTATGTACATAGTAAGAAGTTATAAATTACAGGTCCTTAAGGAAATTAAGTTTGTCATAATATAGAGATTTATACTTTTAAGAATTCATAAATAAGGTAAAAAATTTCAGAAACACACAAATCTTAGAACATATTGTTGTTCAGAATATTTAAAATTGTATTGTGGAACAATTTGCTGGATGTACTGCAATGCACAGTACTAGTTAGTGTTAATCAGTTTATTGTGACATCTCTATTTAATATGATCAATTACTAGTGTAAATGAATATAGAATATCCTGGAAATGAGGTTAACTTTTTTTTATGTCATTATAGAATATGACAAGACTGTGATAATGAAAAAAGAACACCCCAAATATGAAGTATCAAAAAGTTTTTTGGTCATATAATTGAAACATAAAGCACAATCTTTTCTTTAATTTTGCTCTACACAAATCACCAAAGTATCAAGACTTCAAATTATATCACACAAGTATTTTGAAAAAAATAAAAATAAAAAAAGATACAAGCAAAGCATTAAAGAATTGTAGGCCAATTCATATTTAATTGTGGGTTTGGTAACTTGTCACAAATTATAGCCTACTTCCTAGCAACTTTCGTCAATGTCTTCAACTTCACTAAGGAATGAACCAAGTAGTTGATAAAAATCTGTGCTTTAATCAAATGTCAGCACAATTTTTCCTTTTATTCTAATCAATGTTTGACACTAACTATAAAAGTCAAGACAAGATTTTTTTTAAAAACTTGCCAATGAATTATTTGAATTGATAGATATTTAACAGAATGACGATACATGTAGATAACTCTTTAGAGGATTTTTTCACTAACATATTTGCTGGGTATTTGTTATCATTTCAAAATCACATTTTCATAAATTTAATTTAAAAATAAATGGAAAATGTGTCCATGGGACACAGATGATGCCCCCGCTTGCATATAACATTATAAATGCAAATAACTCAAGAACAGTAAAAGTGATGCAACCCAAATTCGAACTTGATCTGTGTTTTTTTGGTAATAAGCTGCAGCGGAGGCATAAAAAAACATCTGGGCTGTATGGGTAGTTTAAAGGTTTTTTAAAGGAATATCTAACATTCAAATGAATATAAATAGCTTGATTCTTTTACAAGGTATATTTTGCTATCAAACAGTGTCAAAAAGCATACACACAAAAAAAAAAACAACATGCAAAATTTGTGAGTGCTTCTTCTTCAACTTTTATAAATGAAATCTAACATAGCAAACTATAACACTGATAATGAAATGTCAGAAAATAAATACAAAAGCATGAAACTACACTACCACTTCTCAAACAACATGACAAAGTTGTTATGACCAATTCAATATAAAGCACAAATTTCACATGTGGTCATCAAAATTATCTATATAGAATACTTCATTCTGTTCAGTTCAGCCTATGCCACTCATGTATGTTAACTACACTATTAAAATATTCAGCTTGTTAAAATTTCTTTCAAACTGAACCTCTTTTTAATTTTTAATATTTCTCAGAACTGTATGTTTTTTCTTTCAAATAACAATTGTTAAAATACATTTTCATGGAATTCAACAAACTTCAGATCTCAATATAGGACCATTTCAATACATGGAAAACTCCAGGAATTCAACTTCTGTATCAAAAAAACTTTTCTTTTATACTTTCAATCTAAAATTTACAAGCTAAATACAACAAATTTATGTCTTCTTGGAAATACTTGATGACATAACTGGCATAGACATAACCTACCTTTTATGACCACTGGTTGTACTGTTTGTTTTATGGTGGTGTAGTTGGACACGCCTTGTGGGGCTGAAATGTGAACATCAAGGGTTAGAAAGTTAGCCAAACCAATCTCCTAACCAAGCTGTGATTTCCTAAATTGATAAACTTGTTCTGAATCAATGCATTCTCAAAAACATATTTTTGAAATACTTAAAAGTATAAACCAAAATTTGTTGTCTTTTATCATCTTTTATGGATATTCTGTTGATGCATAATTGACATACAAGTAAATGAATTCTCAATTTTAAATGAATAAATTCTGTTTTGGTAATTAAAATGCATAAACCTAAATAAGAAACAAGCATCTTAGTCGAATATCCAACATCATTGTTTTTCAAAATCGTATAGAGTGAAAAACTGACTTTGATAATAAGTATGATCATTGTTTACTTGTAAATATGCCAGATTTACAGTTTGATGACTCTACTGTAAACTATCAAATTATCAATTACATTTCAATCTCTAATTTACTGATTCAACAAGCATAACACAGGGTTTGAAATTAGCAGGGGCCCGCCCACTCGCCAATGGCCCCTAAAATTTGGTGTGGGCTACTTAAATTTCTGCTTTTCTTGTATAGGACTATATATGTGGGCTACAAAATTTAAGCTGTGGGCTACCATGCCAAAATTTTAACTTCAATCCCTGATAACAGATAATAATCCTATATGAAATTCAAAGAATATATTTTTACAATGGAATCACATGTTACATTTGCAATTTCAATGTAAAAACATACACTTCTATTCATGCAAATCAATGTTTTTCTCACATTTCATAAATCTAAATATAATTCAAAGCTTGGTTATCTAAAAACATTAGCTACATAGGTACAAATGATAAAGCATCTTCCCATGAATATTAAATGCATCAACCCATCAATGAAGACATACTGCTACACCAAACTGATTAGTGTGTTCTTTTTTTTCTAATATCTTTTTTGTTATCTAACACAGACAAAGATAAATATGCTTCATTTATAACACTTCCAAAATCTACTAGGCTGAGATTTCACTTCCTGTATGAAAAGAAGTCAATCCCTTAGATCTCCCTTAATATTGCAGTCTTTTGTGTTATAAGAAGTGGGCATACAAAAATACATCAGGGTTTCCAATGTAAGATAAAGTCGTATTCATTTTTCAGAAGAGTAAACTATAAAACTAAACATATTCTTTCTTAAGAATGCAACTAATCAGTTTGATGGAACACAATGCGTACATCGTTCGAAATGGAATTTTGTCAAATGTAATCTTAAAGTTTGGCTATGATATTAATTCAACAAACAGTTCTACTGCAAAAGCATTGTCTTGCTAAACTCACAAATATCACACATAACTGCACATAAAGTGGTAATATGAAACAAACTCCATAAGCACTACATGATTTCATAATTAACAAGCATTCTGAGAGTATTGCATGGCAATACATAGTCCCCTACCGGGTAAAAAATCATTATACTGGAACAAAATGCTAACTTGTTCTATAACTTGTCATGGAGTAAACAAAAAGAAAATATCAAGTCAATATCTTCAAGCATGAGTAAAAACAGTGTGGAAAACTGATTATATGAGTGAATTTTTCAAGTCCAAGGACCATAACTCTGCACAAAATTATCTGACCGAAACAAAAATTCGAACTTGATCTTTTACTTGTCATGATAAAACTATATACCAATTATAAATCAATATCTTCAAGCATGATAAAAATAAAATGCTCCGCAGGGCGCAGCTTGATACGACCGCAGAGGTCGAACCCTGAACAGTTGGGGCAAGTATGGACACAACATTCAAGCTTGATACAGCTCTGAATTTGGATTGTGATTGACTATTTGACACAGCATAGGTTTCTGACACAGAATGAATGTGGTCTAAGAACTTAAAAATTTTAAATTGGACATTCACCTATTATGGTCCAATATCCAAAATCTAAATACATGGTTAGATTCAGCATATCAAAGAACCCTAAGAGTTCAATTTTGATGAAATCAAACAAAGTTTAATTTTGGACCCTTTTGACCTCAATGTGGACAAAGTTGATAACGGGCCCAAAATCAAAAATCTAAATACATGGATAGATTCAGCATATCAAAGAACCCCATATATTCAATTTTGTTGAAATCAAACAAAGTTTAATTTTGGACCCTTTTGACCTCAATGTGGACAAAGTTGATAACGGGCCCAAAAATCAAAAATCTAAATACATGGTTAGATTCAGCATATCAAAGAACCCAATATATTCAATTTTGTTGAAATCAAACAAAGTTTAATTTTGGACCCGATTTGGACCAACTTGAAAACTTGGCCCATAATCAAAAATTTAAAGACATGTTTAGACTCAGCATATCAAAGAACCCTAAGAATTCAATTTTGTTAAAATTAAATTAAGTTTAATTTTGGACCCTTTGGACCTTAATGTAGACCAATTTGAAAACGGGACCAAAATTAAGAATCTAAATACATGGTTAGATTCAGCATATCAAAGAACCCCATATATTCAATTTTGTTGAAATCAAACAAAGTTTAATTTTGGACCCCAATTTGGACCAACTTGAAAACTGGGCCCATAATCAAAAATCTAAATACATGATTAGATTCAGCATATCAAAGAACCCCATATATTCAATTTTGTTGAAATCAAACAAAAGTTTAATTTTGGACCCTTTGACCTCAATGTGGACAAAGTTGATAATGGGGCCCAAAAATCAAAATCTAAATACATGGTTAGATTCAGCATATCAAAGAACCCAATATATTCAATTTTTGTTGAAATCAAACAAAGTTTAATTTTGGACCCGATTTGGACCAACTTGAAAACTGGGCCCATAATCAAAAATTTAAAGACATGTTTAGATTCAGCATATCAAAGAACCCTAAGAATTCAATTTTGTTAAAATCAAATTAAGTTTAATTTTGGACCCTTTGGACCTTAATGTAGACCAAATTGAAAACAGGACCAAAATTAAGAATCTAAATACATGGTTAGATTCAGCATATCAAAGAACCCCATATATTCAATTTTGTTGAAATCAAACAAAGTTTAATTTTGGACCCCAATTTGGACCAACTTGAAAACTGGGCCCATAATCAAAAATTTAAAGACATGTTTAGATTCAGCATATCAAAGAACCCTAAGAATTCAATTTTGTTAAAATTAAATTAAGTTTAATTTTGGACCCTTTGGACCTTAATGTAGACCAATTTGAAAACAGGACCAAAAATTAAGAATCTAAATACATGGTTAGATTCAGCATATCAAAGAACCCCATATATTCAATTTTTGATGAAATCAAACAAAGTTTAATTTTGGACCCCAATTTGGACCAACTTGAAAACTGGGCCCATAATCAAAAATCTAAATACATGATTAGATTCAGCATATCAAAGAACCCTAAGAATTCAATTTTGTTAAAATCAAACTAAGTTTAATTTTGGACCCTTTGGACCTTAATGTATACCAATTTGAAAGCAGGACCAAAATTAAGAATCTAAATACACGGTTAGATTCAGCATATCAAAGAACCCCATATATTCAATTTTTGTTGAAATCAAACAAAAGTTTAATTTTGGACCCTTTTGACCTCAATGTGGACAAAGTTGATAATGGGGCCCAAAAATCAAAAATCTAAATACATGGTTAGATTCAGCATATCAAAGAACCCAATATATTCAATTTTGTTGAAATCAAACAAAGTTTAATTTTGGACCCGATTTGGACCAACTTGAAAACTGGGCCCATAATCAAAAATTTAAAGACATGTTTAGATTCAGCATATCAAAGAACCCTAAGAATTCAATTTTGTTAAAATCAAATTAAGTTTAATTTTGGACCCTTTGGACCTTAATGAGGACCAAATTGAAAGCAGGACCAAAATTAAGAATCTAAATACATGGTTAGATTCAGCATATCAAAGAACCCCATATATTCAATTTTGTTGAAATCAAACAAAGTTTAATTTTGGACCCTAATTTGGACCAACTTGAAAACTGGGCCCATAATCAAAATTTAAATACATGATTAGATTCAGCATATCAAAGAACCCTAAGAATTCAATTTTGTTAAAATCAAACTAAGTTTAATTTTGGACCCTTTGGACCTTAATGTAGACCAATTTGAAAACGGACCAAAATTAAGAATCTAAATACGGTTAGATTCGGCATATCAAAGAACCCCAATAATTCAATTTTTGATGAAATCAAACAAAGTTTAATTTTGGACCCTTTGGATCTCAATGTGGACCAATTTAAAAACAGGGCCCAAAATCCAAAAACTTAATACACGGTTAGATTCAGCATATTAAAGAACCCCAAGAATTCAAGAATAAAACCCCATTGAAATTGGTCAAGAAATAAGCAATTTATACAAAGTATCTTCTTTTGCACAATACTGTGCAATTAAATATTTCTTGCAATTGCGCAATACTGTGCAATTGAATATTTCTTGCTATTGTGCAATACTGTACAATTGACAATTTCTTCCTATTGTGCAATATTGTGCTATTGGATATTTCTTGCTATTGCGCAATACTGTGCAATTGAAGATTTCTTGCTATTGCGCAATACTGTGCAATTGAAAATTTCTTGCTATTGCACAATACTTATTATATAATAATTTACACATCCTGTTTGGTGTGTATCTCCTGCCATATCATTATTGTTTGCTTTTAAATATAAATCAGAAATAACCAACTTAAAATGGAAAATTTTAAAGAAAAAAAAAAGGAAAAAAGGAAGAAGAAATCCCCAATTTTTGAACCCCTTATGATTCATCACCCCAAACTCAATCCCAGCCTTCAATGAGGTATGGTACCTTGCAGTACAATTTCAGAGATCCATACACTTAAACACAAGTTATTGTCTGGAAACTAGAAAATGCTTATTTTTGGCCCTTTTGGCCCCTAATTCCTAAACGTTTAGGGCAATTACCCCCAAACTCAATTCCAGCTTTCCCTTTGTGATATGGAACCTTGTAGTACAATTTCAGAAAGATCCATACACTTACACACAAGTTATTGTCCTGAAACTAGAAAAATGCTTATTTTTTGCCCCTTTTTTGGCCCCTAATTCCTAAAATTTTGAGGCAATTACCCCCAAAATCAATCCCAGCATTCTCTTTGTGATATGGAACCTTGTGGTACAATGTCAGAGAGATCCATACACTTACACACAAGTTATTGTCTGGAAGTTACAAAAATGCTTATTTTTGGCCCCTTTTTGGCCCCTAATTCCTTAACTGTTGGTACCATAACCCCCAAAATCAATCCCAACCTTCCTTTTGTGGTATTGAACCTTATGGTAAAATTTCCTAGAGATCCATTTACTTAAACTAAAGTTAGAGTGCGAAAACCAATGTGTCTTCGGACGACGACGACGACGACGCCAACGTCATACCAATATACGACCACAAAAAATTTTTTGCGGTCGTATAAAAGTGTGAAAAACACTTTAATATTAGATATGATTAATAGTTATCTAAAATTAGATATGATGTAATAGTGTATATCTATTTTCAAATCATAATCAAATATAATTAATAGTTCCAAATATTTTTCTTTCAATTGTCACAAACTAATATAGATTTGTAACTTATCTATAAAATGTCAACAATTTTATCTACACAATGTAATGTAATGAAATATATACATTAATAAAAATAGATTATTATCTAATTAAAGGATTTCACTTCATAATTTTTTTTTTACATATTTCGCATTCAGAAAATTAGTTTATACAAAATAACAAACAAACCTGCAAAAAAAATCTTCAAACAATTTATCAAAGAATGTCTTTTAAAAAATGAGTTATCTCCCTTTGTACAGAAATATGGTTTAGCATAGTACTCTATCATTAGATATGGTCCATAACTCTGGACTAAATCATCAGACCGGAACAAAATTCGAACTTGATCTATAACTTGTCATTATAAAACTATATACCGAAAATCAAACCAATATCTTTAAGAACGAAGAAAAAAAGTGTGGAAAACTGATTTGCCGGACTGACGGACGGAGTGCAAACCTAAAGTCCCCTTCAACTTCGTCGGTAGGGGAATAATAAACCAGTAAATAATACATGTATCTTACATTAAAACAACTAAACTTGATGGAATTGTCAGATGATTTTGAACTTTAATCATTCATTCAATTGAATTTGTAAAAAAGCCTGTTCTAATTGACCAAGAAATATTTTTTTGTATAATAAATTCTTGACTAATTGTGAAATCATGTTTATCTCAAGTGAAACATATCTAGAATTAAACAGTTTTTGACTGGTTACCATTAGATTTTCTAATTTAAACAAACAATTGTCAAATTCTGTTTACAAATAGACCTGTTCTACTGAAAATTTTGAATACTTAATGCATAAGCAATCATCAAATTCATTTAATCCTAGACTTCATGGAATGCATCCAGTGTACATATTTAAATGTTTATAACCTGCATTTACTTAGGGCTGTCCCAGAATTGATTGTATAAGGGGGTTGGAAGGCACTTCTATCAAAATTTGATGGGCAGTACTAGTGATTATTTTAGAACGATAGCATGAAAAATCATAAAAAAATAATAAATTAAAATTTTATGAATGGCAGGGTTAAATAAAAAGTGCCGTCCGACCACAGCTGACCATACACACAAGCATTTATTTTTGGAACAGCCCTAACTTAATATGTATTCAGCAGTAAAAACAACTAAAAAAAATTCTAGTGCTTATTTTTGTTTGTATACAAACAATTTAACAACAAACAAAGTTTACATTTTTACATCTAGTGTCAACTTTAGCTTCTGTGTGTGAAAGTAAAGTAATTTTTTTTTATATTTCTCCCGGATCAAAATTTAATCAATGGTGTAAAATCTTCTCATGACATTTTTATTATTTTTGAAGACCATATATAAATGAGTATTGTGTTTCAATAGATTCATGCATCATGTCTGACTCCTAAAAACCTGGACACCTCTATAAAGTTTATTGCAGTTGACTATTTTTTGTTAGCAAAACCTGTAAAATCAAATTATGTTCAGAAGAGAAATACAATCAGTGTTTAGTCAACACCTGTATAAATGGAAAAGAACATTGTACATGATGCAGAAATTGAGAATGCTAGAGGATTTTTTTAATTAAACAAGCATTCTGTGAGTATTGCATAGCAATACATAGTCCCCTACCGGTTAAAAATTCATAACTTGGAACAAAATTCTATCTTGATCTATAACTTGTCATGGTGTAAACTATATAACAAATACATATATGTATCAAATCAATATCTTCAAGCATGATGAAAAAAAGTGTTTAAAACTGATTATTTTAGTGAATTTTCTAAGTCAAAGGACCATAACTCTGCACAAAATCAATAGACCGGAACAAAATTCGAACTTGATCTGTAACTTGTCATGATAAAACTATATACATTGTACCAAATATCAAATCAATATTTTGAAGAATGACAAAAAAAAGTGTTTAAAACTGATTATTTTAGTGAATTTTCTAAGTCAAAGGACCATAACTCTGCATGAAATCATCAGACCAGAACAAAATTCGAACTTGATCTGTAACTTGTCACGATAAAACTATATACCAAATATCAAATCAATATTTTGAAGAATGACAAAAAAAAGTGCGGAAAACTGATTATTTTAGTGAATTTTCTAAGTCAAAAGACCATAACTCTGCATGAAATCATCAGACCGGAACAAAATTCGAAATGGATCTGTAACTTGTCACGATAAAACTATATACCAAATATCAAATCAATATCTTCAAGCATGAAGAAAAAAAGTGTGGAAACCTGATTTGCCGGACTGCCAGATGGACAGACGGACAGACAGACAGACGGAGTGCAAACCTAAAGTCCCCTTCGACTTCATCGGTAGGGGACTAATAAAGACTTATTTATACATGTTGTTAGTATATCAAAATGAATAGAAATAGTACTTCTAATGTGGAAATTTCTGTTTTTTTTAAGGGAGATGTCCGAGAAACAAAAATGAACAAGTAATTCAATTTCAGTAAGCCATTTAACATACATTGTCAAAATATAATCTTTCAAAAACTTGTTCAAGAAAAGTATTGTTAAACACAACTAAATGACATTGACAGTTACAACAAGAATGGAACTTGATTCAAGATAACTGTACACAAGCTTGGGATGTAAAAGGAAAAATATCAGATGACAGAATTCAGTTCCAAAGATATAGGAGTTGCAGAGGAAGGATGATCAGGAATTCAATGTTCCATCTTACAATGATTTAGATATATACGTTATAATATAATATCAAAATATAATTCAATATTATATGTATGTAACAATACTAAAACTTCTTTCCTGTTGTCCTTACCCTTGCTTGTATAAGATACTGTGGTTGTAGCATTTGTGTTACCAGCATAAGTTGTTGAGTATGATGACACCTGAGGAGTAGTAACTGCTGTTGGATATACATAGGTTGCAGCACTAGAAGCCTGGATTGGTGCCTGTACTTTTTGCTGTGCTACAACTCTGGGTGTGGCGTAATTTGTTGTATTTGTTGAATACACTGGCTTGGCAGCTGCTTGAACGTGAACTAATTAAAAAAAAAAAAAAAATGAGTGGTATTATCATACAAGTAAACAAAAATTTTTATGTTTTACACAATATACAGTTTTTGTGTCAAAAAAATTGTTTGCAATAACAATATGAAAGGAGTAGGTTAGATAAGGCCCTAATATGGCCCTATTTCTAGCTAAAATTTCATATTAAGATTTATTGACTAAACATCACAATGAATCATACTTAAATAATGACTAAATATTTGTTAAAAATTTAAGTATCAGCGGGTTTTTTTTATGACATTAGAAATAACAAATAAAGTTCGTAAACATTTTGTTCTTCTTAATTTACAATGTAACTGACTCATCTGCAAACTATTATCATTGCATTCTATTTACTTAAAATCAATCAGAAAAAAAGCAAGTTTCATGTGAAACATCACCCTTACCTGGCTGATAATGTGTTTCAGCACCACTGTATGATACAGCTGCTTGAGCTGGTTGATAATATGCTTTTTGATCATATGTTCCTGCAGGCTGTCAATAGAAATAAACATCAAATGTGATTTTCTTTTCTCTCACAAAAGTCACTACAATATTATGTCATTGTTCTATATATATATATATATGATTGCGTTGGATAAAAACCGCAATTTTTATACGTGTGTATGCAAAACAAATTTCTTGGTAGAGGGGTCTAAATACAGCACAAACAACATTTTCCAAAAGACCAAAAAAGTGAAAAAGTATATTTTAACAAAACGCATTTGACTAGCAGGTAGAACAACTGATGTTCTTAAACCCTGCTGACTGCCATTGGCGATTGCCAAATAAATGGATCACCAGATGTAACAAAATGGATCTTATAATAATTTATTACCAAACAGAAAACAATAAACTTGCGGAAAAGATGGTATACCGCAAACATGAGATGCAAAAATTTGTACACCATATCCGGATTTCGACAATTAATGTCTCTTCAGTGATGTTAGGAATCGAAACGGTATTTGGAAGGCCATATAATTTACCTAAATTTAGGATAGACTCTTGAATTTTGAAAGAGTCGAAATAGGATGAACGGATCATATAAACCCGAAGGCAAATATAATACAAGCTTATAGATATATATATATATGTATGATGGAGATGAATGGCTGTATAATGTCCAGTGGCTAATTAAATGCATATTCAGGACGAGAACATGATAACATACATTTTGTAATATGAATATAAACCCTGCTTTGTACTAGACTAACACACTGAGCTGAATTTTTTAACATGCTAGTTCACAAGGTAACAGTCTGCAGGAAGACATGTCACCCTACCTGGAAACATTATTCTGACTTGGAGCCAACAAGTCTTTGCTCTTACTACTAAATGTAGTGTGCTTAGCTGAGAAGCAGCAAATATAAATTTTCAAGTCTTTGGTTTGACCCAGAAGGTGTTCAAACTCATGACCTCCTACACTTGAGTTGAGCATGCTACCAGACTACCGAGGGGGGAAGGGGTCATACATATATGAAGTGGAGGACTTAGTCCGCATAGAAATCTTAAAATTACTCCAGGAAAATCAGCAAACAAGAGTTGAGCTGACAACCTATTTTTTTTCCATTTTCCATTTAAGTACAATCATTGGACATTTGAAATTTGTGTGGTTTTCATACTAGTTGAAGGAGACGTAAAACCATGCAAGGCAAATAGCTGATTTAATATGCACAGTGCTTTTTCACCTTTTTCTTTAAGTTATACATTCAGTAACAAATGCAAATGCAGTTATAAGTACCATCTAATTCTCTAAAAGATGTTGAGAAATGAGTTGTAATTACACAAAAAACCTAGTATTTACTTACAGTAACGGCAACTTGTGTACGTGTTGTATATGCATACTGTGGTGCAGCAGGTGTAGTCTGGTATCCTTCATATCCACCTGCAGCTCTTGGTGCAGCAGCTGCAGCATAAGCAGCCTGAGGTGCAGCTGCTACATAGGCAGTCTGAACAGTAGGGTATGCTGCTGTTGGTTGGGGATTGCCAGCAGGGTACACAAAGTGAGCCATCTTAGCAGGCTACCTACAAAGTAAATATATATGTAAATCTTCTGTTGCTTCAGTGGAACAAATCAATTTAATCATTTTCTTCCAATGGTTAAATTTTGGTAACTTTCATATTGTTTTGTTACTTTTTTTTAGTTTTTTTTAGAGGGGTTTAATTTTTTATTCATTGGTAGTTACCAATAATTCATATATGAAGTAAAAAAAAATATTTTGGAAGAAAGAAAAATAAATGAAAAGTATTGTCTCTTAACTGTTATACCCCCTTCTCTTGAATATTCAAATGTGTTATTTTACATTTTGCAAACTTCTAAATTAAAGGAAGATGTCAGTATCAGAATTGTTAATTGCATTATAAATATAAAATATGCACAATTACTAAAATAAATATGTAACAGTATTTAAGTTTGCCTTCAAATCAAACACGGTTGCTTATAACCCTTTTCAAATGGGTTCCTATCCAACAGATTGGGAAATTTGTATAGCAATAAATCAGAATTTATATTTTTTATACACTTATATAAATCCTTTTATCGTCATGTTGTATGGAATATGTGTTCATTTTGATAATTAACATGTTTAAGTAGGTGACCACAACGAATTGTCATAATAGTTTTATTAATTCCAATTCATCTACTATTCACTCTGCTTTTCATATCATCATACTCAAGGCCAAATAAAAATATCTATGTGGTTCCAGTTTCATAAAAATGGTAAATAGGGTCAGAAGGTTGAGATTTTTGTTGTTCAACTTTAAAATATGATATAATAGGGTATGATTCTAAATGATACTGGTTTCACTCTTTTAACCAGATAGTAATTATTCTTCATATAAATATAAAGACACTCCTATCTCTAGTGTTTGAAACAATTTAATGTCTATAAAAAAACAGATACAGTTTTTGAATAGGGTTTCTTTCATTTTTTCCCACCAAAAAGCATGTTTGTCAACAAATTATAACATGACTGTGTGGATACTGATCATGGATATGTTTGCAAGATTACTACGTTCATTAATGAATTCCCTAACGCTTAATTTTGGCCCTAAAAATGGTATAAACTTTATGTGCCATAATGTTGTGAAAATTCGATGTAAACAAATATGTATGCTAAAATAATCAATTGTTTCAGTAAGATTTTCATCAATAGAGTCATTAGCGATGTGTTCGTTAAAACATGATACTTTGCTTAATTTGACAAAATTTATGACAGTTTTCTGAAAAATTAACAGTGGCAGCCCCCTTCACCCACAAATGTTTTTGCTGAAATATTCTTTCCATACCATATCCTTTACTGTTACCAAATTATTACATGTATTAATTGCCGAGGGGTCGGCGCCACAAAAGAAATCATGAAAAAACATTGAAAAACTTGGTGACAAAGTTCTATAAAAATTGAAAGTAGTGTGTCCCTATTTTTAACATTATTATCAGAAGGGAAATAAAAATGCTAGGGTTAGAGGGGGGTGTTTAAATAGGGTTGGTCAGGAAATCGGAACCACAACGAGATTTTTATTTGACTTTATAATCATGAAAATCAAAACAAACAAGAGTGCTGAGTAAGATAGCCAAACTGAGGCAAACAAATGTGGAGAGATTTTCTGCACTGGTTCCAGTATACATGGTATAAGAGACAAGACGCAGATCAAGACACGTTTCCAGAAAAAAATCTGGATTTCAAAATTTAGTTTGCGGTGATTTGGAATTTTTCATGTGTAAAGTCAGCCCTGAATATTATAGCAGTGTTTTCCCTAGGCTGTTCAAGCATTGCGGTACTGCTACGCATAAATTTCGACCGCCATGTTTTCATCATTGCCGCAATGCGTCCCGCTATGTGTGAAAATTATAACTGTGTAAAATATTTATTATCGATTTTGAAAGAGAAGTGACAATTGACCACACTCCACATGTGTTTTAAACTCATCCGACTGATAATTGGATGCATCACGTCACGTGTGCCGGGATTTTACAACCTTCTTGATTAGTTGGTTATATATCAAGACTTCGGTTACATAATGGAAGTTGCCATTTAGCTGATAAATAAATAGTCAGATTAATCTCCAATGCATATCTTTCTGTGCTAAATAAAAAGTTTAACCTTTTCCAGTATAAATTTCATCTTAAACAAGTGTTTGACATCGTTATTTTACTGTGATCTTTAAAAAGTAGAAATTTAAATTTGGTATAGTCTCTGGTATTATAAAATAAAACTAACGTAATTTCACCGAGAAAGGACAAAACTTTTGTTTTAATAAAGTTTCTCAGTTTTTTCATCAGCTATATTAACATCGATGAATTATTTTTTGATTGGTCATAACAATCAGTTATTTTTAGATTAGTCGCGGTTGATTAATTATATCAAAGAATACACATCACTGCCACCGGGCCGAGAAAAAGGCATGTCTTATGAAATATTTAAAAGATTTGATAGAAAAACTTTCAAAACATACATAGTTATTTACGGAAATATTGTTTTTAATAAACTTGTGTTGTTCTATTTTTATTTGAATGGGTCACATGAAGCTTAAGTGTAGCGGATTCATTTGCCGTTTTTTACACAAGTGGGGCTAAATTTCTTTCACTTCGGCAAGATAGGATTTTTACAATTATGAAGCGTTATAAATAAATCGGACAGGGATGTATTTAAAAAAAATAGTTACAAATTGTCATGAAATAAAGTGTCAGCTTAGCTTCCAAACAATGTCATCCGTATGTCTGTGTGTCAGGTATTCTTTATTGACGACTTCTGTAATTAACGCAATAAACTTTGTTTTATTGTTTCCTGTAAAATCTCTATGAAGCAATGATGACATTCAAAGTTTATTTAACAACTTGCTGTTGATGCTGAAACCATTCTATTAGCAAACTGAGGACACTAATAGTGAAAGAATGTAGACATGACATTTAGGCCGACAATGAACAAAATTGCCAGTCTTGGAACTTTGTATCCTTGTCTGTCTAAGTATGCAGCAATGAGTCTTCCATTGCCAGTTTCAACAGCTGATTGTGAAAGGTGTTTTTCATGCTTAAACAGAGTTACATGTAAAACACCTTTGAGAAAAAGACTATGCCAAAAAGTGCTGAATTGCTTGATGCATATATCAATTGAAGGACCAAAGAAGGAAGATTTTTATTTTGAAAAATGTGTGGTGACCTTTGGAAAGTTGAAACAGAGGAAGATATTAACAAAATAATGTGTACATGGCATTTATTTGTAAATAACTATTGCAGACTGGATTATTTTTATTATTGTTTATAAAGTCTTTTATTAATTCCTCTCATCTGTAATAAATACTTTAAAGTTCCATTATTTATATGAATTGCTGTACCTATAATAAAACAATTAGATTGGTATATGGCTTTAAACATATAAATTATGTAGTGTTACTAATTCTTGAAAAAGAAGCGTCATGTGCCACGTTGCAAATTCACCATGGACCCACCATGCATGAAAAATTTTCTAGGGAAGACACTGACTATAGAAGAGTAAACTCACTAAATTTTCTTAATTTCAAATAAAACTATTATTTGCCCCCACATAACATTTCCTTTGACTTCTTTTCTATAACCATTTGATAACGGACAGCTATGGGGCTTGCTGCCTGTAATGTTTTCTTTTTGTAAATTTTGCACATTGGTTTTCGAAATTTGGACTGTTGTTTTACTTTTACATGCAGTCCTAGGAACTTGTCGCTCAATGATTTTAAAAGATATGCATTTCATCTTCTTCTTTCAGTACAGAGCTGGACTTTTCTTCAGTGTAAACTGACTCTTGCTCTTGAATCTTGTTGACATTTATACCGGTTTTGAGTTGCTAATTTTTTTTCACTTAAGACTCCTGTGCTCATTTGGTTTCGGCTTTGATCGATTAATATAAAAAGTAATTTTAGATATTGTTTTCATTTTCAAGTACAGGGAAATGTTTTAAACATGGAGTAAGTAGTAGCTGGAAGTCTTATTTGCATGTTCTTTTTAAGCGAGACAAATTATGAGACGCCATTTTCAGACATGCGGTTTATATTTCCTTGTCTGATTTTGCATTTGAATGCGTTTAGTCTCAGTATCTGATTGCATTTTACTATAATATTGCTTAACCTGCAGTTAATATTGTTGAAATTACCTGTATTGTGCTGTTAATTTGCAAAAATATCAATAAACTTGTTCTTTTGATTGCCCAAGATATTGGATGCCTGAAATTCTCACCCGTCGATGACGTCACACATACATTATTTTTCGATGCAAACTCGGCCTTAACAATCTCGGCCTGTAACAAACTCAGACCTTCATTTTTTTATATGAAATAAAGTGTCTTGTTTTCTGTTTTGTTTTCACAGTTTTTATATTACATCGTTTTGTTTTACTTAGACCTAGTTTGTAACTAATTTATATACGTTATATGTTTTAACTGTGTTATTCTTTAAATGAATGTGATGATCATGTTGACGAAACTTTGCCCGTCTCTCAACGGTTAGAATTAAGAGTCCTTTAGAGCTTGTGTCTAAAGAGTGTTTATATTTTAAATGATCGTACATGTGGTTTTTTTTAGATATAGAAGATGCATTCTGGTTTTTATTGTGTCGTTAGGGTGGTGTCTAGTTGAACTTGAATATAGGAAACTACTAATCAAGTTTTCTTCATACTCATGGACCGTGGCAAATTATTATAAATGGCAAATTTCCCCATGAGTTGACTGGCGTATAGAAATGGGTCACCCCTGGACTTTCTTTATTCGACAGTAAAGAGGGGGCGTCGATTTGGCTATGCGCGATGTATAAAAACACAATAAAGTCAGGTCGGAATGGGGATAAGAAACCTCATGCCTCTGGTGAGGAATTCAAGCCACGCTCTCTGCACGATAAAGAACCCTTGTGACAGCTCTTTAAGGGGTCCGTATTTTGCTTCTCCAAGGCAAATTTTCTGTTCCTATCCAACAGTTTCTAAAGGCAGTCTCGAAATTCCCACCCTTCATCCTGGTCGATTCACTTTGCAGAAACTACCAATTGGATTTATTGTTAATCTGTTTTCGTTCTGAATATGCATTAAATACACGCCACTAGACGTTAAGCAAACAAACATCTTTTAATTAAAATATATAAGCAGAAAATAATAGGAAGAATACACTGATGACACATTCTACTGCATCATCCACTCCTTCACGTAGCTCTGTGAATGTGATGAACATTTTCAACTCTACTCCTCGACGTAGACGCAGTCATCGTCATCATACATCACCTACTCTCCATGATGTCTCTTTTAATGACCTGCTGCCATTCATACAAAACTTGAAAAGCCTTTAGAAATTCATCACATTCGCACGAAGCTTTATTCACTACCCCTTTCAAAACTTCATTTTCTGTACAACTTATGTTTGGAAACCACTGTTACAAACCCCCATTTAAACCAATACAAACTTACAGCTATCATCTTGGATCAATCTAATTAAAATATAGACCTCTGATTTCGTTATCCTCCTTATATGTACGAGCAGGCGAGTTAATATAGGTCTGAATTTTAATCAGATTGATCTTGGATATTGCCAGTCACAGACTTTTCAAAAATAACCCATTCCAAACTAAAAGACAAATTGAAAGAGCTGGTCCTGCTTTGTTTCATAAAAAAGAAAGGCCAACATAGATACAAGTATCTTGTCTGAGGGAGGGATAAATCGTACGTATGCAAAGTCTGTAATATTGAGAATGGAAATGGGGAATGTGTCAAAGAGACAACAACCCGACAAAAGATTAGAAAACAGCCCAAGGCCACCAATGGGTCTTCAACACAGCGAGAAAATCCCGCACCCCGAGGCGGGCTTCAGCTGGCCCCTAAACAAAAATGTGTACTAGTTCAGTGAAAATTGATGTCACACTAAACTCTAAAACATATAAATGAACTAAAATTAAAAAAGCATACAAGACTAACAAAGGCCAGAGGCTCCTGACTTGGGACAGGAGCAAAAATGTGGCGGGGTTAAACAAGTTTTGTGAGATCTCAACCCTCCCCCTATACCTCCAGCCAATGTAGAATAAACAAACACACAGCAATACGCACAGTAAAACTCAGTTTAAAAGAAGTCCGCGTCTGATGTCAGAATAGGTAAAAGAAGAGACTAAGCAAAATGACAATAATACATAAATTAACAAAGGACTACTAACAGTTACTGACATGCCAGCTCCAGACCTCAATTAAACTGATTGAAAGATTATGTCTTCATCATATTGTCTGCGAACCAATTTATTTTCTATGAACCAGTAAAACTGACCTTTTTGGCCCATAATTACAAAACTGCAAGGTCAATACCAACCCAATCCAACAAGCAGCAGAGGTTATCAATAAGATTGATCGAGCCGATACTCCGGAGCGTCTTTTTACCACAGAACACCACAAAATACCACAGAACACCACAGAATACCACAGAACACTCAAAATATACCACCGAACTACACAAATTACAATAAAGCTACTGAAATATACCACAGAACATTAAAATTACTTTATAAAATGCAAATCTAATAATTCAGAATTATATTTATTTCTTTAATAATTCGGGTTACACCAATGACATGACGATTGACTGGATGAGATAACAATGATCATTACTTTTTTTATTATTTGGCATACTTTTTTCTTTACATTTGGAGACCTTTGAGACACTAATCTAATGAATTGCAATAACGAAAATTTAAAATAAACATTTTTAAAAATAGTTTTGAGCAAAAAAAATTAGCGCACGGTTTTCACAGTCGCTGATCAATATACGCTTTGACAGAGATACAAATTGTATTATATGTCTCTGGATTTGAATATATTGAACTGGTCGATAAAAAGTGTTAATATTCAGTGGCGGATCCAGAGGGGGTTCCGGGGTTGGAACCCCCCCTTTTTCTTGACGATCAATGCATTTGAATGGGGACATATAGTTGGAACCCCCTTTTATCCTGGGTTGGGAACCCCCTTTTAAAAATGGCTGGATCCGCCCCTGAATATTGACTTGATTGGCAGAAAGAGTTAATATTTCTCATATGTCACTATTTTTTCTGTGAAATTAATAAACCTATAAGACAATAATTTTTTTTTCCACAATACGTATCCCTGGTAAACAGTGCACTGTCAATAACGAACAATGTGATACTATCTCTCATGACTCCCAGTGCAGCTGATTTTCTAAACGACAAGATGTCTACAATGAACAATCTAATTGCATCTGAATTCGAAAAGTCAGCGAAAATAGTACTGTGTTTGAACAGAGACATATAATACAATTGTATTATATGTCTCTGGTTTGAACAACAATTTCTGTCGTCAAGGCAAAATACTACACCAACTATATTGGAATGACACAAAACTATCCAGAGACCAAGGAGTGAAGGTACTTGCCAGTATAAACTAAAGACGAACAATCTTCTCTCGTGATGATTCAATCAATACTAACAACTCACAAATGCCAAAGAGACAAAGCTATGACCGTCAACATCAGAACCGTGCATATATGCAAATAAGTCTTTATATCAAAGACCTAGTCACAACACACATCGAGGAAATGTGTTTCAAAATCCGAGGAGTGCTCAATTTGATGAATTCACCAGCATCAGCACTCTTGAGTGTTCTTAGCGGTAAACAAGGATAAATAACTTATGTACGTTTTTACTTCATTCTAGTCAAAGGAAAGTTAGAGTTACTTCCCTTTAATCAGTATTATTATATTTTGTTAGAATTTCATATTTTATTTTATTTTGTTAAGAACTAAAAGGTTTATATTTGATATTTTATATGTAGATTATTACTCTATTATCTTTTTTTCATTTGTGTGATTAAGGATCCCATAGATAAGTTCAAAAGAAAATCAAATATTATGACAATTAAAATACCCAAATGTGTGTCTGTAAGTTCATGGAATATACATGGACTTTATAGAAATATTAATGGTTATAAAATGAACAAGTTAAATGACCTGAATTTCAGAGAAAACATTAAGTCATATATTGTATTTCTATCGGAAACTCATTCTTTTTCTAATGATGTTTTATACCTTGAATGATATAAATGTTTTGTTAATTGTAGATCTACTGAAAGTAGTAGAAAAAGAGGGGGTTTAGCTGTATTTGTAAAGAGAACAATCATAGGTGGTGTGAAATTAGTTGATAAATCTCTGAATGACATGCTATGGTTTAAATAAAACCACACCTACTTTGGTCTTAAACGTGATCTTTATATTTGTTTTGTGTACATATCACTCTCTAATTCATCATATACATTAAGAACTGGTATGGATAAAGAAATATTTGAAAAACTTGAGACTGATATTTCTAATTTTAACTCAGTAGGTGAAGTCATGATAATGGGAGATCTGAATGCTCATATTGATTCAAAAGAAATAGATTTTATATGCGATGAACTAAATGACCCTTTAGAAGATTTTCTTCCACATAACTACATTGCAGATAATGTACAAATTAAACGAAATACTCAAATTCCACAACGTACAAATAGTTATGGAAAAAGTATCATAGAAATGTGTACTAGCTCCCAGTTACGTATTTTAAATGGACGTACTTTAGGAGACTCTATAGGGAAAGTAACTTACCATAGTTACGATGGAACCTCAATAGATGATTATTGTATCTGTAGTTCAACATTCCTATCAAATATACTGAACTTCAGAATTGAAGACTTTCATCCAAATACTTCAGATCACTGTCAAATAACCGTAAATATTTTTTGTAGTAATATATTGGGTCCTAAACAGGACCTATGTAATCTTCGGAAATTGCCACCAGTCATAAGATGGTCTCCAATACGAGAGCAAAAATTTATAAAATACTAAAAAATATACTTGACCTATCCGAGAAAAACCCTTCAGAATTTTGGAAATCTGTAAATTTATTAAAGGATAAAGCGAAGGAAGACCCTAGCTCCAATATTTCACATGATGAATGGTTGAAGTACTTTAAAAATTTAATGAATTTTCAACATTGTAATAATTTTGATGAAAACATTAGTAGTATTGATTGTAATAATGATTGTTTAAATGATAGTATTACTGTTGAGGAGGTGTTACAGGTTGTAAAAGACTTAAAGTTAAAAAAATCTGCTGGTTGTGATGATATAACAAACGAAATGATTAGAGTGTCATGTGGTAAATTAGTTAAAACATATGTGTTGATTTTTAATTTGATATTTAAAAGTGGAATCTTTCCTTCTATATGGAGAGAAAACATCATTAAGCCTATATTTAAAGGAGGGTGTTTTAATGATCCTTCCAACTACAGGGGTATAGCTCTTTCTAGCTGTTTAGGTAAATTTTTCTTAAAGATATTATCTACCAGGTTAGAGAACTTTCTTGAAAATAACAGTATATTACACAAGGAGCAAATAGGCTTTAGGAAAAATAGCAGCACAAGTGACCACATTTTAACATTAAAAACTCTGACTGACAAGACCTTTAAAAAATCTAAACATCTATACACTTGTTTTGTAGATCTAAGAAAAGCTTTTGACATAATCAATAGAGATGGCCTTTTTCATAAGTTACTAAAATATAATATAAAAGGGTCTTTTTTTAATATTTTAAAAGATATGTACAAAGATGTCTCTTTCTCTGTGGAATTAAAAGGGACTAACACAAACATTTCCCTCATGCGTAGGATTAAAACAGGGTTGTATATTAAGCCCTACATTATTTTCATTGTATAAAAATGAACTGGTTGAAAAGTTTGACCACAAATGTGATCCAGCATGCCTAGATGATAAACAAGTGTCTTGTCTTCTTTATGCAGACGATTTAGTAGTAATATCAGAATCTGCATCTGGCCTGCAAAATGCTTTAGGTTAATTAAATATATTTTGTGATAAATGGAATCTATCTGTTAATCTTAATAAAACCAAGATTATAATATTCAATAAAACAGGGAAAATAATCAAAAAACACAAATTCTATTACAATGGAAAACTGCTAGAGCTGACTGATGAATACAAGTATCTAGGTATAATTTTTAAACCATCTGGATCTTTTACTACAGCAATTGATCAGTTATCTAAAAAGGCTAGCAAAGCTATATTTTGTATTAGAAAATTATTATTTTCTGAAAAGATGAATTTACTGCCACATTTAAAGCTGTTTGATTCATGTGTTAAACCTATTTTATTATATAGCAGTGAGGTTTGGGCTACTGTTAGTTTAGTGAAACAAAATACTACCATCGAGTCAAACTATGCAAACTTAAGTCCAAATAAGATTCAAATCAAATTTGCTAAATTTTTATTGGGTGTAAATAAAGGTGCTGTAAATAATGCCGTACTTTCTGAATTAGGTTTATTCCCACTTTCATTGTCAGCCCATAAAAATACAATTAATTTCTGGCTTCATATCATATTAATATGAATAGTGAGAATATGGCAAAGAAAGCATACAGTGAAAATTTTAACATGTCTAATGGTTTTTGTAGTAAAATAAAAGTGTTATTAGGTAAACTTGGTTTTCAGCATGTTTGGGAAAATCAAAATACTATGTCAAAGACAAAATTACTTTTTTCATTTCAAAAGAAATTAGAGGAGGAATTCATAAAATCCTGGAAACAAGCTCTTTTTTGTGACTCTAATAAAGATAGTCATGGTAATAAACTAAGAACATATCGCAAAGTTAAAAATAATTTCGAATTAGAAAAATATCTCCTACTGGACCTTAACAAAAGTGTTATTTCTAAAATGGTAAAAATTAGAATTAGTAATAGCAAATTACTAATAGAAGTTGGTAGATATACTAGAACGCCTTTAGAACAGAGAATTTGTCCACTTTGCAAGGATGGAATTGAAGATGAATTCCATTTCCTCATTAAATGTAAAGCGTTAGAATTTAATAGAAATATACTCTTTTGTAATTTAACTGATATAGTTCCATCTTTTGTTAATATGTCTGAACAAGATAAATTTAGTTTCCTTTTGAAAAGTAATGATACTGACATTTGTACCGTATGTGTAGCTGGAATAAGCGGTATGTATGATTCGAACATTCATTTAAAGCAAACATAATGTTGTTAAGAACTGTTGTAGTATTAAAGCTTATTGTAATAGCTTGAATTAATAATATAGTATGAATAACACTTCCTATCTGTTTTGATGCAGAAATGCCTTAAGAACGAAGCCCCTATATATCTCACTGAAAAATTTAAAGAAATGCCAGAAATAAACCAATATTGTTTGAGGAATGCGTCTTGCAAAAATTTACAAGTTCCAAAAGCCAAAACAGAATTGTATAAGAAATCTTTTATATATTCAGGATCTATTTTATGGAATAACTTACCAATATCCCTGAAAAAATCAACCTCAAGTACAAGCTCATTCAAAAAAGATTTAAAAAATTACTTGTTGGAACATTAAGCAGCTGTGTAATTTTATATGTATAATATTTTTTTACACACTTACTCAAACTTAAGATATTGTTGAGGTAATTTGAATGATGCCAATACTATATGAATTTGTAATTTTACCTGTTTTGAAAATTGTATATTTCATAACAATTTTTATTTCATTTTTCATATATGTGTGTTTGTTTGATATTTCGTAATTGTTTGTTATATTTCATTGTATTTCATGAGGGCCTCAGGAAGATTAGTTTTATAGCTAACTGTGTAACCCTCTTTAAATAAAGAATTATTATTATTATTATTATTATTATCATTATTATTACACAATGTAGATATAAAATATGTGTCTCTTATCATTGAGAAAATATGTCTCTGTATATTTGTTTTTGTTTATTTTTGTCTATTTTTGTATTTGTACTTTGTAAATGTCAGCTGGTATCATTCCTGTATTGGAATTTACACCAATAAAATTATTTGATTTGATTTGATTCATATGAAAATCAAGCACAATCCCTCCCATTAGGGGTTTAGTATCATACCATCATAAAATATATGAGAAGAACATAACCTGTATCATGCCAACTGTAACTGTTTGAAAATTGAGTTGAGTTGATATAAGAACCCTACAAAACACACCAAAATTCATCTTTTATTTCATATTTGAATGTTCCAAAATCAATCAAAGTCTTATACATGTCCATGTATAAATGCACTAGGTTGATTTCTATCCCATGCAGGTCATATGTAATATATTTATATCCATTTTAAGCTCACTTGATCTAAAAGGCCATGTGAGCTTTTGCCATCACTTGGCATATGTCGTCAGTACCTTATAGGAGTTATTGTCCTTAAAAGACATTTTTCATTCAAAAATTTTATCTTATTTCAGAGAACTTCAAGAAGAAAAACATGAAGAAAGAGAGGTAGTAAAATCAGCTTCTATAAAAAGACGAGGTGCAGGGTGAGTGATTTTATTACTTTAGCTGTTTCACATTTAGATATTTTTTTAAAATATACCATCTTATTCACAATTTGATGTGAATTGGCTAAAATGAACCAAAAATATGTGAAAAAAAACCAACAACTATTTTATTTTATTTTTTAAGACAAGCTGCTTCAGTCTTGGAATTAAGTTATCTGAGAACAACAACACAAGAGACACAGAGAAGAGCTAGACTTAGAAATGAAGGCTGAGCTAGAGAAAAGCAAAAAGCATTGAATAGAGAATTAGAAGTTACATTGGATACTGAATTGAAGGTAAATAGCTGGATATATGACAATTGACTGACACAATTCCTTTTCCTTTTCTTTAAAAAGAAAAATTCATGAAAATTAAGAATTCTTGACATTTGTGAATAGCAGCTTACTTAACCTGCTGATGGTTTATACACTACAAAGTATAGTATAGATAAAATGTCATGAGCCTCTGCTGAACAGAAAACAAATTTCTCTCAAATTCCACAATTATTGATGAAATTTCAAACTTAAGTACATGGAGTTGGTAAAACATATGGGGTCCATGAAAAAAAATACAGATCATTTCAATGTATTCGCAAAAGTCACTATTTAACTTACAATTCATATAATTATAATTTTCCAGATACAAACCACTATGATTAAGTTCTCAATGAAATATCTACTCCAGATTGTTTAACAAAATCAAATGATGAAACATTTAATTACCCTTTTTATGAACATTTTCATGAACACCAAAATAAACATCCTCGAAATTAAATGAAACTGCAATAATAGTTACTGGCATATTATATTTTAGCAACAAAAGAAACAGTTTTTAGCACAATTAGCTACAGCTTCCGACTTATCAAAAAGAGAACTAGAGGATGCAGTAGATACTGCTATCAGAGGTAGATATATTGTACTTTGGATTCATTATTATTCGTTGGTTATCAATTTTCGTGGATACAAGTGATCCACGAATTCAAATGTTCAACGAATTACAAATTTTCTATAGGCTTTGTATGCAGAGGTTGGCAAAACCACTAAATCAAATATCCACAAAAATGCGAGTTTTCCTCAATCCAAGAAAATTGATACCCATGAAAATAAATGAATCCATTTTGTATTATAGTTAATATGAAAATAAGGATATGAGGAATGATTGCACCAGAGTCTAAATGGCATGCATGTAAGTAACTATAGGTCACCATACAGCCTTCAACAATGAGTAAAACCCATATCCTTTAGTCAGCTATACTATTAAAGGCCATTCATGACAAAAATGAAACAATTCAAGCAAGAAAACTAACAACCTGATTTATAACAAAACAATTAACAAAAAACAAATATGACAGACATGAACCATTGACAACCACTGAATTACAGGATCCTGATTTGGGAACAGGCACACAAAGAATTTGGAGGGTGGTATCTAGGCAAATGAGAAACAAACAGTTAATGATTGCACTGTAAGATGAACTATTTATATTTTGCCATGAACGTGGTATTTATCTGTTTATCAGTAGGTATTATTGTAAGCATGTTCTCCTTTTATTGCTTATATGCATATAAATGTCTCCAACCAGTCATAAAAAAAACTGTTGTACATTTGATTCATAGTTATTCATTTAGCAAGTAAATGTAACTGTATTGTACTAGCCTCTGAGTCAATGATGTTTATTGGGACAGGAAAAACACATAGGAAAGATGTACCTGAAAAAGCAAAAAAAAAAAAAAAAAAAACAGTACTTGATATCATAAAAAAATATGTTTATGTATGCAGCCAGGAAACAAAGCTGTTTATTGATCGTATTTAATTACAGTATTAGGCTGCAATAGCTGAGGAAAAAATTGTCATATCAATTTGATAAAATGTCACAGATTAGTCATTTTCAACATCCTCATGTTATTAATGGATTTATTAAGATATATTTGTTTAAAATAAGTAAAATATAGATAAAATCTGTAAGGATGTTGTCTGGTGACCTACACATCATCTGCATTGTTGGTACTGGTTTTAGATATTCTCTAATGGAGATCAAGAAAGCATGCAACAAAAACAAACAGTTTAATTTTTTAGTATATACCACCTTTGATAAGTGTTTAGTATGACGATACATTTTCACTTTTGTTCTCGTACTAGGAACAACAAAATTATTTATTTTGTAAAAATTATTTCCGTACTCCATGTATACCATACTACAAAGTTATTTTTATTTACCTGTGTACTTTATTTTATTTGGCGGCATTTTGTCCAAAGTTATGGTTGTCTTTCTGATATTGTTCTATATCTAACCCCTTGTTTTATTAATTTTGTATTTACATTGTGTCATAGATCAATTTTTTCGTTCTGTGTATGTTCACTAATGTTTTTGTTAATATGTCTTTTGATTGAGTTAAGCCATTTCAATTGATATTTTATAGTGTGTCTTTCTATGTAGTGATTTGATTTTTGGTGTTTTAATGCCACTTTTAAGCACCGCTTTTGGGCTTTCTATGTAGTGATGTTACACTATTGTTTCAGGTAGTGTGAAGGTTGGCGCCTATTAAAACATTTAAACCCTCTGCATTTGTTTGCACCTGTCCTAAGTCAGGAACCTGATGTTCAGTGGTTGTCGTTTGTTGATGTGGTTCATAAGTGTTTCTCGTTTCTCGTTTTTTATATAGATTAGACTGTTGGTTTTCCTGTTTGAATGGTTTTACACTAGTCATTTTTGGGGCGCTTTATAGCTTGCTGTTCGGTGTGAGCCAAGGCTCCGTGTTGAAGGCTATACTTTGACCTAAAATGGTTTACTTTTACAAATTGTGACTTGGATGGAGAGTTGTCTCATTGGCACTCATACCACATCTTCTTATATCTAGTTAAAGTATACCCAAATGAAGACAATGCAAGAAATCTTTTGCCATTTGTTTTTGTTGTAATTTAAAATAAATTAATCAATCTAAATTTGGCTTTTTGTATTGATAGGTACTGGTGGCAATGAGAAGGCTGCAAAGAAACTAGGCAAAGAATTACGTCAGGGATTGCAACAGATTTAACTTTAGATGAAGATGGTGAAATAGGTATAGTTCACTTATATTATTGTTAATTAATTATTTGAAAAAAGAGATCTATAATACTTTCGATCTTGCAAATCAACATGTCTGCCAGATGGAATTTTTGATTCACTATTGGACTATTTTAAAATTTAGGTAAATAATTAGTGGGGAGACCCTTTTAAAAGATTCCTCATTCTTTGTTCATCTAGTTGGAAAAAACGGAGAGAATATTCCAAGGGGTCAATAAAAAATCATATCCAAAGAAAGACCATGGCAAAAGAAAATAGACAAAATGGCAACAGTCCACGAATAACTAAATGGAAAACTAAAGATTGCGAAACACTAACCTCACTTATAACCAAAACGGTCATATATTCCGGACATTTGTATAATGTCTGGATAAAAGTCTGGCTTGGCAAAGCATGAAAGGGTCATCTACTTTTTAGTTTTCAAGGCTTTCTTAAGAGACGGTCATTTTAACATAATTCGCGATCTTTTTGACCCAACCTTTTGCCTTTAACAGCCACACATTTCCGGTCATAAAAGTGACATGATCATTAAGTACTACCAAAACAACCCCTATTTTAATACCTTCTCATTTTAATCAAGGCTAATTAGTTGTCGAACAGCTGAAATTTACCTGTTCAGGTGACAGGTAAACTATTTTGAAACCGGACATTGATCGGTCTATTCAAAGTTATTTTCTTACATTTCAGCTGTTTGCATCTAATTAATTTAGTCAACAAGATTTAAATTATCAGAAATACGTTTACAAATATGATTTGATGAAAAAATTAAAAAGGTGAAAATGAAAAATCGTCATAACCACGTTGTTTAAACCAGAGTCATGTCTCTGTTTGAACTAGTACACGTGTGCGGAGGTGCGCCGGTGTGAAATTTAATTATGCATCCTAATTTCTTCAAAAAAATGCTTAAATTGTCATTGATATTTTTATCTCACGTTTATTTCGAATATTTTCTTGAAGAAATAACGTAGAAAGAGCTACTTACACTCATTCATGCTTTGCAAACGTACACGGAATTTACGTATCCGTCTCTGGTCCATGTTTTACCATTGTCAAGATAACATCTGGTATTAGATTTAAAAACAAAAGTAAAGTTTTTGACAATGTTATTTTGCACAAATAAAGAGTCTAAGGCAGATATAAGTACGCTGATGTTGCACACTTCGAATGATGCACTGCCAATTTAGCAGTTTACGTCAGAACTTGAATCAAAGAAAGTTTAATATCGTTTTTTCTTTAATGTCAATCATTGGGATGGCCAACTCGGCAACTGATTACCATAATTGCCTTTTGTTTATTTAGTCTTAAGAGATTAAAATCGGCATAATATATAAAATGTCCGGCTGGCTAAAAATAATTTTGGAAGCCCTGCTTATAACCAGGGTTATACTTAAGTTCCCTGTAAGGAATAGTAGTTCTTGCTCAACTTATGGCAGCAATAATTTGCTACCAAATTGTATAAGAGTGATGTCTTACTTGTAAAAAATGAACACACCTTCTAAATTTTGAAACATCTGGTTGAACTGGTGTTGTTTGTAGTAAGCATTGATTTTTTTCAAAAACAAAAGCAAAAATGTTGAGGACTAAAAATTGTATAAATATGGTAATGCAAAGAATTCAGATAATTAAAAAGGGGGATAATTTACTTACTTAATACAGTACAGTTTCATTAGTTACAGTTTTTCTAACTAGAATTTCCATTGAACTAGAAACACACAGTAGGAAAAAGAAGATATTTTTACACATATTTATTGTGAAATGAGTTAATACATATGAAATCTCTGGTTCAAGAATGAATTTAAATATGAATGATGCCACTTTTTTACAGTTCCTGTGCCATCTATGTAATATATTTATTTCTGTAAGTTTATGTTTTTTGTGAATATAAAACTGCACTGAGTGTCATTTATATTCTTGATTTGGTTTCTGTGTCATGTTTGTAATAAACACTTAATCATTCCAATTAGTTTTATATTTTTAAACCAATTCCTTTTTGGTTTATGTTCATCTCATTATAGAAAACCTTCAAGGTCATATATCATTGTTTGGTTGCTGGTTTGTTGGTGTTCATCTCATTTCTTTTTTCCTCATATTCATATTGGAAAAAATCTGGTAAATTCAGAAAAGTAACAAGTAGAAAATAAGTCCAGTTTATATAATGCTGCTAAAGTGTGGGGTTTTTTTATTGCCCAAAGTTTCTCTTAATGAATGCAGACTATAATTAATAAATTTTGGGCATTTCCAAAGGAATTGACAAAATGCAAAGAAAATGGTCGTGGTCATAAGCATAGAAATGAAATCAAGTGCATTTTGTAGGGTGTGCATATTATTTGATAAAAGAATAAAATATTTCTCTTTGTAATTTTATTGGGGTGTGAAAGGGTTGACCAAAGCACATTTTATATGAAGCGCAGAAATTCTAATCTTAATTGTGTAAACTTTGAAAATAATCAAACCATTCATAGCAAGCTTTGTGTAGCTTTTTTTTTTTTATCAATGATAATATAGAATTGTACTCTTGTATTCAAATGCTAAACAAATGCCTTGATGGTCTTGTGGTAGCCTGCTCTTCTTAAGTGCAGGAGGTCATGGGCTAGATCCCTGGCAAGGTCAAATCAAAGACTTGATAATTGGTATTTGCTGCTTCTACACTAAGCATGCAGCATTTTAGGAGTGAAACCAAATACTAGTCGGCCAGGAGTCAGAATACTGTGTCTTGGTAGGGTTGTCTGGGTAGGATGACAATTCTTTATGTGTACAAGCACTTCAAATATCTGGCTCATCTTGTAGGTCTAGAACAAAACAGGCCTTAGCAGGGTTCATGTTCATCTCACATCAACATGATCTCATCCTGAATATGTATTTCACTGGACACTAGACAATCAATCCATCCATCAAATCCAACTTTATTCAATTTAGCAAAACTTGAGTCTTGTGTTCATATTGTAGTTCAGTGGTAATAACTATATATATTTATATGTTTGGAATGGGGAGAATTTAACATAGCTAATATGTAGTAATTAATGAATCTGGACAAAAAAAATGTGTTTTTTAATTTTTGATAGCTTGTTAAAGTTCAATAAAAAATAGTAGAACAGGTCCCTGTAAAGAATAAAGTCATTGCTTGAAAATATATTGTCTTAAATGTTAGCAATATTGCTGTTTCCATATACAGCCATTCCGTTCAATAATTTGTATAAAAAAAAAACAGTTTGGAAGATATTTTACTTTATTTACACGATAACAAACACAAGGATTTTAAAATATAAAAATAAGAAAATAATCCCTTACATGCATCAGAATAAACCTAATCTCTACTTTCACTCAGATTTGAATGGTAACTTACTAGCTTATTTTAGTGAACGCAGTTTTACTTTGAAATAAAAAAAAAAATCTTATTTATTTTAATTTGATGGTAGTTTCTTAATTTTTATTATATGAAAACTAGTGATAAGCAGAAAAAAGTTCATTTGCTTAAATTATTTCATATGCCACCTCCAGAAAAGGTTTCTAATATCTGCATTTTTACAGCTCAATTTTGTATTAGTTTAATATATTGAAAAAAAATAATAGTTATTAATATATTTCCTTTCAAGAAGCAGGTTATTTTGAAAGATACTTTTTAATTTGGTGCAGATACATTTCTGTACATTACTGACTAAGGGAAGATGTTGGTTGGTTAGTTTGTTTTTAATGATGTATCAGTGTATTTTGTGAAATCTGGATCAAATAATGGTCTGAGAAAATTGTTGGATAATTTAACATTATATTAATCCACATTACACAAGTGTGAGAACTGAGTGGAATTTATTAAAGACATTTAAAAGTAAAACTCTAATGTTTGTAGAAATTTTCTTTAAAGAGACAAATTTATATAAGTTTTTCTTGTGTCTGTTGTATATTTGTCATTATTTGGAAAAAAATAAATATTGTTCAAACTAAAGGATCTATCGAATTCCCACTATTTTCAGCACCTATTTTATTATTATTCCATATGAATCGGTATTGGAAAGATTATTTTTAATATTCTTAATATTTATCATGTTACTTTTTAGACTACATAAGAGGAAGACCTAGTTCTGGTTATCAAGGAGACACTTTTAGACCAATGTCACGTTCAGTTACAAAACAAAAAGGAAAGAAAAAAGGGAAAAAGTCCCAGGCATCTGTATATCCTAGTGAACCTAAGGAAAGTTGGATGCATCAAGACTTTTATGATAGTGATGAATTACTTTGAAAAACATTCATCATAACTTTTTAATTTGTAGTATCATACCATATTTACAAGTATAATAAAATATTCTTTCATTATAAAATGACCAGTCAAAAGATACAAGTAGAAAGATTTCATGAAAAGCTCATTATTGGAGATTCATATTTTTTTACTATTTTTAAAAGAAACGCAACAGTATAAATCTGACATTAAGCATGAATTATCTTTTATACTGCATATTCTTTTATTTTTGACATTTACTCAATATCCCTTTTTATTCATATTTACCAAAGAGTCTCATATTCAAATTAAACATGTAATGCCAAAATTTGGTTCTTTTTCACATATTTAGAAAATATGAAATTGCTTTGACAGCCAGCTGTTTCTTATTATAAACTATGGAGAGACACATTACAAGTCCCTCGTCCTCATCTTGTGTCATCAAATCTTCATGCATAAGCTGTTGACCTGACTATTCAGAAGAATGTTTCACCTAAATTTGTTTATATTCCTTTTGTATCAAAAGTATTAATATTTATTTCCTATGAAAATATTCTTTGCATGACTAAGTGTTTGCCATTGTCTTGTTTACATGTAGGTAATGAAAAAAAACAAAAACGTTTTTGATAGATTATTATTTTTTTTTTTTTTTACTCTGATCATTTCATAATTGTCATCATTTTAGTGGCTAGAGAATATTTTTGATGTTAATCTGTATCATTGATCTGTTAATATGATATGGACAGTTCTGTAGAAAAAGAAGATCTAAGCCTTTAGATGGTGTATGTGTAACTGGACTCATAACTAAAACTTGTAAGAATGTGAATGCATAAACTTTACTTAAGTTGTACATTGTACTTGATTATGTTACACTGAAATGTATTAGTAGAATGGCATTAGGATAGGCATACAGACACAATACTCACTTTTCTCATCTGAAGAATATGTATTTATTTTTCAGTTTTTTTAATACAATTCTGCCTAATTTGCTAGACAACATCACACTAATAGATAAAGGTGAACTAATCTAGACAAGTACTACCGAGAATATACAAGATAAATCAGGCTGTTGGTTTTTTTGTTTGAATTGTTACACATTGTGTCATGTTGGGGCCTTTTTAACTTATTATATGGGACAGCTTTTGCTCATTGTTGAAGGCAGTACAGTAACCTATAATTGTTTACACCCACATCATTTGGCTTGTTATTTATAGTTGTCTCATTAGTAATTATACCACATCTTATTATTTTTATATAGACTTCTTTCAGAAAAGGGAGATAAGCTAGTAAATAGTAAACTTTGGTTTCAATGTCCTAGTAAGCTTTACAATTATACTTTACCGATTTTTTAATTCATTGGGTATGGATATTATGACAATAGAAAAACAAAAACATATTTTATCTGTATTACTGTGACATCTTTTACTAGTATTGACTGCTTTTAATAAAGAGTTGTACTTAAATTTATTTTACTGTTCAGTTATCTCCCCTTCAGTAATTTTGACACTTACAAGATAGGAGCAAAGTTGCATTATTGACATGAATTAGAATATTCTTTGACAGACATTATTGAACAATCTAATTAAAACAACATGCTCTTGACCATGGACATTTTTAAGATGCCAATTTTATTTCATTAGTAAGTTAATTCCTTTTTTACATACTTTAACATTTATAGGATAAAATAGAAAAATAAAATGATTAAACTTAAATTTGTCTCTTTTTATGGTTTTACAAAATAACAGAACACTATATGTTCTATTTGATTATCTGTAACAGTTTATAAATCATAAATGATTGTTAAAATGTATATTAAGGTGAAGAAGAAACATTGTGACTCAATATCTCATTAGCTCTAGTGATTTTTTTGAATTTCTGTGAAATTCAGTCATGCAAAAAGTCAAATGATATTAATATTTATTGACATCTTGTTATATATATGTTACTTTTTATTGTTGATAAATTACAACCAACCTCTGTTTGTAAATATTAATAAGTATATTGTATCCTGTTGGTTTATATAAGTTGCATGGCATTAGATTTTTTTTTCAGACCAAAATATAATTTGCTGGTGATTGCCAAGGTCCAACATTGCAATACTTCTTGAATATTTTTTTCTAAGAACAAAAAATTTCCTTATTGCCCAGGAATATTTTTTTACTTTGCACCATTTTTATACTAGCATAAATAAACCTATAGATAAAAAAAACAGGTTTATCTCTAGTGATTTGAATTAAGAAAAAGCAAGCTTGAGAGAAAAGAAAAAATGAAAATACAAGAAATGCAGGGAAGGAATTACCTTCATATATATATATTTTAACACTACTGATCAAAATATCATCAAGCTATATCCATTATGTACTATGATGGCATTAAGAAACCAACATTCAATCAAATTATTATCACTTATGGTAGTGATTCTGTATATATATATATATATATATATATATATATATATATATATATATATATATATATATATATAAGTCTAAAATTTGCTAACGATACTGATATAAGATGGTATTATACGAAGATGTTGTTATTAAATCATGTTGACACGATTTAATAACAACATCTTCGTATAATACCATCTTATATTAGTATCGTTAGCAAATTTTTAGACTTATATAATTTTTCCTTATCTGCACAGTATCGTCTATTCTAGACGATCCGTACATAGTAAATTTGCTGGTTGGTCCTTTTTATAGACTTCTATATATATATATATATGTATTCAATTATGTTATAATAAAGTGAATAAACCAAACATGAGGGAAACATTTGGCAAGTCAATGATGGATAGACATAAAAATATCAAAATCTGTCCCAACATCAGGTTTCCCTTAAGGGAAATTGGAATATTAGTTTTTGTAAAAATTACAAAATTATCAACATGGAATTTGTTATAAATTATAACACTGAAAGAAAATAGACAAAGTTGGTTTCTGTTTCTGTGAATGTTTCTGTTCAAATTTGAAACTAGTCTATATTTACTACAAAGTAAAACAGTGTTGCAGAAATTCTTCATTTTCATTTCAAAGAAGGGACAAGGTATTATAAGGATGGCACCCTCTTTATAAAAAAATTACAGAAGTTGGCAAATTTGTAAACAATGGGCAAAATGCTGAACATAGTGGACAACTGGGGTTAGGACTGAGTACAGTTTCATTTGTTAGTAAAATGCTGAAAATGTGATAAAAAAACATGATTTTGATATCAGCATTTGAACTTTTTTGTTGTATTATTTATATCATTTGACAAACATAACCAGTGATATTTTTTTTTAAAACATACCACTCTTGAATTTACATAAACTTCTTACATTATCTAATGTCTTTGTTTTGGACAGTAATTGAAATTCCCGATAATTGTATAAAACAAAAAGATTTTCTTCATTTTCTGGAAAATGCCAGTTTTTTAAGGTTACAGTAAATGTAAGGTACAAGAGATCAGGATAAGAATGAACATTCATAGTTTTTTAAAACACTTACTATTCAATTCACCATATTACCTCAAAACTAAAAAGTTTTAATATTTTAGGGTACCAGGGACATTTCTTATCATACCTTGTCCTTTGTCATTACATCTTATGTCCGTCCAATTGTTTCTATTGTCTGTGATATGTACAGGACTATTCTTTTATTTATTTTGTTTACTTATCATTGTATTAATAAATAAAGTCTTCACAATAGCTAGTTATTTTGTCTATATGTTTTCTCACAGCTACTGTATATAAATGCAACAAACAAATTGGCAAGTAAATAGATTTTTTGCATTTTAGCAGTAACTAAGAATCAGTTTCCTGAATTTAGTTTCAAGCTTCATGTGAGCATGCTTTACTGTTTTATGCATTTTCAGATTAATCGCTCATAAACTTCCTGTTTACTGATTACTTAAATATTTTTACACATAATGGCCATGAATGAAATTTTCGTCACATTTTTCTCAGAAACTGCAAATCAAGACTTTCAAAAATTTGAAGCTTTGTGTTAATGATACGTTTTCATATCCATCACTTTCCTATTTACATGTACTAAATACTTATAAAGGTGTATTATTAGTCAGCAATAGCTCAAAGTATAACCTGTTCAAATATGAATGTCCTTTAGGGCAGTTTGTGACTGTAATTTACTGTGACTTGATTGGTAGTGCTTCTCTTCATTTATTGCAGGCCATTTAAAATTCTGATGCAATTGCAGTTTGTCTCGTTAAATCAAACTGTTCAACTGGTCAGAAATGGTAACCAACTGCCATATAAGAACCACAGTCAAGCCATCAATGTTGTCAACATTATTGGTTTTCCAAATGTTTGCTCCTGTGTCTCAACCAATCTGTCATAATTATGTATTCATTACAATATATATGAGTAAATGGATATTTTTGGTGTACATTAGTGAGACAGCAACCCAATGATAATGTAAAACAAAAATAAAACAAAACATGAGGTCAACAAACGGTTTTCAGTGATAGATAAGTATCCATCCCAACCATGAATTCAGTAACTACCATCTACTATATAACATCAAATTCCAAAAGGGATAAAAACATAAAAATATCAAAAATAAACCCTGATGAGGTTTTTAACTTGGGGTAGAGATATTGACATATGTCCTAGTAATAAATTAGTTTTGTGAGTACTCAATCTTCTTATAATTTCTCAATGAATGTAATAACAAAAATCACAGAGAAATGGCATAAATAAACCAATCCCGATAAGTATTACAGTGATAGTTTCTAGTTTATTTTTGTCTTGCCATTCGGATGAAAATGTGCCATGTTAATGGAGGTTATCGTAACAAAGCTCAGAGATAAAATAATTTCTAGATGACAATAAATATGTTTCAATTGTCGTTACGACAATTCTATCTACTCCTTGGTTCGTTTATGACATCATAATTGACTTATCAATTTATTTATACTTATGAGCAACAGATGGCACTAGCTCACCTGGGTTTTTAGTGGGGTTTTATGTTGCTAAATCTAGCTTCCTGTGTTTCTTCAGAGTGTATTGGGGACTTTAATGTTTTGATCTTAAGTTCTTTGGCAATAAATACTAAAGGCTTTTTTTATTTGTGAATTCCTTTTTCTAAAGAGGAGCTTATGTTTGGAATCTAAGTGAATTGCTGATACCAATTTCACTCATGAAACAGATTTTTCAGTCCAAAATATGAGTGTACATGTATCATTACAGCTTTTTGTCACCATAGACTGTTCCTTCGAATTCATAAACCTGAAGATCATAAAAGGTATTTTCGAAAAATGTAATACATTTATAGAGGTATTGATTTTATTAATGTGTCTAGTATTTTTAATAACTCTACAGTTCAAAACTTTATACCTCCATATTTTGATAACATAGAGCCACCTATAATTTCTTATTCGTATAAAAAACCTAGTAGAAGTTTTTAAATTATATGTTTAAGTTATATCAGATGTCAGTATAGAAAATAAATGCTCCTTCAACATGTGACTGTGAAACATCGAAGTTTAGATATGATCCCTATGGCCATGTAATTACAGGGAACCTCAGCATAGTTCAAGACCAAGAGGTTATAAACCTTCTGAAAAAAGTACCAAAATATTATCCACCATCGAAAATAAATTTGAAAGAGTGTCGTCAGGTCATTTTATCCTATTGTAAATATTGATGTAAATGGGAGAAATCTGACCAAAAGTTTCTTGATTCCTATTTAGATAAATGTCTGAATATAGTTGATATTTACATATCACATTTCGAAAATAATTTAGAAATAAATGAAAGAGTAAAGCCACCAACAATGTGGTGGTTGTATCATAGGTATTTGGGGACAGGACAATTTTTTAAAGCCCTCCCCCTTTTTTCCAAAATCTGTTAAATACATTTTTTTTTTTCTTTTAATTTAAATTATTTTTCCGTTTTTCTGTGTTATATTAACATAAATATACTAGAAATAACATGTATTTGCTATAAACTATCAATTATTTGTTTACTATCCACAGCGGTCACTGATTACAGTTAACATTCAGATTTAGTCTGAGGTTAAAGTTTTTCAGTCATCCATTACTATGTCAAACCTTTAGGGAATTTTATGAACTTTGTACAAAAACTTTTTAATGGTCTAAATACTGTATCCAGAGCAAAATTTTGAAAATATTTATTTTCTTTTTTTCCGTATTTTACTGATAAATGGACTTACTTTTTTTTACAGTTAAAAGCAAATACAGTCTGGGATTAAAGTTTGTTACACATCAATAACTTTGTCAAAGCTTCATAGAATTTAATGAAACTTTGGCAGAAGCTTTTTATGATTAAGAGTTAATGTATGAAGCAAACTTTTGAAAATATATTTTTTAAAAGTTTCTTTTTTCTGATAGATGGACTTAGTTTTTTACAGTCGGGATTAAATTTTTTTGACATGATAAATTTGTAAACCTTCATGGAATGTTATGAAACTTAGACATAAGCTAATTTTCTAGACCAAGAAATATCATCTATTGAAAAAGTTTTAAATTCTGTATTTTACTGATAAATGGACTCACTTTTTAAGTCAACATTACACTTTTACACTGACAGTAGCAATCGCAGGCAAAACACAAGGTTCCACAGAACCACTTACAAATTTTTTAATGTTCACTGGCAAAAAAAATTCGGCACAATGCTTGTCATCTATATTCATAAACAGAGAGGATCTAGTGAGTTTAAGTCGCTCACCTGGGATCTAAAAGTGCATTTTCAACATTGAAAAAAATAATATAGTTCATGATCTATTTTTTGTTGCTTTTGTATTGCTGATAATTTTTTCTATTTTTAGAGTCTCTCTCTCTAATATAGTTTTTTGCACAAAATACAAGATTTGAGTAAAAAAAATCTTGATTCAATGGCAATAACTTCTATAAGAAGAGAACTTACCATTTTGCCATTGTTGAAATATTTGTAAATATTGTTTTGCTGATCTTTTTGTAGAAATTGTCCTGTTGATCATTTTTACAATAACAGTTTCTGTTAAAACCCTGCTTTGTTCTTGACCAACACGCAGAGCTGGATTTTATTAACATGCTAGTTCACAAGGTTACAGTCCACAGTTTTTCTATGTTCACACAGTGATGTTATACTATTGTTTCAGAAAAAGGGAGAAGGTTTGGTACCATTAAAACGTTTAATCCCGCTGCAAATGTTTGCACCTGTCCTAAGTCAGGAATCTGATGTACAGTAGTTGTCGTTTGTTTATGTAATTTATCGTGTTTCTCGTTTCGTTTTTATATATACTAGACCGTTGGTTTTACCGTTTGAATGGTTTTACACTAGTACTTTTGGGGCCCTTTATAGCTTGTTGTTCGGTGTGAGCCAAGGCTCCGTGTTGAAGGCCGTACATTGACCTATAATGGTTTACTTTTATAAATTGTTATTTGGATGGAGAGTTGTCTCATTGGCACTCACACCACATCTTCCTATATCTATTAACTTTACTATTGGAAGTTGACCATGAAATATTAGATTACTGCCAAAAATTACAACATTTTAAGACTGATATAAAACCCAAATGATGAGAATGAATAATAAACTTGACAGCAAAGATGCTCAAAGAAGAATTAAGACCAAGAAGGTTAAAAACAGATGTTGAGCATGCATTTGAAAAGACTGGAAAGCAAAATTTCTCAGAATGAAAGAAACATTTATAAATAGTTAGTATTTATATCACTGCATATATAGGATGCTGTTAAAATCTGTTGAATAGCTGCAACCCTATCTAGTCACAGAGAAGTGCTACAATGTTTATATAAAAGCAGCACATAATCAGTAACAAGAAAGGCTGTTAACTTGTAAATTTTTAGACAGCAGTAATTTCAGAAGTTAAAATGTTAACAGATTTCTGAAGAAAATAGAAACTACCTGAGAGAAAAGAGAAAACTGCACTTCCATTAGACCAGTACATCAAGCCCTTACAAAGAAATCAACATTCCCTTACACCCTCTCAAACTTACTTCTTTACATACTACTCTCAACATTACCCTCATCCTCTCAATTCTTTCTTTTCTCCATATAGGACAAACAACTTTACATACCATTCTCGGATTTTTCCCCTTACCCTCTCAATTCTTCCTATTTCCCCCTCCCTCCAAAACTCTCTAATCCATACCAACCTTAGCCACCTATATTAGCCTACTCTTTGTGTTAGATACCCCTATGTAAAGTTTGTTAGTTGATGAAAAGGCTTTTAATCATGAAGTACCGGGCATGGAAGAATAAACATTTCAACATTGAAAAGAAGATCAAAAATTTTTGACATGTAACATTGAATTTTTTTTTAGTACTGAGCCAATTTTGAAGTTGTAGTTTTTATTTTCAATATTACATGGTTATCATATCATTTCTTGAAATCTAAGGTAACAGCCAAAGTTACAATAAGCCAAACTATGTGATGTAAATTTTATAAAAAGAAATTTTCCTTGGATAACCATCATGCAGTAAAATGTGTATTTAACTGAAAGGTGTTAAAAATATTTTAAAACAATTTAAAAAAAAAAAAAAGGTAAATAGAAAAAGGTAAAAGTCCAAAAGTAAAAATTGCCAAAAGTTTTTGAAAAGCCAAATGGTACAAAAGTACCTGTCTGCTTGTACTAGCCAGCTGGCCAGTGGGTTATCTGGACTTTAAGGTGCTAGTTCACCAAGACAAATGCCCACAGTAAGACACCTGCCTCTTCCTTTCAGAGTACCAGTTTAAAAGCCTCTGATTTGACTTTGGTATGACTTATATAGCCAAGTTTTTTTCATTTATAAAAAGGGTACTTAAAATGTTGATAAAAAAAGTAAAACATCCTATTTAAAATTTTGATAAAACATTAAAATTTCCCAATTAAATTTTGTAAAAAAATGTAAAATATAAAACTAGTAAAACATCACAAATTAAAACTTTTAATAAAAACATATAAAATACCCATCCCTGTTAAAAAACCAATAAAAGGACATATTTCAAATAATGATAAAAGCAGTAAATCATCCCCAATTAAAATTGGATACAAACTGTAAAACATTCCCAATTAAAATTTGGATGAAAACAGTAAAACATCCCCAATTAAAATTTGGATAAAAACAATGAAACATCCCCAATTAAAATTTGGATAAAAACAGTAAAACATTCTCATTTAAAATTTGGATAAAAACAGTTAAACATTCTGTGTATGAAATGATGTATGTATCCCAAAACATTCCCAATTAAAATTTGATAAAAACATATAAAATACCCCATCCCAGTAAAGAATCCCATTTAAAGTTTGGATAAAAACAGTAAAACATCTCCAATTAAAATTTTAATAAAAACAGTAAAATATCCCCAATTAAAATTTGATAAAAGCAAATAAAATATCCCTTCCCTGTTAAAAAACTGAGCCACCGCACTCAGTTTGTACCAGTAAAAGTGGATACTTGGTACGTATGGTAGGGGACGTTACTATACCTAATAGGGAGCTATATATGATAGCATCTGTGAACCCTAAACACAGAAAGCGGCTGAACTTCCCAAAAGTGTGTACAAGTATCCAATGCTTAATGATAATTACCTTCATCATGTTTTTCATGTTAGTCACTGAAAATAATTTATAAAATGTAACTAATGAAGAATCTACTGCAATAATAACATTAAAACCTTGATTCTAAGTTTCCTGTGGGAAAAAGTGTAATATTTTTCTCTATAAAGTTTAGATTTACTAAGTAGTCCAGGTTTGATTTTTTTAAACGGTTTTCCTATAAGGATTGAAGAAGATGTAACTTTTGGGTAAACACAGTGTGACACTAACTCAACAATAGAATAAAACTAGTAAGATATCAAAATATCAAAATACAGCCCTTAACAATAAATTATTATAACTAAAAGTACCTAGTGCTATTTGAATATTATATATATGATGATCTTTCTTTTGTATTGAAATTCATGATAAGCTATAATTTATTCATTATCTTTGAACTTTGGCCTTTAGGGATAGTTGTCTCAATGGCAATCTTACCACATCTCCAGATCCTTATTTTTATATGGGTGAGTATAAACTAGTTTTCTGTGTTGATAACCCATTGAGTTACCCTTTCAGACTAACAAATAGACTTGCAAAAGGCACCTTGTGTGGAATTTCTCGGAGCACGTCAAGAATTAGTACTGTGGATTCATTTATTTTTTGTGGGTACCAACTTTCATGGATTAAGGAAAACTTAATATTTAATTTCGTGGTTTTGCAGAAGTCTGCATTCAAGCCTATAGAAAACGTGTCATTCGTTGAACATTTAATTTCGTGGTTCACCTGTTACTACGAAATCCACGAAAATTGGTATCCAACGAATAATAATGAATCCACAGTATACTATAATCAATTCTGAAATACATGTCTAAGTGTCATGAAAAAAAGAAAGGAATTTGTCTATCTTTTATGTTGCTTTTATAAATTCAAGGTAGAACACATAATTTTATAATTCATTTAACATGCTTATTGATAAAATTGAAAATGAAAATGGGGAATATGTCAAAGAGACAACAACCCGACCAAAGAGCAGACAACAGCCGAAGGCCACCAATGGGTCTTCAACGCAGCGAGAAAATCCTGCACCTGAAAAGTGGTTCTCAACTGGCCCCTAAATAAAATCGTGTACTAGTTATTTAGCACACATACATCATTTCATACACAGAATTTACTGTCTTAAACAAATTCTCCTGAAATCTGCCAGTACATGTTCTTTAAGTCTTTTAAATGCATACAAATTTTGTCACATCCAATTCTTTGCCTTGTAAGTCTTCGTATGAAAATTGCCACATTTTAGTCATACAAATGCTAGTCAGATTACATCCACATAGTCTTTAAAATAAGAATTAAATATTGATTATTGTCTCAAGGCTTCACTTCTAATACAATTCACTTTATTCAAAGATGAAGTCTTGACTACTGTGATTCCTCTTCATACAAAACAGCTTGTTCTGAACTTTTCTCAACATACTGAAAAGTAAAAACATCTAAAATCCGTAGGTATGCTGCTTGTTGGAATTAATCAGCCTTAAATCAAACATTCATATGAAAAGTTCAGTTCGAAAAATTTTGAATTGGTAAATTAACATGAAACTTTATCAAAAATGCCAACTGATTGTTAAATGATTGCAAAATAAAAATTTTAATGTCAGATAAATGCAAAAAGAAAATAAAGAGGAGGTCATAGCATAAACATGTATTGAACCTGTTGTTCAGTAGTTGTCGTTTGTTGGTGTGGTTCATAAGTGTTTCTCATTTCTCGTTTTTTATATAGATTAGACCGTTGGTTTTCCTGTTTGAATTGTTTTACACTAGTCTTTTTGGGGCCCTTTATAGCTTGCTGTTCGGTGTGAGTCAAGGCTCCGTGTTGAAGGCTGTACTTTGACCTATAATTGTTTACTTTTTACACATTGTGACATGGATGGATAGTTGTCTCATTGGCACTCATACCACATCTTCTTATTTATATGTACATAGGAACTAAAGACAAAATGACAAATGTTACACAATGCAATAGGTATCTAAATGGCAATGAGAAGAAGGAAAGGTTGATTTCCCTGTGCATGTGTATGGCAAGCCATTTTTATATTATTCAATTTCAAGATATCTTATAAAGTTAAATATATATCTTGTATTCTTAATGAGATATCTTATTTAATTTGAAGTTTATAAAATATCTTATACACTTTATAAGATATCTAGTTAACTTTAAAAGATAATCGTTTAAACACAATGAGATATCATATATAGTTTAGATATTTTATATCTTTTAAAAGATTTTTTTTACAAATACTTTGAGATATCTTATATATTTTATGAGATATTTTAACTTCAAATTAAATAAGATATCCCATTAAAAATACTATGCATCTTATTTACCTTGTAAGATATATTATTCAATTTATACGATATCGTTTTAGTTTACAAGATATCTTTTCAGCTTATAAGATTTATTTAATTTAGTTTATAAGATACCTTTAAAACAAAAGAATATGTGAGATATCAGTTAAGATAAAAGATCTATTTTTACTCAATAAGATATCTTAAAACCTAAAACATATTTAAAAGCTAAATAAGATATCTTTGTAAAATGTTTAATAAGATATCTCATTTAATACATGGATATCTTATTTTATTTATTAGATATCTCAGTTTATAAGACATATTATCTAGTTAATAAGATATCATTTCAAATTTATAAGATATCTTGAAATTGGAAAATAAATATACAAAACAGCTTGTCATACCATAGCCGAACGTAGATACAAGCATCTTGTCTTGGGGAGGGATAAATCCTACTTTGTAAAGAATCACTCTGATTCAAACAAAAAATTCTCTGAAACTGACATAATCAAGATGCTTGATTTCTTGATTGACAACATATTTGTTACGTTTGGAGGACGTGTTTTTCAACAGACTGTCGGAATTCCAATGGGAACCAATTGTGCCCCTCTTCTTGCCGACTTGTTTCTTTATTATTATGAGGCTGACTTCATACAGGAACTTCTTAGGAAGAAAGATAAGAAGTTAGCAATATCCTTTAACTTTACATTCCGCTACATAGATGATGTTCTCTCACTAAATAATACAAAATTTGGTGACTATGTTGAATGAATCTATCCCATCAAACTAGAGATAAAGGATACTACAGATACAGATAAGTCTGCCTCATATCTTGACTTACATCTAGAAATTGACAATGAGGGTCGGTTGAAAACAAAACTTTACGACAAAAGAGATGATTTCAGCTTCCCAATTGTGAACTTTCCATTTCTATGTAGCAACATTCCAGCAGCGCCTGCATACGGAGTATATATCTCCCAATTGATACGATATTCCCGGGCTTGTATTTCCTATCATGATTTCCTTGATAGAGGATTGCTGCTCACAAGGAAGCTATTAAACCAAGAGTTCCAAGTGGTGAAGTTGAAATCATCCCTTCGTAATTTTATGGACGCCATCACGAGTTGGTTGACCGTTATGGAATAACCGTTTCACAGATGATATCGGATATGTTCCTTATATTGTAACTACAATACCCTTTCCTTTTCACGAATGTGACCTACCGAATTTAGACTATTTACCGGATTTGTAATAACATAAGCAACAGGACGGATGCCACATGTGGAGCAGGATCTGCTTACCCTTCCAGAGCACCTGAGATCACCCCTAGTTTTTGGTGGGGTTCGTCTTGCTTAGTCTTTAGTTTTCTATGTTGTGTCTTCTGTACTATTATTTGTCTGTTTGTCTTTTAATTTTTTAGCCATGGCGTTGTCAGTTTATTTTCAATCTATGAGTTTGACTATCCCTCTGGTATCTTTCGTCCCTCTTTTAAAGGATCAAAATCTGAAAGTTGTCAAAGCATACTAGAATTGGTGTAGTATATAATCTTATATTGGTCCAAGATATACAATATACATGTTCTTAAACCACATTTAATGATTTAACAAACAAAACAAAATGTCTTTCAGGGCATAATTAATTTAGTTGTTAAATATAAAAATAAGAAAAATGTGGTATGATTGCCAATGAGACAACTCTACACCAGAGACCAAATGACATAGAAGTTTACAACTAAAGGTCACTGTATGGTCTTCAACAATGAGCAAAACCCATACCACATAGTCAGCTATAAAAGGCCCTGAAACAAAAAAACTTTGTAAAAAATGTAAAAGTTTGAAGTCAATGAACCATGCTGAGGGGTGAGGCCATGTAATCACCATGGATTAGAGACTTGCAAATGCTAATACAACTGCATACCAAATATCATTGACTCAACATAAGCGGTTTCTCTTAAACTGATCTAATCACAAACTTAACATGTAAGCTAGTCTATGCAAAACATTCAGTCTATAGACCATAAATGAGGGGGCAGAGCCAAATAATTTCCATGGGAAAGAGATGTGCCAATGCTAATGCTTCTGCATACCAAATATCATTGACCTACCACTAGTGGTTTCCCTTAAACTGACCTAATCACAAACTAATACATGTAAAGTCAACAAAACTTTCAGTCAATAGACCATGACTGAGGGGGTGGGGTTGAATAATCTCCATGGAAATGAGACTTGCCAATACTAATGCATCTACATCCCAAATATCATTGACCTTCCACTTGTGGATCTTCTGAAACTGACCTATTCACAAACTAATACTTGTAAAGTAAGCAAAAGTTTCAATGTCAATAGACCATGACTGAGGGAGTGGGGCCAAATAATCTCCATGGAAATGAGATGTGTCAATGATAATACAACTGCATACTGAATATCATTGACGTACCACTAGTGGTTCCCCATAAACTGACCTAATCACAAACTAATACATTGTTGATGACAGTGTTGACTTATTTAGTAATGTGTATAAACATAAACCAAAATATCATTAGAATTTCAAAATACATGCTTATGATACTATCATTTTATAAATTTTAGTACAGATTGAAAACAGACTGTAAAGAGTTCAGTGTCCCACCCACAACTATTACTGTCAATGCAAAAGTTCAATGTTAACTGTCCATTAATTATGAGTAAAATATAGTAAATAAATGAGAAAAGTCTAAATTTTGCTCAGGGTATTCTCTCTTGATTATGAATAAGCTTGTCAAAATTCTTTTTTAAAATTCCATGGAGGTTTTTACAAAGTTATTCAAGTTTTGAGATCTTTAAAATCACAGACTGTACCAAAATACTGACTGCAAAAAAGCTATGCCAATATTAATAAGTAAAATATAAATTTATGGAGTGGGGTCAAAATATTGACCCTAGATACTTATAAGTATAAAAGTACCAGGTAAAACATGGAATCTATAGATATTAGTCCAAGGTAGAATATGGAAATGAGTAAAACCTTCTAAATTTTAAATTTTCTACTGAAATTAAGATAGCAACATGTAAACTATGCCAAAGAAGTATAAAACCATTGTATATATATATATATATGTCTCTGACAATGCAAACAATCCAAAGCCAATGAACCAAGACTGAGATGCAGGGCCAAATAATTTCCGTAAAGACAAGAAATGCCAATGCTAATACAACTTAATACCAAATACCATTGACTTATAAGTAGTTCCCATTAAAGTAGACGAAACACAAACTTTAACATATAAGCAATACAAACATTCAAAGTCAATAAACCATGAGGGAACAGGACAATATATCTCCATAGGAATAAGATGAGCAAATGCTAACAGGATTGTATACCAATATTTTTTAACACAAAAAGTCTAATCTGATGAAAGATTTTGAGGGAAATTTCTAATGAAAAATGTTTCTAATATTAATTAAGTCTCCTCTGTAACAAATCTTTATATATATCATATGAATAATCTGCAGATGGTTTGTTGCAAAGCAAATTTTATGGCCATTACCAACAAATCCTATTTTTCAGTGATAGTTCATCTCCTCTCAAACATTTTTTTCAACATTTGCAGATATCTATCTATTACTTATTATATCATCTTGAATGTGTATGAAACATTTGCAACAGAACAGTAAACAAGCAATTTCGGGACAGCTGTATAGCTGACTATATGGTATGGGTTGGGCTCATTGCTGAAAGCCGTATAATCACCAATATAGTTACTTAAATCTGTATTATTTGGACCCTGGTGTATAATTGTCTGATTGGCAATCATACCACATCTCTTTAATTTATGACAATTCCTAAAAATTAACCAATCAAGTCTCCTACCTGCACACTTTTCTTTAAGTCTTCAGACTGATGTAGGACCTCTCCTTTATACCAATTTCAAAATTCATAACTGCTCCTCTTTATGTCATGCATTGGCTATCTTCATATTTCCTTTTTATGCATTTAACTCTGAAAATTCTTCATTTGATTCAATCGCTATTTATCATTTCCTGCAAAACATAAAAACATGAATTAGGACTAACAATAGGCATAATATATGAAAATATTTATATAAAACTAGGTAGTTTTGGAAGTATAATAAAAACATTAACTCAGGTCAATAATTTTTATAATGACCCTGCAATACAAATAATCAGTACAATTGCTTCTTTTCACTAAAACTGAGATAGTCACATACTTTGGCTTAAATACTTACTTAATCATTAAAATGATTATTTTCACTGTGTGGATAATTTTATCTGACTTAACCAATATTCTTTATGCATGTATGTTTATGGGTTTAAATCTTTCATATGCACCTTTTATTCTGAAATCATTCATTTTGACCATTCATACAAAATCATCTATACAGTAACATTCATATCAGTATATTAGTAGGAATGTGAGATACCAATTAGAGAAAACTGACCTTATTTCATAAAATCAAAGATGTCCACCAAATGTGAAAACAATTATAACAAGGAACAGCACAGCACCATTCAGTTCAAAGTGGGTCTCATTCAGTGGGGGATCCAGGGGGGTTCTGGGGGTTGGACCCCCCTTTTTTTTGACAATCAATGCATTTGAATGGGGACATATAGTTGGAACCCCCCCTTTATCCTGGGTTGGGAACCCCCCTTTTAAAAATAGCTGGATCCGCCCCTGTCATTGAGGTGTTGCTAAACGGAGGAAACAGAATACCGAACGGTATACGGAACGGTATATGGAACGGTATACGGAACGGAAACTGAAAACAGAAAGAGAAAGAATTTACATCTTTTCTTTTTGGTGATTTATTTACATAGGCATGTTTTATATAGTTTATTAAATGTTTTCAAGAAAGAAAAACAGAGGAATAGATTTAAGAAAAAACATTTTAAAGCATAAAGTATTGCAATAATTTGGCAGGAGATGACGAGACTATATTTTAAAATATTTAATAAGGGTTTGTATATTGTACGTAATTTAATTGGGTAAACCACTTGCAATTGTTCCATTGGTTCATTTATTTTATATTCTACGTAAGACCATGAACGTACGTTGCTCTTGCGATTCACAATAGTCTGTTTGACTTTTCTTAATTACACAAGTGAATCTGTGAGCTACTGCTCACTAATGATACCCCTGCCACGCTAAAAGTATTAGGTAAACAGGAAGTTGTTGAGTGGTGAATCTGAAAACGCATCACACACTATAGCTGACTCATATAAACCCTGAAACCAAATTTCAGAAATCTTTGTAATGTAGTTCCTGAGAAAGGTGCGATGAAAAATATTCATGGGACGGATGGACGGACTGACGGATGGATGGACAGACAGACAGACAGACGGACGGACGGACGGACGGACGGACGGACGGACGGACAGACAGACAGACAGACAGACAGACAGACAGACAGACAGACAGACAGACAGACAGACAGACAGACAGACAGACAGACAGACAGAGTGCAAACCTAAAGTCCCTAATTAGGTTTGTTTTACTCAGTAATTAATTACTAAATGAAAATGCAAGTAAACATACCATTCTAATTGAAAGTAAACACATGGTCTACAAATGTTCTGTCTATAATTATTTTAAACTCTGTAATACTAGGCCTTTTCACTTACATTCATTACGTTTTTCCTAAAAAAAATTTGTCCCACCATATATCAATTCATCTTCCTTAAGGAATCTCCTTCCTTCCATGACAGATTCCTCAACCTTATCTAAATCTGTAAAATTTGGTTTCATATTTTTCATCAGTGTATTGGACAGTCGTATTAGTGGATATTTATCTATGCCCTTGCATTCTCTCCAACCCTAGTATTAAAAAAAATATATGAAGTGTAATCATCAACTATTTAAGCTGACATATAACATACCAGTGAAAGCCATTTAACAGTTTAAGGAAAAAACTCTTACAAAGCCTACACTTATAACAAAAGAACATTAAATTCTTGTATGTAATTTTTCTTGCTGGAATGGTACACACCACATCTGAATTCTTCAATTTTGTTAAGGTTTTTAGCCTTATATTGAAAAAAAAAACATTGTAAATTACATGACCAATTCAAAGTTTCCCACCTAAGAAATTCATCTTGAAAACTAAAGTTTAAATAGATGAAGAATAATTGAGCAAACAGACATTCACACAATTCCTCAAATATCACTTTCAATCATGCTTGATACAAAACAAGTCACAAAACTTTTGAATGCCTCTGTTACATATTTATCTTCTTAACCATACAAGTGTGGACACAGATCAGTGTGGATAGAATGTTTGGATGTTTGGCAGTGTTTTCTGACAATAAGAGTTCTCTGTTTTTTTCCCATATGGTTCTATGTTAAACTGTGTTGCACAGTGACAGCCTACCTGTACCAAACACTAAAAATTAGCAGTGTCGTTTAATCAACATTTAGTTTTAATGTTCAAGACTGTCATTCAGAAGCCACTAATTGCATGGATTACCAAATGATTCTGATAAAATATGTTCCACAACTTTGATTTTGGATAACAGCAAAAACTCAAAATTAGGAGAGGAACACATTCGGTGCATTTCTGCATGATGTGATTTTAATATGCGAGATGGTATCTGAGAACCTGCATGCATGTACTTTTGTATGGTTCTATTTATGTTCCTTTGTGGTGGTCATTTCTTACTTGGGTTTGTCCACAAAAACTGTAAATTAGTTAAGGATCTTCCCAGTATCATTAGTAAAAGATTTCATTGAAATGTCGAAATTGTTTCTTAGAAGATATCTAATGGTTTTAAGTAATTACAATATACAAGATATGGCAGATACCGATACAGATGCTCATAACTCCTACAAAAGTCAACTGATAAAAATTCTTGTGGATATGAAGATCTACATAATATGTTCTAACTATCTACAAAGTTTCCTGAAATTCTGTTGTATGTTTTCAGAGGAGTTGCAATAAAAAGAACAGGACTGATGGACAAGCGGACTTACGGGTAAAAAACATAATACTTATTTACTTTGTTGTGTGGGGTACAATAACTTGGTAAATCCAATGAATTTGTTTATGATTCTTAATTTCTAGAAATAAATTATGACAAATAGTGTAGACTTGAAGAAATAAGAACTATGATTTATTAGTACTTAAAATGAAAAAGGTATTGCTAAATCATTCTTGTTTCAAGATTTTTGTTTGGATTCAGTATTATTCGTTGGATACCAATTATCACGGATTTCGTTGTTATAAATGAACCACGAATTTAAATATTCAACGAAGTAGAAATTTTCTATAAGTTTCCTCAATCCACGTAAATTGGTACCCACGAAAATAAATGAATCTACAGTATATGGATAAAAATATAAGTGATACCGGTACAGTTAGATGCAGTTTTGTTGTGGTATAACATGAACAGTGCTGTAATTAACATTTACACAATTTAAGAAATTAACGAATGAATGATAAATGTTGAGCAATGAAAGATAATTTTAGAAATCAATTAGGCCTTGTGAATTTTGTCCTTTTCTTTTACATAAATAAACATAATGTATAATAAGTCAATGACCATTTACACTCAGGACTCGTCAGCAGGCAGTACTGATGTTTTAAAAAAGTGTTACAAAACTACCTAACATCATATTGCTAGTAGCACAAGTAGCATTGTTTGGTAAATTTGTACTTTTTTTTTATTTGACTTCTGGACAAAAAATTTTTGGTTAAAATGTAAATAAAATGCTTTAATCTCCCCTTACTACTTACATTGAATGGATGCTACTTCAACAATTCCATGTGCTGACAGTTTTAATTATCTTACCTTACAGATCATGTGCAGATGTGAGTTGTCTGTCAAATCTTTATTTCACAAAGAATGCATTTGCACAACAATGAACTGAGCTCAAAGCTAAGCACTTTACTAATACACTTAGACAAAGAGCTCAATCCAGTGATATACTTTGTAAAACAGGCCCTTCATGAACATTCACCCTTCATAACCACATCTATGATAGATCTAACAAACATGCCAAACTACATGGATCAGAAGTCCTGAAAAAGACATGTAAATTTTTTATATTATATGTACGTTTTGATTTGATTTGTTCATTGTTGAAGACCCTACATCAACTGTCAAGATGAAGAACAGGAATAAAAGCCCTGTTCATTGATAATTTTCTATGTTTTCTATGCATTGTGTGCGATTTTGTCCCATGTACATTTACTCCATATCCTTTCATTTTCTATTGATTCTAGAGTTTGTCTCTAGTGCTGTGTGGAGGCAGTAGAACGTTTCCCCGTGCTTGAGGTGTATGCTCTTATAATATTTACAGTTATGGTGTGCTTGTTCATGTGAGAATTTCTCATAATAATACACCGTCAAAATTTCATGTTTGGTTAAATTTCTTTAAAATACTGGTCTGGTCATCTGTTTTGTATATTGCCCTTTCATACTGTTTTAAACTGCTAGATTTTCTTACATATATTTCGATGTGCCCCGTGCTGTCTATCATTTGTTGTTTAGTTTTATATGTATTGTCTATCATTTGTTGTTTCGAAATTATTGGCCTTTTGTTGGGCAATGTATGACAAATATATGTTCAAAAACCTCGCCCGTAATTATAAATTATGTAATTCATTGACCGCTCCCGACATGTGTAACTTCAATGCATATTTTAGCGGCGATCGATGTCTTTCAAAATTACTTTATTCTTATCAATAGTACCGCTTAAGTCGACGCTAGGGGCCGTCTTGACCTTGTTGTAGGGTATTAATGATTTGTTCATTGTTGAAGACCCTACATCAACTGTCAAGATGAAGAACAGGAATAAAAGCCCTGTTCATTGATAATTTTCTATGTTTTCTATGCATTGTGTGCGATTTTGTCCCATGTACATTTACTCCATATCCTTTCATTTTCTGTTAAAACTTTATACAAAGTTGTGGTTAAAACATTCGGTTCCTAGCAAATAGTCATCGCTTCATGAACATATTAATATTATGCTGAGTGCCCCTCTTTTTGAAATAAGAACATACTTCCACCTAATCATAGTAAACAGGTAAACAAACATTCAAAACTATAAAATGTTATCAGACTTATCAGTGTCTATTTACTGTAACAACTGAATCACTATATATACATATGTAAGACTCAGATTGATGTCCAATCTCTAATCGACCTCCATTCCTCAAGTCGACGTCCAAATCTGACGTCACAATAAAATAAGATTCCAAATCTACATGATGTATGACTAATTATAAACCCTTGTAATAGACACATTTTTTGTTTTTCTCAAATCAGTGACCTTCATTTTCAAGGATAGCTCATTATTCACTGGTTATTAACCATAAAATTTTGATTTGCAGTCTAAATTTACAAAATTTTGACTGTTCCATAAATGTGCATAACATAATTCACACAACCTGTTCTTGAATAGACATTCCATTAATAAATGAGACTCACCTCAATATCATTATAATAAAAAAACTTTTCAAGACAATTCACATGGATAAGTTTGTGATTAGGTCAGTTTAAGGGGAACCATTAGTGGTAGGTCAATGATATTTGGTATACAGATGTATTAGCATTGGCATATCTCCTTTCAATGGAGATTATTTGGCTCCTACCCTTCAGTCATGGTCTATAAACAAAGAATTATTTAAATCTGGAATAATATGTAATTCTGGAAAATTGATAATTGTATGATGAAAACTAACCTAATTAAGGAGGGTTACCCATACATGCACGGCTAAGAGGGGCTAGTTAGTTCTCTCTGAAGTAGCAGTGAAAGTAACCTCCATAGTTTGGTTAGTTTTCACCATACATTTCTTATCAATTTTACAGAATTCAAAATTATCCCAGATTCAAATAATTCCTTGTTTATTGACTTTGAATATTTTTAACAGTTATCATGTTAAAGTTTGTGATTAGATCATTTTAAGATCAACAACTAATATTAAGTCAATGATAGTTGGAATGCAGTTGTATAAGCATTTGAATTGACCATGAAAACGTGGCCTTGATCACTGATTCAAGGATCTCTTATACCAAATATATCTCCAATGTCAGTTAAAACAACCAAATACATTCTGTCTGTCATATTTAGCAAATTGTAGCAACATCTTATGTTAAAATCAAGTATGTAATTTGGCATTATCACTAAAAGTAAGAAAGATAAGATAGTAAAAAAATGTTTGAAAATAACTTAATGATCTATTTTCCTTGTCAAAATGGAATCAATAAAAAAATGTATCTTGAATTTTAATCTTAGGTTTCAACTTTCTAATTACTCTTTTGTTTGTGCTTTTCAGATTTATATTGGTGGAATGAAAAAGGGGGTTAAACTCTTGAAAAATCATTACACTGTTCAATTAAAAGACATCTAGAGGTATAAAATTGAAGCAAAACCAGCCAAAAAGGGGGGAAAAGTAAGAATCAACAACAAATGCCAGAAGTATTTGAGGTGCCACAAGACAAAGTAATTACAGAACCTCACGAAAAAGAGAAGTTAGTTGGTAAGTTAAATGTTACTTTAATTTCTAGTTCACATCCATGCAGAATGCCTTCTTTTCTGTAAATTCAGTATAGAAATTCACATACACCTTAATGAAGCTGTACTTAAATATGTGTTTTTAAGTAACATATTTAGAGCTACCCAGCTGATAGGTATGGTGTCTTGGACAGAATTTGTTATGTCCAAAGAAAATATTTTGGGCATGGGACATAATGTAAGGTAAGACTGAGTTTCTGTAAACAAACAATAATACATGTAAAAAACACCTTACAGATACCATGAAATATATTATTGTAAATCGTGTACAATTTTATAGAGTTATGTCCCTTGAAAAACTGGACATAATTAACAATGGATGCTAAATATCATAAAAACTTTATATCTTATATCATCATGTGCATATCGACAGGAAATTATGATTCAATTTTTTTTCTAGATGTTATGCCCCTTTGAACTTATAATTTTAAATATACTACTGCAACAGTTGGTCATTGCAATTCCTCTGAAACCACACAACAGAATTTCAAGAAACTATGTACTTAATGAGAAAATAATATGTAGATGTGCATATCCACAAGCAATTTTATTCAGTTGACTTTTGTAGGAGTTATGAGTCTTTGAACTTAGGAATCTGGTGAGAATTTGTTTTCCCAGTGACAATGTGGAGGCGTGGGGTATGTGTGACCTGTTCACAAAGGTTCTTTAATTTCTTTTATGTATAATCCAGGAGAATATGTTATTGACCTGGATGATAAAGAGCAGGCACCACAACAATTTGAATGCAGGACCATTTGTAAGGAGTGGGTCATAGTCTTAAAGAAGAGGCTTCGACAAAGCTGGTCTCCACCATCAGGTTTGACCCTGCCTGTCCTGATGGACCCAACTAAGGTAATTTAAATAGCTATTTCCTAGTATTTTAAATCATGGAAGTATCAATTGTTTATAAGTGACAAATTAGACAAAATAGACATTCTACAGGAAAAAAAAAAACAACAAACAGATTATCTTTTGTCTTTGAAACTTGATGTTAACTTTTGATTAGATTGTAACTGGTGCTCTTTTTAAGAACCAAATTACTTTTATAAAATAGCTAAATCTTGCTTATAAAAAAATCAGCCAAAATGCTATATTCCAATCAGTAATGGAAGGTTTACCAGCATATTAATTCTGGATTTTAGCTTCTAATAAAATGCTTCGCTGAGTGCAGCCTGATATGACCGTAGTGATCAAACCCTGAACAGTTGGGGCAAATTTGGACACAATATTCAAGCTTGATACTATCTGAATTTGGATTGTGATCAAATTTTTGACATAATATAGGTTTCTGACACAAAATAAATGTGGTCAAGGATCTTACAAATCTAATGCACAATACTGTTCAATTGAAGACTTCTTCTTGAAACTTTTCAAAAATTTGAAAATTTTGAAAAAAAAATATGAACCCTTTTAAAACAAAATTGGAAACCCCCCCTTCCCCCAAAATTTTTTGAATCCCCCTTTTAGCATTAACCATCAAACTCAATTGCAGTCTTTCCTTTGTAGTATGGAACCTTGTAGTACAATTTTAGAGAGATCCATACACTTAATCACAAGTTACTGTCTGGAAACTAGAAAAATGCTTTTTTTAACCATAAAAGCCCATTTAAATACATCATAAAAGTATTAAAATAGAAAATGACATCATAGTCATGGCTAAAATTAAAAAACCTTCATCAGCAACTTTTAATAGTAATATCTAAAAATAAAATTCCTTCATCAGCATTTAAAAGTAACTTCTAAAAATAAATTGACAGCTAGGACTTTGCAACCATAAAAACCCATTTAAATACATCATAAAAGTATTAAAATAGAAAATGACATCATAATCATGCCTAAAATTAAAACATTTTCATCAGCAACATTAAATAGTAATATCTAAAAATAAAATTCCTTCACATACATAATCATGGCTAAAATTAAATAATTTTTAAAATAGAAAATGACATCATAATCATGTCTAAAATTAAAAAGCCTCCATCAGCAACATTAAATAGTAATATCTAAAAATAAAATTCCTTCACATACATAATCATGGCTATAATTAAATTACCTGTATTAAACATTTTAAAATAGTAACTTCTAAAAATAAATTGACAGCTAATCACCTAAAGACAATACATTTCTTTATAAATAATTTACAAGCAGTGTAAGGAGGTAATTTGACAATATGTGTTTGAATTACCTCCCTTACACTGCTTTAAAATTATGCTTTGTACTTAAGTAATTGTCCATTAACCTGGAAACCCTTGTTTTCCTTTGTTGCCCCTTATTCCTAAACAGTTTGAGCCATAACCCCCCAAAGCAAATTCTTACCATCCCTTTGTGATATGGTACCTTGTGGTATAATTTCAGAGAGATCCATACCCCATTTCACAAGTTATTGTCTGGAAACTAGAAAACTGCTTATTTGGGCCCCATTTTGGCCCCTAATTCCTGAACTGTTAGGACCATAACCCCCAAAATCAATCCCAACCTTCCTTTTGTGGTCATAAACCTCATGGTAAAATTTGATAGAAATCCATACACTTAAACAAAAGTTATTGTCTGGAAACCAATGTGTCTTCAGACAATGACGACGACGTGATACCAATATACGACCGCAAAATTTTTGCTGTCGTATAAAAATTAATGACATCATCTATTCCAAAATCTTCATAACAAACAATTTGCATGAGAAATACATGTATTATCTGTAACAAATATTATTTAAGAAACGTGAGGTGTTTGTTTTATATTTACTAGACAATGACATCCAATAAGGAATATGAGAAGAATGTTTTCTAATTGATATAAGTTTTTTGCTAAAAAAAAAAAGAAAAGAATATTAATTATAACTATTCTCTCAAATTTTTATTTGCTTTTTTTTGGTGATAATTTTTCATATCATGCTACTCAAGTGATATTGGATTATCTGAGTTTGGTAGAAAGAGAATTTCTGACGTCAAAAGCCTATGTCATTGACATTGCCTATGAAAATACTAACAGATTACCAATGGTCTTTCAAACTCAAGGATATTGTAGCCGTGAAACTCCCCCTTGTTTGAATCACCATCGATAATCTATAAGTCGTTCATTGCTTAAAACATCAGCTGTTGTCATGACTGAAAATTTATTTTGAATTAATGGACATTTCCTTTAAAGAAAAATGATGCAGATTAAAACTGATATCACAAGGCAGGTGATAATTAAGGGTTTTTTACTTTTTTAATTTTTTAAACACATTCATTTATTTTTCTAAGACTTGCAATTTTGGATTTTAACTGACTAACTAACCATGCTCCTAACTATTTATGACTGACTAACTAACCATGCTCATAACTATTTATGACTGACTAACTAACCATGCTCATAACTATTTATGAAATATTTTGCAGTGATAGTCTCCAGATGAATTTAAAAACTCTGACACACAATTAGGGGACTATAAACTGTTCTTATTAGGTGGTAATCACCATATACAGGCAATGAAAGAGCTTAAAGATGAAGGGATCAATATTTCAAGGTATGTGCTGTTATCTACTGTAAAATCAGAAATTATTGCGAGTTTTTATTAATGCGAATAATGCGACTACTTGAGTAATCGCAATAATAAGAACTCGCATTCTGATATCAAATACATACATCTGCATGTAGCTTTTCCTAATATCGCAATAATTAAATTCGCATTTTTGTTAATTCTTCAAATACCGCAATAATAAATGCACGCAATAATTTCTGAATTTACAGTATTGCAAAATTAAAGGTCTTAAGAAGATCCCATACTTACTTTTAATATGGTTTTAATGATGTCTTAATGCTTGATGCATTTTTTATATTAAATCTGAAACTGGACATTTTGTCTTAATTCAGTCTGTTGGCAATTTAGCAAAGTCATTTAGGTGAACACTAATTTTCAAACATAAGAGACAAAATTACAAGATGTCTGAGGTCATTGCAAGGTCTTCCTAAAAAAATGAATCGCATGGAAGCTATAAAAAACCTTGAAGCAAGAAATGTAGATTAAACAAGTAAAACAGCCATCTTTATTCATTAAACATAGCCTTAATCTTTCTAGTAAATAAGATCTTACTACCTTTATATTTTACAGTGAGATTAACATAAATTTGTATGCTGGCCTAACCCCTGAGGAGGCAAGAAGTGTTGGGAATAGACACAACTTTATGATGGCAACTTTGCCAGTAACTTTTCAAGTAAGTACTTCTTCAACAATATAAAACTGAGGAGATGTGGTATGATTGCCAATGAGACAACTATCCACCAAAGTTCAAATAAAGTGGATGTAAGCAATTATAGGCAACTGTACGGCCTACAACAATGAGAAAAACCCATACCGTATAGTCGGCTATAAAAGGCCTGACATGAAAAATATGAAACAATTTAATTGAGAAAACTAACTGCCTAATTTATAACAAAACAATTTACGAAAAACAAATATGACAGACGTGAACCAACGACAACCACTGATCTACATGCTCCTGACTTGGGATAGGCACATAAAGAATGTGGCAGGGTTAAACATGTTTGTGAGCGCTCAACCCTCCCCCTAAAAAATCAGTTGAAAAAGGCTTAACTCATCAGACCTATACAAAAACATCAAACAAAAACACAGACAGGACGTGGCAGGGTATATATCCATCCCTCATCCATAACACCAGATGAGACAAAGGTATTATATATAATAACTATATACATTGTTCCTAAATATAATTCATGTAATGTATTGTTTTGCTTATCATTTGTACTGTTTTAAGCCAAATAAAAGTAAATTTAGTTTTGAGAGACTGGATGGATTTTCTCTGTATAACTGCAACTCTTTAAACATTTCCAAATGAAAAATTCCTGGGAGAAATAAACAAGAATGTGTCCATAGTACACGGATGCGCCACTCGCACTATCATTTTCTATGTTCAGTGGACTGTGAAATTGGGGTCAAAACTCTAATTTGGCATTAAAATTAGAAGATCATATCATAGGGAACATGTGTACTAAGTTTTAAGTTGATTGGACTTCAACTTTATTAAAAACTACCTTGACCAAAAACTTTAACCTGAAGCGGGACAGACGGACGAATGGACGGACGAACGAATAGACGGACGAATGAATGAACGAACAGACACACAGACCGAAAAACATACTGCCCGTCTAGTATGGTATGTGGGGCATAAAAATTATGATTTCAAGTGAAGCAGTCATTTTTCCCAGATCCAGCATCTTTCACAAAGTGATAGATATAATAGATATAAGAAGATGTGGTATGAATGCCAATGAGACAACTCTCCATCCAAGTCACAATTTGTAAAAGTAAACCATTATAAATCTACAAAAACAAATTAACAATGTCTCAAAGTTTATACTTTAACAATGTAATTGCATTATGACTGCGCCAATGACACAGTTGCAGTATTAACTAGAACTGTCCACTAAGCTACGCTAACACACCTGCATCTTGAATTGATTTTCAAATATGACACTTTCCATAATAAAATGACTTATTCAAAGCACAGAATTATCACAATACATTAATCTGCTGTGCAAATTATAAAGCACCAACATAACATGAAATAAAGAGCTGCGCCATGAGCGCATGATTCGCCTGTCGCTTTTTCAAAGAATAAAGTTCCATAACTCCTCATTGTGTCATACCAGAAATTATAAAATACTAAAAGGAGGATATTTTAATAGATATAAACTCAGAAACTTTCAATCTAAAATTTATAAAAATCAAAAGATATAAAGCGTCAATAGATATAAACAATTCACCAAAGTTTCATGAAAACTGCTGAAAGCATTTATGAGTTATAGTCCTAAAACTAGAAAATCACTCTTTTTTAAGGAATTAAACCCTATGATTCGGAAATGTAAAATCTAAAATTCATAAAAATTGAAAGGGAGCTCACAATAATAGATATTAACATTTCACCAAAGTTTCTTGCAAATTGGTGAAAGTGTTTTTGAGTTATGGTCCGAAAAACTGGAAAATCCCCCTTTTTTAATGAATAAAACCCCATAATCTGGAAAAGTAAAATCTAAAAGGAGTAGGCCTGGTAAGACCCCTTTTTGGCCCAAAATTATGGCGTTTTTACAAAGTTTTTAAAAATATAAACTTTTAGCTATCAATTGGAAAGTAGAATACTTTTGTTACTTAAATATGGGCTGTTTTTTTTACAATATAGTGGACATGCATCAAGTACTAGCATCATTATTTCATGCAAAAATTCTGAAATCTTAACAATTTTAGCATTTGTGCTTATTTTAAGACTGTTAAATGGAAGTGGCCGCACTTGTGTTCAGTCTTAATATTTAAATATATTATGTTTTTAATGATAATGCATAACATATATAAATGTTGAGACTGAACACGAATGTGGCCACTTCCATTTTAGACAAAAACCATCTTAAAAGTGACGTTTTATGGCATATTTGATAGATTTTCATATATAAGCTTGAATTTGAGCGTCTTTAATGCCCAAATTAGTTAAAATCTTTAAGATAAACTAATTGTATCTACTGAAGTAGACACTTAAGTGTTTAAAAAATGCCTAAATCTTTCATCAGATGTACTTTGTATTTTAGGCCAAAATTAGCACTTACCGGACCTTCTCCTTTATAAAAATTGAAATGGACCTCATGTCAATAGATATAAACAATTCACCAATGCAAATTGGTTAAAGCATGAAAATAAAACAACCGCAAACATTTCAAAGAAAACGGACACAAAGATGAAGACCATACATGACGTTTTATCAATAGGATATGTAGTTAACCAACTTAAAACATCTTTTTACTGATGACAAAATATAACTATTTCTAAATGAAAGTCAATGTTAGAGATCAAAACTTTAACTCATGATAGTCTAATTAACATGGAAGACATCTCAAGCAAGTGGACACAACGGATATTGCTAAATAAACAACTACCGTTACTGTTATGTTAATGACACCTGTCAATCAGTTTTAAAATGATTACCCCATTGTATCTGCTACACAGATTGATCAGATTAAAAGATTAATTAATTAGCTGTAATACTGTCAGCATTTAATTCACTCTTAATTAGGTCATTCCTCTATGTTTAATTTGATTGTGTTTTTACAAGCAAACATGACTTATAACTTTAAATCTGAACCGACAAAAAGTATTTCTGATCTATTTTATCACTTGATTTATATACATGTAAAACTGTACAGTTTGCAAATTATTTATGAAAAACTTAAATGAAACCGGGACATCGCGAATTCAAAACCGTGAAAATTTAGATCTTGTTGGTAAATCGTGAAAAAAACATGGCGCAAAAATTTCCCAGTTAACAGTATACTACAGTTAATGTCTGCGAACCTATTTATTTTCCATGAACCAGTAAAACTGACCTTTTTTGGCCCCTAATTACAAAACCGCCAGGACAATAGCCCCAAGAAAATCGACTTGGTACAGACATTTCGTATGTAGAAAATGGTGGATTAAACCTGGTTTTATAGCTAGCTAAACCTCTCACTTGTATGAGTCGCATAAAATTCCATTATATTTTCAACAATGTGTGAACAAAACAAACAGATATAATAGGTAAAAATGTCAAAAATAGGGGTACATGCAGCAGTCCACATTATGTTAATCTTAATCATCTTCAAAAACAAACAAATATGTCAACAAAGAAAAACAAAATCAAAGTCACTGGACCATGTCCTAGGGGGAAGGGCCTCAAAATAGTCATCAAACTGATAGTAATGCAAATTCATAGTAAATATCAATGACCTATCACAAGTCATTCCTAACAAACTAACTTAAGCAGAAAACTTAACAATTGTTGACGTCGGAGCCGGAAAAGCAATCCCTATGTCTCGCTTTTCGCGACTTTCGTGGCAGGCGAGACAAAAACTGCATGAAATTTAATTAAATGCTCTGCTGAGCGTAGCTTAATACAACTGCAGAGGTCAAACCATGAACAGTTGGGGCAAGTATGGACACTACATTCAAGTTTAATACAGCTCTGGTTTTGGATTGTAATTAAATTTTTGACATAGCATAGGGTTCTGACACAGAATGAATGTAGTCAAAGAACTGGAAAAATTGAAATTGGACTTTTACCTATCGTGGCCCAATTTACAAAATCTAAATACATGGTTAGATTCAGGTTATCATAGAAAATGAAAATTTGATATTTGATGAAATCAAACAAACTTTAATTTTGGACATTACTGTGGTCCAATTTGATAACAGGGCTGTGAAATTAAAAATCTAAATACAAGGTTAGATTTAGCACATTAAAGACCGTCATATAGTTCATTTTTGGACTTATATTTGGACAGATTCAGCATATTTGAAGCATACGAAGAAATCAATATAGGAGTAAGATCAGGAATGGTTCAAACTGGCCGTAAGAATTTGATGTTTTTTTTCAAATCAGGCCAAAATACTACAAATTTCAAATAGAAATAGTTGGGATGTAACTATTTATACAAGGTAACTTCTTTTGACATATCACATTGAAAATGATGAATAAATTATCCCTCAAGTATGCCTTATTTGTGTGGAAATGTCAGTTTAAAGGTAAAATTTTCAATATTTCCAACAGTTTTTTACATAATTTACTTTGGACGCCATCCCTGATCCAGAATGTTTTGTGTCTAGGGATTGAATATCATAATTGGCAACTTTTGGCTACTGAACATTTTTGATCCTAGGTGGCGGCCAAGGGTGGTGAAAGTTATTAGATTAACAGGCAGCTAAAATATGTTATGTCTCAAATTCCAGTGGTTGTGCATGTGTCAAACACTTCGAAAAGTTAAAGTGAGTATTTGTAATAAAAAATGTATTGCAAGTTACATTGAAATTATAAAGTGCTACTGTCAGTGTAAATTTGGGCACTATTACCCACAGATTAGGCAAAATTTTCTGAATATTCAATTTTCACTCCCAGGGGGGGGATTTAAGTTTTGTTATTTTTCCAGTTGCCTTTTATCAACTATTTATTTGTAAATGACAAACTGAATAGGTTAAAAAAAAACAATTAATTTAGTGTACATCATTTATATACTAGTTAAGGTGGCACGGTAGTATTTCCTGGCCCATAGGGATAATGAATAATGATAGCCTTTTGAGAATGTTCTCCACTTTCTAACACTGCCCAAAATTCTACATACACAATCTGAAGTACTTTCAATACAATATTTAGAAATGAATGATCGTTTACTTTTTTTGCTATCGTTTTTAATCTGAGGCCACTTTTTGTTTTTATGTTTTCTATCATGCAGTGAATATAAAATTCTCAAAAATTCTTTTTCACCTGTATGTAAAATTATTTTATAATTTTCTACACATGATTCCTTCCTCAGTTTGGGAAAGTCTGTTTAGTAGAAACTGTATGTTTTGTCCGATCACACTGTTCAGATACATTGACTTAAGAAGGGTACACAAATGAGCAACCAAAACACTGGGATGTAAATACTATTGTGCCACCTAGAAATGTTTGGAAATTTGTATTCAAAGGAGATAATGATACGTGTTTAATAATGAATTATGATTTTATTGTATTTTGAGTTACTTCCTTTGAACAGAATTGGTGTAATTAATAAGTATAAAGATAGATAGTGTATCAATGTTTGTATCTGTTTTATTGATTTTAGTCAGTTGTCAAAAGTTTCTTTATAACTATTTTTTTAAAGTCATGTGTGTTTTGTATTAGTGTAATCAAACTTTATATATATAATTAATAGTTCCCAATATTTTTACTTTCATTTGTCACAAACTAATATCTGCAACTTATTTATCAATGTCAACAACTTTATCTACACAATGTATTGTAATGAAATATATCCTTTAATGAAAATAGATTATTATCTAAAATAACATTTTTTTTATTAAGATGTAACATAACATAATGTATTTCACAATTGTATTTAATAACTTCACCTAGCTACATTTCCACTTCAACAGATGGACAAAGTTCTATTTTAATTTCCAAGGGAATTTTCAACCATAAGAAAATATTCAAACATGTTAAAATCTTTAAAAAGAACACAATTATCACCACAATTAATATATCTGAATCAGCAAATCTATTTTAAGCTATGACTCAATTTAAAATTTCTATTAGTTGTGCAATAAATCTATAAATGTAGAGCTTGATTAACTATTTAATATCCAACCCTCCTATTGTTGTATGGAACCTTGTGCTAAAATTTCTTACACATCCATACACTTATACTAAAGTTATTGTCTGTGAATCAATTTATTTTCCATGAATCAATTTATTTTCCATGAACCAGTGATGTAAACCACAAATATAGTTTTCTAAAATTAGATATGATGTTATATCTATTTTCAACTATGACCCAACATAAAATTTCTGTTAATTGTGCAATAACATCTCTGAATTTAGATTCTGAGCAAATATGTAATAATAGCATAGTTTCTGACACAGAATTAATGTGGTATAAGTTCTTAAATAATTCTAAAATTGGACATTTACCAATTATGGTCCAATATTCAAATTCAAAATACATGGTTGGATTCAGCATATCAAATAACCACATTGTTTCATTTTTTGTTAAAATCAAACTACCGGTAAGTTTTATTTTGGATACTTTGGACCTTTATGGGGTCCAGTTTGAAAAGCGGGCCCAAAATCAAAAAAATTAAAACATTGTTAGATTGCACACATTAAAGAACACCAATGATTTAATTTTTGAAGAAATCAAACAAAGTTTAATTATGGACCCAAATTTGGACCAACTTTGAAAACCAAGCACAAAATCAAAAAATCTAAAACACTGTTTGATGGACCATATCAAATAACACAAACAATTTAATTTTTGATGAAATCAAACTGTACAGTTTTGGACCCCAATTTGGACCATCTTTAATACTGTGCCCAAATTCATAAGAATCTAAATACACACTTAGATTCATCATATCAAAGAACCCCAACCATTTTTTTTTTTTTGTTAAATCAAACAAAGTTTAATTTTGGACCCTTTGGACCTTAATGTGGACTGACCATGCTCTAAATCAAAAATCAAAATACACCCTCAGATTCAGCATATCAAAGAACCACAAAATTTTTTTTTTTTAAATCAAAAAAAGTTGTATTTTGGACCCTTTGGACCTTAATGTGGAACAATTTGAAGACATGCCTCAAAGACCTAATTAGATTCAGCATATCAAGGAACACTAATAATTTAATTTTTAAAGAAATCAAACAAAGTTTAATTTTGGACCCTTTGGACCTTAATATGGATCATTTAAAAAACAGACCCTATATTCCAAATTCTAAATACCCCATTAGATTCAGCATATTAAAGACTCCAAAGAATTCAAGACTTTTGAATTAAACCACATTGAAATTGCTAAAGAAATAAGGAAATAAGAAATAATTGGCCCTTAATTACTAAACAGCTACAACAATAACCCAAAAAATAAATCCCAACCTTCATATTGTGGTATGGAACCTTGTGCTTAAATTTAATAGTGATCTATACAGTTATACTCAAGTTATTGTCTTTGAACCAGACAAATAATTGTTTTTGTTAGGCGCTTTTTGGCCCATAATTCCTAAACAGCTACTATAATATCCCAACCTTCCTATTCTGGTATGGAACCTTTTGCTAAAATTTTGACCAGAGAAATATCTCTATGACAATAACCCCCAAAATAAATCCCAACCTTCCTATTGTGGTATGAAACCTTGTGCTAAAATTTTGACCAGAGAAATATCTCTTAAACAAGTTATTGTCTATGAACCAATTTATTTTCCATGAACCAGTAAAACTGACCTTTTTGGCCCCTAATTGTCCTTTAACCAGACAAATAATTGTTTTTGGTCCCTTTCTGGCCCCTAATTACAAAACAGCTAAGACAATAACCACCAAAATCAATCCCAAACCTCCTATTGTGGTATGGAACCTTGTGCTAAAATTTCTTACACATCCATACTCTAATACTAAAGTTATTGTCTATGAACCAATTTATTTTCCATGAACCAGTAAAACTGACCTTTTTTGGCCCCTAATTACAAAACCGCTAGGACAATAGCCCCAAAAACAATCCTAACCATCCTTTAGTGGTATGGAACCTTGTGCTAAGATTTCATAGAGATCCATGAACTTATACTCAAGTTATTGTCTGCGAACCAAAATGTCTTCAGAAGCAGACACAGACAACACCATAACAAAATATGAATGCAAATAAATTTGCGGTTGTATAAAAAGGAGGGTACATTTCACCTGTTTGTCAGATATGAAGTACCTGTTTTGGTACATCAGAAGTTCCAGAACCAGTTCTCTCTTATATGCAATTAAAGGTATGTTGATTTCTTCATTACACAACACCATAAGGTGTTGCTTGGACATGCAATGATTGTCGCTTTGTTTGAACTTAAGACAAAAGAACTGTGCCTGCTTGAAATTGAGGAATTTAACATAGAAACCAATGGGGCCATGAATTAGTGGTATACTTCCTATTACAGAAAATCATCAGAAATTCCAATGTTTAAAAGTTGCACCCATTCCAATGAAAATTGTGACATGCAATGCAAGTGTTATAAGTATGAGAGAAGAAACATGAAAGTGCAAAGAAAGATATTTATGTTAACAAAATATGACGACAACTGTCATTGGACTTGATTAATAATGATGAAAAATACTTATTCCAGTTGTAAATCAGGTAAAAAATAGTCTGTAACAGAAGAAATAATGTTCAGCAACTTTAACTCAGTAACAAAAAGATATATAATTCAGTTTAAATTCATTTCATTCTTATAATAATATTTCATAAAAAAATTGTTATAAAAAAAGGTTAAAATTAATTGTTTAAATGTTACTATCTACTAACTTTCAGTAACTGTCAGTTCTTTATATAATCTTTTGTTAGTTTTTTTTTTTGTTGTTGTTTGTGTCGATATGTTGAGTCAATCCTTTTTCAACTGATTTATATATTTTGTTCGTATGTTGTGCTGTTACACCACTGTTCCATGTTTGGGGAGGGTTGAGCATTCACAAGCATGTTTAACCCTGTCACTTTTTGTACATGATGCCTATCCCAAGCTTACTCAATTACAGAATGGGCTTATGATGACATTTGTGTTGTCTTATTGGTTATCATACTGCATATTCTTATTTTTTTATTATTCTTAATTATTTAAATAATTAATGTAATTTAATAAGTTTATTGATAATGTTGTTTGGAATGCTTTTAATATTTCCATGAGGAGGGAAACTCTAACTTATTATTTTCTTTTCAAAGAGAGTTTTGTGTCACTGTATTATTTTGATCTATTTTCATACTTAGTCCATAATCATTATTAATGTCAATTTTTCCCTTTCATTATAATGACCATATAGAGTTTAGGAATAATTGAAAGCTGTGATGATCAGGTAAATTCCACTCAGTTATGCCTCAATGAACAGATTTCTATTGTTAGATTTAAAATAAAATTTAAAGGTCAACTGTCCCTATTGTTGTAGATCAGGTGTTCAGATGGTACACAATACCCAATAGGCACGTGAAAGAGAGTACATGTATTTACTGTAATACACTGAACACATCCGTCTGACAAGAAATTATAAAACTTATGTTATTTCAAAAATGGATAAAACTCATTGATATGACTTTGGTTAGATTATCTATAGTTAAAATTTCCACTTGTTATAATTAAAGTTTTCATTGTTTTTTCATTGTCTGGGACATAGGATAATCACACTTCCGGTACATGTAAGAGTTATCTTTTCTTTTCCCGCAATCGTCAAGTAGAAACTTTGCCTGAGGTTTTTTTCGGGGTTTTGAAAGTTTCTTATGTAAGGTAGGTTTTATTCTTTCTTTATCAATAACATATGGTCTAGTAATGTAATGTATAAATATCAAGTTTTAAGTGTTACACAGTATGAAAGTCAAGATTAGTTTGGTGACTCGAAAACGAGTGGAGCCAATTTGACAGCTTGTTTTGTTTGCAATTATTTTATAAGCATAATAATTTTTTACAAATAAATTTTTGTTTTTAATGTGTGATATTTTGAAAAATACAACCTAAATTTACATTTTTTGTCACTCACTATTATGTGACTAGCTGCATTTCTTGTCAAAATCTTCTTCCCTTGAGGGACTAGAAACCCTCAGTACTTTCACTCTCCGAATTTGTTATTTTTAGCTATGATAGTATAAGACAATTCTAGCGACCTTATTCAAAACTTCTTATGAAAAACACCTCAAAGAATATGCGAACAAAAATGAGAGTTATTAATCGGATAAGCAAAATTGGCACCTTTTGATCTAAATAAACAAATTGATTTCATAAACATTTACTATAAATGAAAACTTTACTTTCAAATAAGCTTGTATTTATTATATGACCGCAAAAAATTTTTGGGATTGTATAATGGTATGATGTCGTCGTCGTCTTCGTCGTCTGTGTGGTCGTCCGAAGACACATTTGTTTCCGGACAATAACTTTAGTTTAAAGTGAATGGATCTCTATGAAATTTTTTAAGAAGGTTCAGTACCACAAAAGGAAGGTTGGGATTGATTTAAGGGATGATGGTCCCAACCGTTTAGGAATTAGGGGCCCAAAACAAGCATTTATCTAGTTTCAGGACAATAACTTGTGTATAAGTATTTCAATTGCTCTGAAATTGTACCACAATGTTTAATACCACAAGTAGAAGGTTGGGATTTATTTTAAGGGTTATGGGGCAAACAGTTTAGGAATTAAGGGCCAAAAAAGGGGCCAAAAACAAGCATTTTTCTAGTTTCCGGACAATAACTTGTGTGTAAGTGTATGGATCTCTCAGACATTGTACCACAAGGTTCCATATAACAAAGGAAAGGCCGGGATTGAGTTTGGGGTTAATTGCCCCTAACATGTAGGAATTAGGGGCCAAAAAGAAGCATTTTTCTAGTTTCGAGACAATAACTTGTGTTTAAGTGTATGGATCTCTCTGAAATTATACTACAAGATTCCATACTACAAAGGAAAGGCTGGGATTGAGTTTTGGGGTTATTGCTCCAAGAAGGGTTTCAATAAGTTGGAGGGTGGGGGATTTTTTGTTTACAATTTTTTTAAAGGATTCATATTTTTTTCAAAATTTTCAAATTTCGAATTTTTGAAAAGTTTCAAGAAGAAGTCTTCAATTGCACAGTATTGGGCAATAGATTTGTAAGATCTTTGACCACATTTATTTTGTGTCAGAAACCTGTATTATGTCAAAAATAATATCACAATCCAAATTCAGACAGTATCAAGCTTGAATATTGTGTCCAAATTTACCCCAACTGTTCAGGGTTCGACCTCTGCGGTCATATCAGGCTGCGCTCAGTGAAGCATTTTATAATTTATTCTATCATTGAGATAACCATCGGCATTCTGTTAAAAAATGTCTTTGGGTGACTTTTAAAGACAGAGGGGTCACAAGTTCAGTACACATAGATTCAAAATAATTTGTTGTTATATTTGTCTATTTTTTTAGGTTCCATTTCAAACAGGCAAAGTTGAACTTAGATAGTTTCTGAAAAAATGTAAGCACCCTACAGTCATATAAATCAAGTACATGTATTTATATATGGCCATTTTTCAAATAATTGAATTTGAGCATTCCCGATGAGATAAGTAAAAAGTGCTTCGAATGCACCAAATTATTAAAATGCTATTTTTGTGAGACATAGGTATTATAATCCAGTGGTGGCGGCAATGGTGTAAACTATTTGTTTAAAGCTTTATATTTCAGAAGGTAGAAGACCTGGATGCTTCAGACTTTGTGTGCATATACTTTATGTTACAAAGTTTCCTTCTGTCATATGTCCATTGTCCTTGACCTCATTTTCATGGTTCAGTGACTGCTTGAAAGAAAATTAGTTTTTTTGTTAAGTGAAATACTCGCTTATTATGAGTAATTGGATAACTTATTTGGTATACGGGTTCCTTGCAATGTCTACATGTCTGTCGGGTAAGGTTCACCTGACCTCGACCTTATTTCGTGATCAAGGTTAAAGTTATGTGGTCAAGTCCATATCTCAGATACTATAAGCAAAAGGTCAACTATATTTGGTATTTGAAATGATTGTAAGGCATACATGTATGACTGACAGGTTTCATCTGACCTTGACTTCAATTTCATTGGACAATATTTAGTTTTTGTGGGTTGGTCTATTTCTAAGATACTATAAGCAATAGGGCCACTATATTTGGTGTATGGAATGATTGTCAGGTGTATATGTCTGTCTGGCAGGTTTCGTCTGACCTTGTCAAATATAGTTCGAGATTGACATTTGTACTTATAGGGTGCACATTTACAATTTTCATTCAGCTGTTGAATAACAGTGACATTGACCAAATTCAGAATTTTTACATAAGATTCGATACAAGTGATCTCTAGAGATGTTTTATAGATATTAACATTTATAAGTTACCCTCCCAAAATGCTATTTTTCTGTCTTTTGATAGCAGGTGTTTGTAATGATTTTCTGGGTAAATATCCAATTTTCTTTAGGTGAGTGTAGAAGCACATCAAACTGTACTTAGTTCCAAAACTGGTGTAATATTAACACAGAATGGATTGAATTAGCGGGTCTGAGTATATCTTTGCTTTATAGAAATAAGAAAAACTGCAAATGGTGAAAAAGGGGGAGGGTTTCTGTTAAAGTTATGAAAATAAAATGACAATTAGAAACAGGTTAATCACTCCATCTTACACACTTATATGACTTATTAAGCATAAATTGGCCTACAATTGACACGAAGTTAAAGGTTATCTACTAAAAGAGGGTTATGTACAGCATCGATGTATTTTACAAACACTTGTAAACAACATCAATCTTATTGAAATGTAGATCCTGATTTTGTTATTCTCATGCATATGAGCTTATATATACGAGCACGGGAATTGATATAGATCAGAATTTTAATCAGATTGAAACAACATAGAAAAATTGGCGAAGCTAGTAAGTAGCTATTACATTTCATTGTCTACTGTTAAGTTGAAAGCCTTCCGACCAGGTTTAGGTTAGAGACTCTCTGAGAGCTAATTAGGGCCCCGCCGAATGGCGGACGCCCTATAGTGATCAGTCTGTCCGTCCGTCCGTCCGTAACAAATTGTGTCCGCTCTATATCTAGAGAACCGTTATGATTTCAAAGTTTATACTTGACATGTATATTAACCAACACCAGAGGGACCAGAGGGTGTGTCATAATGTATGTACAACTTCCTAGGTCAAAGGTCAAGGTCAAAAACTTTGGTTTTAGTTGACAACCCCATGTCCTATGGTAAAGATCGTGTCCGCTCTATATCTTGAGAACCGTTATGATTTCAAAGTTTATACTTGAGAGTGTGTCATAATTTATGTACTTCCTATAAACCAACACCAGATGGGTGTGTCATAATCTTGAGAATCGTTATGATTTCAAAGTTTATACTTGATATGTATATAAACCAACACCAGAGGGTGTGTCATAATTTATGTACAACTTCCTAGGTCAAAGGTCAAGGTCAAAAACTTTGGTTTTAGTTGGTCCTAACAGTTCAGGAATTAGGTGATTAGCTGTCAATTTATTTTTAGAAGTTACTATTTTAAAAATGTTTAATAAAGGTAATTTAATTATAGCCATGATTATGTATGTGAAGGAATTTTATTTTTAGATATTACTATTTAATGTTGCTGATGGAGGCTTTTTAATTTAAAAAAAAACATTTTTCTAGTTTCCAGACAGTAACTTGTGATTAAGTGTATGGATCTCTCTAAAGTTGTACTACAAGGTTCCATACTACAAAGGAAAGACTGCAATTGAGTTTGATGGTTAATGCTAAAAGGGGGATTCAAAAAGTTTGGGAGGAAGGGGGGTTTCCAATTTTTTTTTTAAAGGGTTCATATTTTTTTTTCAAAATTTTCAAAATTTCAAATTTTTGAAAAGTTTCAAGAAGAAATCTTCAATTGCACAGTATTGCACATTAGATTTGTAAGATCTTTTACCACATTTATTTTGTGTCAGAAACCTATATTATGTCAAAATTTGATCACAATCCAAATTCAGATAGTATCAAGCTTGAATATTGTGTCCAAATTTGCCCCAACTGTTCAGGGTTCGACCACTGCGGTCGTATCAGGCTGCGCTCAGCGAAGCATTTTATTTTTGTATAGATTTATATTTCAGAGGGTAGAGGAATAGGATGTTCATATTTTGTATATAGGTCCATTGTGTTATGAAGTTCCAGTCTGTCATATAATCATTGTTCTTGGCCGCATTTTCATGGTTAAGTGACTGCTAAAAAACTGTATAGCTTTTTTTCGTCATGTGAATGTCTTATTTATCATGAGTTCTAGGATAACTATTTTTGGTTACTAATATATGGTATCCTTGCAAGGTCTACATGTCCGTCAAACATGGTTCACCTGGCCTTGACTTCAGTTTTAAAATAAGGAGATGTGGAATTCGAAGTAAGCAATTAAAGGCAACTGTACAGACTTCAAAACTGAGAAAAGCACATACCGTATGGTTGGCTATAAAAGGCTCCAATATGAAAAATGTGAAACAATGCATTTGAGAAAACTAACGGCCTAATTTATAACAAAATAATTTACCATGAAAAATATGACAAATATGAACCAACGACAACCACTCAAACTCGATCCTGACTTATGGGACAGGCACATAAAAAATTAATAATCCTTTTCTCTAAGACTTTAGACATAATTCAGTCAATTAGTAAAGCATGCTGTACCAGTTGAGTCATGATGTTTATGATAATACTTTTCTCAGACTATTGATGACGTCCTTTCATTAGCTTTGAGTAGGAGACTACCATTTGATTTCGAAAGGGGGCAGGGGAGGAGGATTTTAAAAAAGAATCACTTGGACTGGTATGAACTGAAAATAAATGACTGCACAAGACAGGATGAAAATAAATACTCTGCAACATGAAATGCAGAATAGTTATGTGTACAAAAGTGAAAATAACCAGGCCAGGTGCAGATGCAGGAACATATAAAGATAAGTATATTTTTACTTGAACTGACCCACCATCTGTGTTGTCAATATGGAACTAATATATACTTTTTGTTTTTCTTTCAGAGTCCCACCGGAGGTCGAGGCCACGGACCCAGCCAAGGCACAGATGCAAGAACCCCAAAAGATGAGTATTTTTTTTTACTTGAAGGGCCCCCACCATCTGTTGTCAATATGGAACTAATATATACTTTTTGTTTTTCTGTCAGAGTCCCACCCGGAGGTCGAGGCCACGGACCCAGCCAAGGCACAGATGCAAGAACCCCAAAAGATGAGTATTTTTTTTACTTGAAGGGCCCCACCATCTGTGTTGTCAATATGGAACTAATATATACTTTTGTTTTTCTTTCAGAGTCCCACCGGAGGTCGAGGCCACGGACCCAGCCAAGGCACAGATGCAAGAACCCCAAAAGATGAGTATTTTTTTACTTGAAGGGCCCCACCATCTGTGTTGTCAATATGGAACTAATATATACTTTTGTTTTTCTTTCAGAGTCCCACCGGAGGTCGAGGCCACGGACCCAGCCAAGGCACAGATGAAGGGCCCCACCATCTGTGTTGTCAATATGGAACTAATATATACTTTTGTTTTTCTTTCAGAGGCCAACCCCAAAAGATGAGTATTTTTTTTACTTGAAGGGCCCCACCATCTGTGTTGTCAATATGGAACTAATATATACTTTTTGTTTTTCTTTCAGAGGCCACGGACCCAGCCAAGGCACAGATGCAAGAACCCCAAAAGATGAGTATTTTTTTTACTTGAAGGGCCCCACCATCTGTGTTGTCAATATGGAACTAATATATACTTTTGTTTTTCTTTCAGAGTCAGAGGCCACGGACCCAGCCAAGGCACAGATGCAAGAACCCCAAAAGATGAGTATTTTTTTACTTGAAGGGCCCCACCATCTGTGTTGTCAATATGGAACTAATATATACTTTTGTTTTTCTTTCAGAGTCCCACCGGAGGTCGAGGCCACGGACCCAGCCAAGGCACAGATGCAAGAACCCCAAAAGATGAGTATTTTTTTTACTTGAAGGGCCCCACCATCTGTGTTGTCAATATGGAACTAATATATACTTTTGTTTTTCTTCAGAGTCAGAGAGGCCACGGACCCAGCCAAGGCACAGATGCAAGAACCCCAAAAGATGAGTATTTTTTTTTTACTTGAAGGGCCCCCACCATCTGTGTTGTCAATATGGAACTAATATATACTTTTGTTTTTCTTTCAGAGTCCCACCCGGAGGTCGAGGCCACAGACCCAGCCAAGGCACAGATGCAAGAACCCCAAAAGATGAGTATTTTTTTTTACTTGAAGGGCCCCCACCATCTGTGTTGTCAATATGGAACTAATATATACTTTTTGTTTTTCTTTCAGAGTCCCACCAGAGGCCACGGACCCAGCCAAGGCACAGATGCAAGAACCCCAAAAGATGAGTATTTTTTTTACTTGAAGGGCCCCACCATCTGTGTTGTCAATATGGAACTATATAACCCCAAAAGATGAGTATTTTTTTTACTTGAAGGGCCCCACCATCTGTGTTGTCAATATGGAACTAATATATACTTTTTGTTTTTCTTTCAGAGGCCACGGACCCAGCCAAGGCACAGATGCAAGAACCCCAAAAGATGAGTATTTTTTTTACTTGAAGGGCCCCACCATCTGTGTTGTCAATATGGAACTAATATATACTTTTGTTTTCTTTCAGAGTCCCACCGGAGGTCGAGGCCACGGACCCAGCCAAGGCACAGATGCAAGAACCCCAAAAGATGAGTATTTTTTTTTACTTGAAGGGCCCCACCATCTGTGTTGTCAATATGGAACTAATATATACTTTTGTTTTTCTTTCAGAGTCCCACCGGACGAGGCCACGGACCAGCCAAGGCACAGATGCAAGAACCCCAAAAGATGAGTATTTTTTTTACTTGAAGGGCCCCACCATCTGTGTTGTCAATATGGAACTAATATATACTTTTGTTTTTCTTTCAGAGGCCACGGACCCAGCCAAGGCACAGATGCAAGAACCCCAAAAGATGAGTATTTTTTTACTTGAAGGGCCCCACCATCTGTGTTGTCAATATGGAACTAATATATACTTTTTTTTTCTTTCAGAGTCCCACCCGGAGAGGCCACGGACCCAGCCAAGGCACAGATGCAAGAACCCCAAAAGATGAGTATTTTTTTTACTTGAAGGGCCCCACCATCTGTGTTGTCAATATGGAACTAATATATACTTTTTGTTTTTCTTTCAGAGTCCCACCGGAGGTCGAGGCCACGGACCCAGCCAAGGCACAGATGCAAGAACCCCAAAAGATGAGTATTTTTTTTACTTGAAGGGCCCCACCATCTGTGTTGTCAATATGGAACTAATATATACTTTTTGTTTTTTCTTTCAGAGGCCACGGACCCAGCCAAGGCACAGATGCAAGAACCCCAAAAGATGAGTATTTTTTTTACTTGAAGGGCCCCACCATCTGTGTTGTCAATATGGAACTAATATATACTTTTGTTTTTCTTTCAGAGTCCCACCGGAGGGCCGAGGCCCGGACCCAGCCAAGGCACAGATGCAAGAACCCCAAAAGATGAGTATTTTTTTACTTGAAGGGCCCCACCATCTGTGTTGTCAATATGGAACTAATATATACTTTTGTTTTTCTTTCAGAGTCCCACCGGAGAGGCCACGGACCCAGCCAAGGCACAGATGCAAGAACCCCAAAAGATGAGTATTTTTTTTACTTGAAGGGCCCCACCATCTGTGTTGTCAATATGGAACTAATATATACTTTTGTTTTTTTCAGAGTCCCAGAGGCCACGGACCCAGCCAAGGCACAGATGCAAGAACCCCAAAAGATGAGTATTTTTTTTACTTGAAGGGCCCCCACCATCTGTGTTGTCAATATGGAACTAATATATACTTTTGTTTTTCTTTCAGAGGCCACGGACCCAGCCAAGGCACAGATGCAAGAACCCCAAAAGATGAGTATTTTTTTTACTTGAAGGGCCCCACCATCTGTGTTGTCAATATGGAACTAATATATATATTTTTGTTTTTCTTTCAGAGGCCACAGACCCAGCCAAGGCACAGATGCAAGAACCCCAAAAGATGAGTATTTTTTTTACTTGAAGGGCCCCACCATCTGTGTTGTCAATATGGAACTAATATATACTTTTGTTTTTCTTGAGTCAGAGGCCACGGACCCAGCCAAGGCACAGATGCAAGAACCCCAAAAGATGAGTATTTTTTTTACTTGAAGGGCCCCACCATCTGTGTTGTCAATATGGAACTAATATATACTTTTTGTTTTTCTTTCAGAGGCCACGGACCCAGCCAAGGCACAGATGCAAGAACCCCAAAAGATGAGTATTTTTTTTACTTGAAGGGCCCCACCATCTGTGTTGTCAATATGGAACTAATATATACTTTTGTTTTTCTTTTCCCAGAGGCCGGACCCAGCCAAGGCACAGATGCAAGAACCCCAAAAGATGAGTATTTTTTTTACTTGAAGGGCCCCACCATCTGTGTTGTCAATATGGAACTAATATATACTTTTGTTTTTCTTTCAGAGGCCACGGACCCAGCCAAGGCACAGATGCAAGAACCCCAAAAGATGAGTATTTTTTTACTTGAAGGGCCCCACCATCTGTGTTGTCAATATGGAACTAATATATACTTTTGTTTTTCTTTCAGAGGCCACGGACCCAGCCAAGGCACAGATGCAAGAACCCCAAAAGATGAGTATTTTTTTTACTTGAAGGGCCCCACCATCTGTGTTGTCAATATGGAACTAATATATACTTTTTTTTTTTTCTTTCAGAGGCCACGGACCCAGCCAAGGCACAGATGCAAGAACCCCAAAAGATGAGTATTTTTTTTACTTGAAGGGCCCCACCATCTGTGTTGTCAATATGGAACTAATATATACTTTTTGTTTTTCTTCAGAGTCCCACCCGGAGGTCGAGGCCACGGACCCAGCCAAGGCACAGATGCAAGAACCCCAAAAGATGAGTATTTTTTTACTTGAAGGGCCCCACCATCTGTGTTGTCAATATGGAACTAATATATACTTTTTTTTTCTTTTTCAGAGGCCACAGACCCAGCCAAGGCACAGATGCAAGAACCCCAAAAGATGAGTATTTTTTTACTTGAAGGGCCCCCACCATCTGTGTTGTCAATATGGAACTAATATATACTTTTTGTTTTTTTTTCAGTCAATATGGAACTAATATATACTTTTGTTTTTCTTTCAGAGGCCACAGACCCAGCCAAGGCACAGATGCAAGAACCCCAAAAGATGAGTATTTTTTTTACTTGAAGGGCCCCACCATCTGTGTTGTCAATATGGAACTAATATATACTTTTTGTTTTTCTTTCAGAGTCCCACCGGAGGTAGAGGCCACGGACCCAGCCAAGGCACAGATGCAAGAACCCCAAAAGATGAGTATTTTTTTTACTTGAAGGGCCCCACCATCTGTGTTGTCAATATGGAACTAATATATACTTTTTGTTTTTCTTTCAGAGGCCAGACCCAGCCAAGGCACAGATGCAAGAACCCCAAAAGATGAGTATTTTCGAGGCCACGGACCCAGCCAAGGCACAGATGCAAGAACCCCAAAAGATGAGTATTTTTTTTACTTGAAGGGCCCCACCATCTGTGTTGTCAATATGGAACTAATATATACTTTTTTTTTTTTCTTTCAGAGGCCACGGACCCAGCCAAGGCACAGATGCAAGAACCCCAAAAGATGAGTATTTTTTTACTTGAAGGGCCCCACCATCTGTGTTGTCAATATGGAACTAATATATACTTTTGTTTTTCTTTCAGAGTCCCACCCGGAGGTCGAGGCCACGGACCCAGCCAAGGCACAGATGCAAGAACCCCAAAAGATGAGTATTTTTTTTTACTTGAAGGGCCCCACCATCTGTGTTGTCAATATGGAACTAATATATACTTTTTGTTTTTCTTTCAGAGGCCACAGACCCAGCCAAGGCACAGATGCAAGAACCCCAAAAGATGAGTATTTTTTTTACTTGAAGGGCCCCACCATCTGTGTTGTCAATATGGAACTAATATATACTTTTGTTTTTCTTTCAGAGGCCACAGACCCAGCCAAGGCACAGATGCAAGAACCCCAAAAGATGAGTATTTTTTTTACTTGAAGGGCCCCACCATCTGTGTTGTCAATATGGAACTAATATATACTTTTGTTTTCTTTCAGAGGCCACAGACCCAGCCAAGGCACAGATGCAAGAACCCCAAAAGATGAGTATTTTTTTTACTTGAAGGGCCCCACCATCTGTGTTGTCAATATGGAACTAATATATACTTTTTTTTTTTCTTTCAGAGGCCACAGACCCAGCCAAGGCACAGATGCAAGAACCCCAAAAGATGAGTATTTTTTTACTTGAAGGGCCCCACCATCTGTGTTGTCAATATGGAACTAATATATACTTTTTTTTTCTTTCAGAGTCCCAGAGGCCAGGCCACGGACCCAGCCAAGGCACAGATGCAAGAACCCCAAAAGATGAGTATTTTTTTTACTTGAAGGGCCCCACCATCTGTGTTGTCAATATGGAACTAATATATACTTTTGTTTTTTTTCAGAGTTTCAGAGGCCACGGACCCAGCCAAGGCACAGATGCAAGAACCCCAAAAGATGAGTATTTTTTTTACTTGAAGGGCCCCACCATCTGTGTTGTCAATATGGAACTAATATATATTTTTTTTGTTTTTCTTTCAGAGGCCACGGACCCAGCCAAGGCACAGATGCAAGAACCCCAAAAGATGAGTATTTTTTTACTTGAAGGGCCCCACCATCTGTGTTGTCAATATGGAACTAATATATACTTTTGTTTTTCTTTCAGAGGCCACAGACCCAGCCAAGGCACAGATGCAAGAACCCCAAAAGATGAGTATTTTTTTACTTGAAGGGCCCCACCATCTGTGTTGTCAATATGGAACTAATATATACTTTTTGTTTTTCTTTCAGAGGCCACAGACCCAGCCAAGGCACAGATGCAAGAACCCCAAAAGATGAGTATTTTTTTTACTTGAAGGGCCCCACCATCTGTGTTGTCAATATGGAACTAATATATACTTTTTGTTTTTCTTTCAGAGTCCCACCGGAGAGGCCACGGACCCAGCCAAGGCACAGATGCAAGAACCCCAAAAGATGAGTATTTTTTTTACTTGAAGGGCCCCACCATCTGTGTTGTCAATATGGAACTAATATATACTTTTGTTTTTCTTTCAGAGTCCCCACAGACCCAGCCAAGGCACAGATGCAAGAACCCCAAAAGATGAGTATTTTTTTTACTTGAAGGGCCCCACCATCTGTGTTGTCAATATGGAACTAATATATACTTTTTGTTTTTTCTTTCAGAGGCCACAGACCCAGCCAAGGCACAGATGCAAGAACCCCAAAAGATGAGTATTTTTTTTACTTGAAGGGCCCCACCATCTGTGTTGTCAATATGGAACTAATATATACTTTTGTTTTTCTTTCAGAGTCCCAGGCCACAGACCCAGCCAAGGCACAGATGCAAGAACCCCAAAAGATGAGTATTTTTTTTACTTGAAGGGCCCCACCATCTGTGTTGTCAATATGGAACTAATATATACTTTTTGTTTTTCTTTCAGAGGCCACAGACCCAGCCAAGGCACAGATGCAAGAACCCCAAAAGATGAGTATTTTTTTACTTGAAGGGCCCCACCATCTGTGTTGTCAATATGGAACTAATATATACTTTTTGTTTTCTTTCAGAGTCCCACCGGAGGTCGAGGCCACGGACCCAGCCAAGGCACAGATGCAAGAACCCCAAAAGATGAGTATTTTTTTACTTGAAGGGCCCCACCATCTGTGTTGTCAATATGGAACTAATATATACTTTTGTTTTTCTTTCAGAGTCCCACCAGGCCAGACCCAGCCAAGGCACAGATGCAAGAACCCCAAAAGATGAGTATTTTTTTTACTTGAAGGGCCCCACCATCTGTGTTGTCAATATGGAACTAATATATACTTTTGTTTTTCTTTCAGAGGCCACAGACCCAGCCAAGGCACAGATGCAAGAACCCCAAAAGATGAGTATTTTTTTTACTTGAAGGGCCCCACCATCTGTGTTGTCAATATGGAACTAATATATACTTTTGTTTTTCTTTCAGAGGCCACGGACCCAGCCAAGGCACAGATGCAAGAACCCCAAAAGATGAGTATTTTTTTTACTTGAAGGGCCCCACCATCTGTGTTGTCAATATGGAACTAATATATACTTTTGTTTTTCTTTCAGAGGCCACAGACCCAGCCAAGGCACAGATGCAAGAACCCCAAAAGATGAGTATTTTTTTTACTTGAAGGGCCCCACCATCTGTGTTGTCAATATGGAACTAATATATACTTTTGTTTTTCTTTCAGAGTCCCACCGGAGGTCGAGGCCACGGACCCAGCCAAGGCACAGATGCAAGAACCCCAAAAGATGAGTATTTTTTTTACTTGAAGGGCCCCACCATCTGTGTTGTCAATATGGAACTAATATATACTTTTTGTTTTTCTTTCAGAGGCCACAGACCCAGCCAAGGCACAGATGCAAGAACCCCAAAAGATGAGTATTTTTTTTACTTGAAGGGCCCCACCATCTGTGTTGTCAATATGGAACTAATATATACTTTTGTTTTTCTTTCAGAGTCCCACCGGAGGTCGAGGCCACGGACCCAGCCAAGGCACAGATGCAAGAACCCCAAAAGATGAGTATTTTTTTTACTTGAAGGGCCCCACCATCTGTGTTGTCAATATGGAACTAATATATTTTTTTTGTTTTTCAGAGTCCCAGAGGCCACAGACCCAGCCAAGGCACAGATGCAAGAACCCCAAAAGATGAGTATTTTTTTTACTTGAAGGGCCCCACCATCTGTGTTGTCAATATGGAACTAATATAAGATTTTTTTTTACTTGAAGGGCCCCACCATTTTTCTTTCAGAGTCCCACCGGAGGTCGAGGCCACGGACCCAGCCAAGGCACAGATGCAAGAACCCCAAAAGATGAGTATTTTTTTTACTTGAAGGGCCCCACCATCTGTGTTGTCAATATGGAACTAATATATACTTTTGTTTTTCTTTCAGAGGCCACAGACCAGGAGGCACAGAGGCCAAGATGAGTATTTTTTTACTTGAAGGGCCCCACCATCTGTGTTGTCAATATGGAACTAATATATAAGAACCCCAAAGATGCAAGAACCCCAAAAGATGAGTATTTTTTTACTTGAAGGGCCCCACCATCTGTGTTGTCAATATGGAACTAATATATACTTTTGTTTTTCTTTCAGAGGCCACAGACCCAGCCAAGGCACAGATGCAAGAACCCCAAAAGATGAGTATTTTTTTACTTGAAGGGCCCCACCATCTGTGTTGTCAATATGGAACTAATATATACTTTTGTTTTCTTTTTCTTTCAGAGGCCACAGACCCAGCCAAGGCACAGATGCAAGAACCCCAAAAGATGAGTATTTTTTTTACTTGAAGGGCCCCACCATCTGTGTTGTCAATATGGAACTAATATATACTTTCAGAGGCCACACGGACCCAGCCAAGGCACAGATGCAAGAACCCAAAAGATGAGTATTTTTTTTTGAAGGGCCCCACCATCTGTGTTGTCAATATGGAGGAGTCCCAGAGGCCACGGACCCAGCCAAGGCACAGATGCAAGAACCCCAAAAGATGAGTATTTTTTTTACTTGAAGGGCCCCACCATCTGTGTTGTCAATATGGAACTAATATATACTTTTGTTTTTCTTTCAGAGGCCACAGACCCAGCCAAGGCACAGATGCAAGAACCCCAAAAGATGAGTATTTTTTTTACTTGAAGGGCCCCACCATCTGTGTTGTCAATATGGAACTAATATATACTTTTGTTTTTCTTTCAGAGTCCCACCGTTGAGGGAGGCCACGGACCCAGCCAACACAGACCCAGCCAAGGCACAGATGCAAGAACCCCAAAAGATGAGTATTTTTTTACTTGAAGGGCCCCACCATCTGTGTTGTCAATATGGAACTAATATATACTTTTGTTTTTCTTTCAGAGGCCACAGACCCAGCCAAGGCACAGATGCAAGAACCCCAAAAGATGAGTATTTTTTTTACTTGAAGGGCCCCACCATCTGTGTTGTCAATATGGAACTAATATATACTTTTGTTTTCTTTCAGAGTCCCACCGGAGGTCGAGGCCACGGACCCAGCCAAGGCACAGATGCAAGAACCCCAAAAGATGAGTATTTTTTTTACTTGAAGGGCCCCACCATCTGTGTTGTCAATATGGAACTAATATATACTTTTGAACTAATTTTTCTTTCAGAGGCCACGGACCCAGCCAAGGCACAGATGCAAGAACCCCAAAAGATGAGTATTTTTTTACTTGAAGGGCCCCACCATCTGTGTTGTCAATATGGAACTAATATATACTTTTGTTTTTCTTTCAGAGGCCACAGACCCAGCCAAGGCACAGATGCAAGAACCCCAAAAGATGAGTATTTTTTTACTTGAAGGGCCCCACCATCTGTGTTGTCAATATGGAACTAATATATACTTTTTGTTTTTCTTTCAGAGTCCCACCGGAGGTCGAGGCCACGGACCCAGCCAAGGCACAGATGCAAGAACCCCAAAAGATGAGTATTTTTTTACTTGAAGGGCCCCACCATCTGTGTTGTCAATATGGAACTAATATATACTTTTGTTTTTCTTTCAGAGGCCACACGGACCCAGCCAAGGCACAGATGCAAGAACCCCAAAAGATGAGTATTTTTTTTACTTGAAAGGCCCCCACCATCTGTGTTGTCAATATGGAACTAATATATACTTTTGTTTTTCTTTCAGAGTCCCACCAGATGGAGAGGCCACGGACCCAGCCAAGGCACAGATGCAAGAACCCCAAAAGATGAGTATTTTTTTACTTGAAGGGCCCCACCATCTGTGTTGTCAATATGGAACTAATATATACTTTTGTTTTTCTTTCAGAGGCCACAGACCCAGCCAAGGCACAGATGCAAGAACCCCAAAAGATGAGTATTTTTTTTACTTGAAGGGCCCCACCATCTGTGTTGTCAATATGGAACTAATATATACTTTTGTTTTTCTTTCAGAGTCCCACCGGAGGTCGAGGCCACGGACCCAGCCAAGGCACAGATGCAAGAACCCCAAAAGATGAGTATTTTTTTTACTTGAAGGGCCCCACCATCTGTGTTGTCAATATGGAACTAATATATACTTTTGTTTTTCTTTCAGAGGCCACGGACCCAGCCAAGGCACAGATGCAAGAACCCCAAAAGATGAGTATTTTTTTTACTTGAAGGGCCCCACCATCTGTGTTGTCAATATGGAACTAATATATACTTTTGTTTTTCTTTCAGAGTCCCACCGGAGAGGCCACGGACCCAGCCAAGGCACAGATGCAAGAACCCCAAAAGATGAGTATTTTTTTTACTTGAAGGGCCCCACCATCTGTGTTGTCAATATGGAACTAATATATACTTTTTGTTTTTTTTCAGAGTTTCAGAGGTCGAGGGACAGACCCAGCCAAGGCACAGATGCAAGAACCCCAAAAGATGAGTATTTTTTTTACTTGAAGGGCCCCACCATCTGTGTTGTCAATATGGAACTAATATATACTTTTTGTTTTTCTTTCAGAGTCCCACCCGGAGGTCGAGGCCACGGACCCAGCCAAGGCACAGATGCAAGAACCCCAAAAGATGAGTATTTTGTTTTACTTGAAGGGCCCCACAATCTGTGTTGTCAATATGGAACTAATTTATTCTTTTTGTTTTTCTTTTAGAGGCCACGGACCCAGCCAAGGCACAGATGCAAGAACCCCAAAAGATGAGTATTTTTTTTTACTTGAAGGGCCCCACAATCTGTGTTGTCAATATGGAACTAATATATTCTTTTTGGTTTTCTTTCAGAGTCCCACCCAGAGGTCGAGGCCACGGACCCAGCCAAGGCACAGATGCAAGAACCCCAAAAGATGAGTATTTTTTTACTTGAAGGGCCCCACCATCTGTGTTGTCAATATGGAACTAATATATACTTTTGTTTTTCTTTCAGAGGCCACGGACCCAGCCAAGGCACAGATGCAAGAACCCCAAAAGATGAGTATTTTTTTACTTGAAGGGCCCCACCATCTGTGTTGTCAATATGGAACTAATATATACTTTTGTTTTTCTTTCAGAGTCCCACCGGAGGTCGAGGCCACGGACCCAGCCAAGGCACAGATGCAAGAACCCCAAAAGATGAGTATTTTTTTTACTTGAAGGGCCCCACCATCTGTGTTGTCAATATGGAACTAATATATACTTTTGTTTTTCTTTCAGAGGCCACGGACCCAGCCAAGGCACAGATGCAAGAACCCCAAAAGATGAGTATTTTTTTACTTGAAGGGCCCCACCATCTGTGTTGTCAATATGGAACTAATATATACTTTTGTTTTTCTTTCAGAGTCCCACCAAGGAGGTCGAGGCCACGGACCCAGCCAAGGCACAGATGCAAGAACCCCAAAAGATGAGTATTTTTTTTACTTGAAGGGCCCCACCATCTGTGTTGTCAATATGGAACTAATATATACTTTTGTTTTTCTTTCAGAGTTCAGAGGCCACGGACCCAGCCAAGGCACAGATGCAAGAACCCCAAAAGATGAGTATTTTTTTTACTTGAAGGGCCCCACCATCTGTGTTGTCAATATGGAACTAATATATACTTTTGTTTTTCTTTCAGAGTCCCACCCAAGGCACAGATGCAAGAACCCCAAAAGATGAGTATTTTTTTTACTTGAAGGGAGGCCACGGACCCAGCCAAGGCACAGATGCAAGAACCCCAAAAGATGAGTATTTTTTTTACTTGAAGGGCCCCACCATCTGTGTTGTCAATATGGAACTAATATATACTTTTTGTTTTTCTTTCAGAGGCCACGGACCCAGCCAAGGCACAGATGCAAGAACCCCAAAAGATGAGTATTTTTTTTACTTGAAGGGCCCCCACCATCTGTGTTGTCAATATGGAACTAATATATACTTTTTGTTTTTCTTTCAGAGGCCACAGACCCAGCCAAGGCACAGATGCAAGAACCCCAAAAGATGAGTATTTTTTTTACTTGAAGGGCCCCACCATCTGTGTTGTCAATATGGAACTAATATATACTTTTGTTTTCTTTCAGAGTCCCACCGGAGGTCGAGGCCACGGACCCAGCCAAGGCACAGATGCAAGAACCCCAAAAGATGAGTATTTTTTTACTTGAAGGGCCCCACCATCTGTGTTGTCAATATGGAACTAATATATACTTTTTGTTTTTCTTTCAGAGGGAGGTCGAGGCCACGGACCCAGCCAAGGCACAGATGCAAGAACCCCAAAAGATGAGTATTTTTTTTACTTGAAGGGCCCCACCATCTGTGTTGTCAATATGGAACTAATATATACTTTTGTTTTTCTTTCAGAGTCCCACCGGAGGTCAGAGGCCACGGACCCAGCCAAGGCACAGATGCAAGAACCCCAAAAGATGAGTATTTTTTTTACTTGAAGGGCCCCACCATCTGTGTTGTCAATATGGAACTAATATATACTTTTGTTTTTCTTTCAGAGTCCCACCCAGAGGTCGAGGCCACGGACCCAGCCAAGGCACAGATGCAAGAACCCCAAAAGATGAGTATTTTTTTTACTTGAAGGGCCCCACCATCTGTGTTGTCAATATGGAACTAATATATACTTTTGTTTTTCTTTCAGAGGCCACGGACCCAGCCAAGGCACAGATGCAAGAACCCCAAAAGATGAGTATTTTTTTTACTTGAAGGGCCCCCACCATCTGTGTTGTCAATATGGAACTAATATATACTTTTTTTTTTTTTCAGAGTCCCACCGGAGGTCGAGGCCACGGACCCAGCCAAGGCACAGATGCAAGAACCCCAAAAGATGAGTATTTTTTTTACTTGAAGGGCCCCCACCATCTGTGTTGTCAATATGGAACTAATATATACTTTTTGTTTTTCTTTCAGAGGCCACGGACCCAGCCAAGGCACAGATGCAAGAACCCCAAAAGATGAGTATTTTTTTTACTTGAAGGGCCCCCACCATCTGTGTTGTCAATATGGAACTAATATATACTTTTGTTTTTCTTTCAGAGTCCCACTCGGAGGTCGAGGCCACGGACCCAGCCAAGGCACAGATGCAAGAACCCCAAAAGATGAGTATTTTTTTTACTTGAAGGGTCCCCACCATCTGTGTTGTCAATATGGAACTAATATATACTTTTTGTTTTTCTTTCAGAGGCCACAGACCCAGCCAAGGCACAGATGCAAGAACCCCAAAAGATGAGTATTTTTTTTTACTTGAAGGGCCCCCACCATCTGTGTTGTCAATATGGAACTAATATATACTTTTGTTTTTCTTTCAGAGTCCCACCCGGAGGTCGAGGCCACAGACCCAGCCAAGGCACAGATGCAAGAACCCCAAAAGATGAGTATTTTTTTTTACTTGAAGGCCCCCACCATCTGTGTTGTCAATATGGAACTAATATATACTTTTGTTTTTTTTCTTTCAGAGTCCCACCCGGAGGTCGAGGCCACAGACCCAGCCAAGGCACAGATGCAAGAACCCCAAAAGATGAGTATTTTTTTACTTGAAGGGCCCCACCATCTGTGTTGTCAATATGGAACTAATATATACTTTTGTTTTTCTTTCAGAGGCCACGGACCCAGCCAAGGCACAGATGCAAGAACCCCAAAAGATGAGTATTTTTTTTACTTGAAGGGCCCCACCATCTGTGTTGTCAATATGGAACTAATATATACTTTTGTTTTTCTTTCAGAGTCCCCCCAGAGGTCGAGGCCACGGACCCAGCCAAGGCACAGATGCAAGAACCCCAAAAGATGAGTATTTTTTTTTACTTGAAGGGCCCCACCATCTGTGTTGTCAATATGGAACTAATATATACTTTTTGTTTTTCTTTCAGAGTCCCACCCGGAGGTCGAGGCCACGGACCCAGCCAAGGCACAGATGCAAGAACCCCAAAAGATGAGTATTTTTTTTTACTTGAAGGGCCCCACCATCTGTGTTGTCAATATGGAACTAATATATACTTTTTGTTTTTCTTTCAGAGTCCCACCCGGAGGTCGAGGCCACGGACCCAGCCAAGGCACAGATGCAAGAACCCCAAAAGATGAGTATTTTTTTTTACTTGAAGGGCCCCCACCATCTGTGTTGTCAATATGGAACTAATATATACTTTTTGTTTTTCTTTCAGAGTCCCACCCGGAGGTCGAGGCCACGGACCCAGCCAAGGCACAGATGCAAGAACCCCAAAAGATGAGTATTTTTTTTTACTTGAAGGACCCTACCATCTGTGTTCTCAATATGGAACTAATATATACTTTTTGTTTTTCTTTCAGAGTCCCACCCTGAGGTCGAGGCCACGGACCCCGCCAAGGCACAGATGCAAGAACCCCAAAAGATGAGTATTTTTTTTTACTTGAAGGGCCCCCACCATCTGTGTTGTCAATATGGAACTAATATATACTTTTTGTTTTTCTTTCAGAGTCCCAACCGGAGGTAGAGGCCACGGACCCAGCCAAGGCACAGATGCAAGAACCCCAAAAGATGAGTATTTTTTTTTACTTGAAGGGCCCCCACCATCTGTGTTGTCAATATGGAACTAATATATACTTTTTGTTTTTCTTTCAGAGTCCCACCGGAGGTCGAGGCCAGAGACCCAACCAAGGCACAGATGCAAGAACCCCAAAAGATGAGTATTTTTTTACTTGAAGGGCCCCACCATCTGTGTTGTCAATATGGAACTAATATATACTTTTGTTTTTCTTTCAGAGTCCCACTGGAGGTAGAGGCCACGGACCCAGCCAAGGCACAGATGCAAGAACCCCAAAAGATGAGTATTTTTTTTACTTGAAGGGCCCCACCATCTGTGTTGTCAATATGGAACTAATATATACTTTTTGTTTTTCTTTCAGAGTCCTTTCCAGAGGCCACGGACCCAGCCAAGGCACAGATGCAAGAACCCCAAAAGATGAGTATTTTTTTACTTGAAGGGCCCCACCATCTGTGTTGTCAATATGGAACTAATATATACTTTTGTTTTTCTTTCAGAGGCCACGGACCCAGCCAAGGCACAGATGCAAGAACCCCAAAAGATGAGTATTTTTTTTACTTGAAGGGCCCCACCATCTGTGTTGTCAATATGGAACTAATATATACTTTTTGTTTTTCTTTCAGAGGCCAGCCAAGGACAGTGCAAGAACCCCAAAAGATGAGAGGGCCCCACCCTGTGTTGTCAATATGGACCCAGCCAAGGCACAGATGCAAGAACCCCAAAAGATGAGTATTTTTTTTTACTTGAAGGGCCCCACCATCTGTGTTGTCAATATGGAACTAATATATACTTTTTGTTTTTCTTTCAGAGTCCCACCCGGAGGTCGAGGCCACGACCCAGCCAAGGCACAGATGCAAGAACCCCAAAAGATGAGTATTTTTTTTTACTTGAAGGGCCCCACCGTCTGTGTTGTCAATATGGAACTAATATATACTTTTGTTTTACTTTCAGAGTCCCACCCGGAGGTCGAGGCCACGGACCCAGCCAAGGCACAGATGCAAGAACCCCAAAAGATGAGTATTTTTTTTACTTGAAGGGCCCCACCATCTGTGTTGTCAATATGGAACTAATATATACCTTTTGTTTTTCTTTCAGAGTCCCACCGGAGGTCAAGGCCACGGACCCAGCCAAGGCACAGATGCAAGAACCCCAAAAGATGAGTATTTTTTTTTACTTGAAGGGCCCCACCATCTGTGTTGTCAATATGGAACTAATATATACTTTTGTTTTTCTTTCAGAGTCCCACCGGAGGTCGAGGCCACGGACCCAGCCAAGGCACAGATGCAAGAACCCCAAAAGATGAGTATTTTTTTTACTTGAAGGGCCCCACCATCTGTGTTGTCAATATGGAACTAATATATACTTTTGTTTTTCTTTCAGAGTCCCACCCAGAGGTCGAGGCCACGGACCCAGCCAAGGCACAGATGCAAGAACCCCAAAAGATGAGTATTTTTTTTACTTGAAGGGCCCCCACCATCTGTGTTGTCAATATGGAACTAATATATACTTTTGTTTTTCTTTCAGAGTCCCACCGGAGGTCGAGGCCACGGACCCAGCCAAGGCACAGATGCAAGAACCCCAAAAGATGAGTATTTTTTTTACTTGAAGGGCCCCCACCATCTGTGTTGTCAATATGGAACTAATATATACTTTTTGTTTTTCTTTCAGAGTCCCACCGGAGGTCAAGGCCACGGACCCAGCCAAGGCACAGATGCAAGAACCCCAAAAGATGAGTATTTTTTTTTACTTGAAGGGCCCCCACCATCTGTGTTGTCAATATGGAACTAATATATACTTTTTCTTTTTCTTTCAGAGGCCACGGACCCAGCCAAGACACAGATGCAAGAACCCCAAAAGATGAGTATTTTTTTTACTTGAAGGGCCCCCACCATCTGTGTTGTCAATATGGAACTAATATATACTTTTTGTTTTCCTTTCAGAGTCCCACCCAGAGGTCGAGGCCACGGACCCAGCCAAGGCACAGATGCAAGAACCCCAAAAGATGAGTATTTTTTTTACTTGAAGGGCCCCCACCATCTGTGTTGTCAATATGGAACTAATATATACTTTTGTTTTTCTTTCAGAGTCCCAGAGGTCGAGGCCACAGACACAGATGCAAGAACCCCAAAGATGAGTATTTTTTTTACTTGAAGGCCCCCACCATCTGTGTTGTCAATATGGAACTAATATATACTTTTGTTTTTCTTTGAAGGGCCCCACCAGAGGAACTAATATATACTTTTGTTTTTCTTTCCACGGACCCAGCCAAGGCACAGATGCAAGAACCCCAAAAGATGAGTATTTTTTTACTTGAAGGGCCCCCACCATCTGTGTTGTCAATATGGAACTAATATATACTTTTGTTTTTCTTTCAGAGTCCCACCCGGAGGTCGAGGCCACGGACCCAGCCAAGGCACAGATGCAAGAACCCCAAAAGATGAGTATTTTTTTTTACTTGAAGGGCCCCCACCATCTGTGTTGTCAATATGGAACTAATATATACTTTTTGTTTTTCTTTCAGAGTCCCAACCGGAGATAGAGGCCACGGACCCAGCAAAGGCACAGATGCAAGAACCCCAAAAGATGAGTATTTTTTTTTACTTGAAGGGCCCCACCATCTGTGTTGTCAATATGGAACTAATATATACTTTTTGTTTTTCTTTCAGAGGCCACAGACCCAGCCAAGGCACAGATGCAAGAACCCCAAAAGATGAGTATTTTTTTTACTTGAAGGGCCCCCACCATCTGTGTTGTCAATATGGAACTAATATATACTTTTTGTTTTTCTTTCAGAGTCCCACCTGGAGGTCGAGGCCACGGACCCAGCCAAGGCACAGATGCAAGAACCCCAAAAGATGAGTATTTTTTTTACTTGAAGGGCCCCCACCATCTGTGTTGTTAATATGGAACTAATATATACTTTTTCTATTTCTTTCAGAGTCCTGCCCGGAGGTCGAGGCCACGGACCCAGCCAAGGCACAGATGCAAGAACCCCAAAAGATTAGTATTTTTTTTTACTTGAAGGGCCCCCACCATCTGTGTTGTCAATATGGAACTAATATATACTTTTTGTTTTTCTTTCAGAGTCCCACCCGGAGGTCGAGGCCACGACCCAGCCAAGGCACAGATGCAAGAACCCCAAAAGATGAGTATTTTTTTTTACTTGAAGGGCCCCCACCATCTGTGTTGTCAATATGGAACTAATATATACTTTTTCTTTTTCTTTCAGAGTCCCATCCGGAGGTCGAGGCCACGGACCCAGCCAAGGCACAGATGCAAGAACCCCAAAAGATGAGTATTTTTTTTTACTTGAAGGGTCCCCACCATCTGTGTTGTCAATTTGGAACTAATATATACTTTTTGTTTTTCTTTCAGAGGCCACAGACCCAGCCAAGGCACAGATGCAAGAACCCCAAAAGATGAGTATTTTTTTTACTTGAAGGGCCCCCACCATCTGTGTTGTCAATATGGAACTAATATATACTTTTTTTTTCTTTCAGAGTCCCAGAGGTCGAGGCCAGAGACCCAGCCAAGGCACAGATGCAAGAACCCCAAAAGATGAGTATTTTTTTTACTTGAAGGGCCCCACCATCTGTGTTGTCAATATGGAACTAATATATACTTTTGTTTTTCTTTCAGAGTCCCACCGGAGGTCGAGGCCAGAGACCCAGCCAAGGCACAGATGCAAGAACCCCAAAAGATGAGTATTTTTTTACTTGAAGGGCCCCACCATCTGTGTTGTCAATATGGAACTAATATATACTTTTTATTTTTCTTTCAGAGTCCCAACCGGAGATAGAGGCCACGGACCCAGCAAAGGCACAGATGCAAGAACCCCAAAAGATGAGTATTTTTTTTACTTGAAGGGCCCCCACCATCTGTGTTGTCAATATGGAACTAATATATACTTTTGTTTTTCTTTCAAAGTCCCAGAGGTCGAGGCCAGACCCAGCCAAGGCACAGATGCAAGAACCCCAAAAGATGAGTATTTTTTTTTACTTGAAGGGCCCCCACCATCTGTGTTGTCAATATGGAACTAATATATACTTTTTGTTTTTCTTTCAGAGTCCCAACAGGAGATAGAGGCCACGGACCCAGCCAAGGCACAGATGCAAGAACCCCAAAAGATGAGTATTTTTTTTTACTTGAAGGGCCCCACCATCTGTGTTGTCAATATGGAACTAATATATACTTTTTCTTTTTCTTTCAGAGTCCCACCCGGAGGTCGAGGCCACAGACCCAGCCAAGGCACAGAAGCAAGAACCCCAAAAGATGAGTATTTTTTTTTACTTGAAGGGCCCCACCATCTGTGTTATTAATATGGAACTAATATATACTTTTTGTTTTTCTTTCAGAGTCCGACCAGGAGGTCGAGGCCATGGACCCAGCCAAGGCACAGATGCAAGAACCCCAAAAGATGAGTATTTTTTTTTAACTTGAAAGGTCCCCACCATCTGTGTTGTCAATATGGAACTAATATATACTTTTTGTTTTTCTTTCAGAGTCCCAACCGGAGATAGAGGCCACGGACCCAGCAAAGGCACAGATCCAAGAACCCCAAAAGATGAGTATTTTTTTTACTTGAAGGGCCCCACCATCTGTGTTGTCAATATGGAACTAATATATACTTTTGTTTTTTTTCTTTCAGAGGCCACAGACCCAGCCAAGGCACAGATGCAAGAACCCCAAAAGATGAGTATTTTTTTTTACTTGAAGGGCCCCCACCATCTGTGTTGTCAATATGGAACTAATATATACTTTTTGTTTTTCTTTCAGAGTCCCAACCGGAGATAGAGGCCACGGACCCAGCAAAGGCACAGATGCAAGAACCCCAAAAGATGAGTATTTTTTTTTACTTGAAGGGCCCCCACCATCTGTGTTGTCAATATGGAACTAATATATACTTTTTGTTTTTCTTTCAGAGTCCTGCCCGGAGGTCGAGGCCACGGACCCAGCCAAGGCACAGATGCAAGAACCCCAAAAGATGAGTATTTTTTTTACTTGAAGGTCCCCACCATCTGTGTTGTCAATATGGAACTAATATATACTTTTGTTTTTCTTTCAGAGTCCCACCGGAGGTCGAGGCCACGGACCCAGCCAAGGCACAGATGCAAGAACCCCAAAAGATGAGTATTTTTTTTACTTGAAGGGCCCCACCATCTGTGTTGTCAATATGGAACTAATATATACTTTTTGTTTTTCTTTCAGAGTCCCACCGGAGGTCGAGGCCACGGACCCAGCCAAGGCACAGATGCAAGAACCCCAAAAGATGAGTATTTTTTTACTTGAAGGGCCCCACCATCTGTGTTGTCAATATGGAACTAATATATACTTTTGTTTTTCTTTCAGAGGCCACGAGGCCACGGACCCAGCCAAGGCACAGATGCAAGAACCCCAAAAGATGAGTATTTTTTTTACTTGAAGGGCCCCACCATCTGTGTTGTCAATATGGAACTAATATATACTTTTGTTTTTCTTTCAGAGTCCCACCAGAGGTCTTGAAGGGAGGCCACGGACCCAGCCAAGGCACAGATGCAAGAACCCCAAAAGATGAGTATTTTTTTTTTACTTGAAGGGCCCCCACCATCTGTGTTGTCAATATGGAACTAATATATACTTTTTTTTTTCTTTCAGAGTCCCTCCGGAGGTCGAGGCCACAGACCCAGCCAAGGCACAGAAGCAAGAACCCAAAAGATGAGTATTTTTTTACTTGAAGGGCCCCCACCATCTGTGTTGTCAATATGGAACTAATATATACTTTTTGTTTTCTTTCAGAGTCCCACCCAGAGGTCGAGGCCACGGACCCAGCCAAGGCACAGATGCAAGAACCCCAAAAGATGAGTATTTTTTTTACTTGAAGGGCCCCACCATCTGTGTTGTCAATATGGAACTAATATATACTTTTGTTTTTCTTTCAGAGTCCCAGAGAGGCCACGGACCCAGCCAAGGCACAGATGCAAGAACCCCAAAAGATGAGTATTTTTTTACTTGAAGGGCCCCACCATCTGTGTTGTCAATATGGAACTAATATATACTTTTGTTTTTCTTTCAGAGGTCCACGCCACGGACCCAGCCAAGGCACAGATGCAAGAACCCCAAAAGATGAGTATTTTTTTTTACTTGAAGGGCCCCCACCATCTGTATTGTCAATATGGAACTAATATATACTTTTTGTTTTTCTTTCAGAGTCCCACCGGAGGTCGAGGCCACGGACCCAGCCAAGGCACAGATGCAAGAACCCCAAAAGATGAGTATTTTTTTTTACTTGAAGGGCCCCCACCATCTGTGTTGTCAATATGGAACTAATATATACTTTTTGTTTTTCTTTCAGAGTCCCACCCAGAGGTCGAGGCCACGACCCAGCCAAGGCACAGATGCAAGAACCCCAAAAGATGAGTATTTTTTTTTACTTGAAGGGCCCCCACCATCTGTGTTGTCAATATGGAACTAATATATACTTTTTCTTTTTCTTTCAGAGTCCCACCCGGAGGTCGAGGCCACAGACCCAGCCAAGGCACAGATGCAAGAACCCCAAAAGATGAGTATTTTTTTTTACTTGAAGGGCCCCACCATCTGTGTTGTCAATATGGAACTAATATATACTTTTTGTTTTTCTTTCAGAGTCCCAGGGCCCCCCCTGTGAGGTCGAGGCCACGGACCCAGCCAAGGCACAGATGCAAGAACCCCAAAAGATGAGTATTTTTTTTACTTGAAGGGCCCCACCATCTGTGTTGTCAATATGGAACTAATATATACTTTTGTTTTTCTTTCAGAGTCCCAACGGAGATAGAGGCCACGGACCCAGCCAAGGCACAGATGCAAGAACCCCAAAAGATGAGTATTTTTTTTACTTGAAAGGCCCCCACCATCTGTGTTGTCAATATGGAACTAATATATACTTTTGTTTTTCTTTCAGAGGCCACAGACCCAGCCAAGGCACAGATGCAAGAACCCCAAAAGATGAGTATTTTTTTTACTTGAAGGGCCCCACCATCTGTGTTGTCAATATGGAACTAATATATACTTTTTGTTTTTCTTTCAGAGTCCCACCTGGAGGTAGAGGCCACGGACCCAGCCAAGGCACAGATGCAAGAACCCCAAAAGATGAGTATTTTTTTACTTGAAGGGCCCCACCATCTGTGTTGTCAATATGGAACTAATATATACTTTTGTTTTTCTTTCAGAGTCCCTGCCCGGAGGTCGAGGCCACGGACCCAGCCAAGGCACAGATGCAAGAACCCCAAAAGATGAGTATTTTTTTTACTTGAAGGGCCCCACCATCTGTGTTGTCAATATGGAACTAATATATACTTTTGTTTTTCTTTCAGAGTCCCACCGGAGGTCGAGGCCACGGACCCAGCCAAGGCACAGATGCAAGAACCCCAAAAGATGAGTATTTTTTTACTTGAAGGGCCCCCACCATCTGTATTGTCAATATAGAACTAATATATACTTTTTATTTTTCTTTCAGAGTCCCAACCGGAGATAGAGGCCACGGACCCAGCAAAGGCACAGATGCAAGAACCCCAAAAGATGAGTATTTTTTTTTACTTGAAGGGCCCCCACCATCTGTGTTGTCAATATGGAACTAATATATACTTTTTGTTTTTCTTTCAGAGTCCCACCCGGAGGTCGAGGCCAGAGACCCAACCAAGGCACAGATGCAAGAACCCCAAAAGATGAGTATTTTTTTTTACTTGAAGGGCCCCCACCATTTGTATTGTCAATATAGAACTAATATATACTTTTTATTTTTCTTTCAGAGTCCCAACCGGAGATAGAGGCCACGGACCCAGCAAAGGCACAGATGCAAGAACCCCAAAAGATGAGTATTTTTTTTTACTTGAAGGGCCCCCACCATCTGTGTTGTCAATATGGAACTAATATATACTTTTTCTTTTTCTTTCAGAGTCCCATCCGGAGGTCGAGGCCACGGACCCAGCCAAGGCACAGATGCAAGAACCCCAAAAGATGAGTATTTTTTTTTACTTGAACGGCCCCCACCATCTGTGTTGTTAATATGGAACTAATATATACTTTTTGTTTTTCTTTCAGAGTCCCACCCGGAGGTCGAGGCCACGGACCAAACCAAGGCACAGATGCAAGAACCCCAAAAGATGAGTATTTTTTTTTACTTGAAGGGCCCCCACCATCTGTGTTGTCAATATGGAACTAATATATACTTTTTCTTTTTCTTTCAGAGTCCCACCCGGAGGTCGAGGCCACGGACCCAGCCAAGGCACAGATGCAAGAACCCCAAAAGATGAGTATTTTTTTTTACTTGAAGGGCCCCCACCATCTGTGTTGTCAATATGGAACTAATATATACTTTTTGTTTTTCTTTCAGAGTCCCACCCGGAAGTCGAGGCCACGGACCCAGCCAAGGCACAGATGCAAGAACCCCAAAAGATGAGTATTTTTTTTTACTTGAAGGGTCCCCACCATCTGTGTTGTCAATATGGAACTAATATAAACTTTTTGTTTTTCTTTCAGAGTCCCACCCGGAGGTCAACGCCACGGACCCAGCCAAGGCATAGATGCAAGAACAACAAAAGATAAGTATTTTTTTTTTTTACTTGCAGTGCCCTCATCATCTGTGTTGTCAATATGAAACTAATATATACTTTTTGTTTTTCTTTCAGAGTACCACCCGGAGGTCTACATCACAGACCAAGCCAGTCGCAGATGCAAGAACACCAAAAGATAAGTATATTTTTACTTGAAGTGACCCAACAGCTGTGTTGTCAATATGAAACTAATTTATACTTTTTGTTTTTCTACCAGAGTACCCCAGTTTCGTCTGTCTGTCCTGCTTCAGGTTTAAGTTTTTTGTCAAGGTAGTTTTTGATGAAGTTGAAGTCCAATCAACTTGAAACTTAGTACACATGTTCCCTATGATATGATCTTTCTAATTTTTATGCCAAATTAGAGTTTTGACTCCAATTTCACGGTCCACTGAACATAGAAAATGATAGTGCGAGTGGGGCATCCGTGTACTATGGACACATTCGTGTTTATTGTAATTCATTGACATTGTGAAATAAAGAATAAAACGGTGTTTTTTGTAAGTTTTCAAAATTTACCGTAGATTTGCATTTTGCATTATGAGCAGTCTACCGATTGACATACTGATATTACTTAAAAATCCATGTGAAAGAGTTCTGGTTTATTTCGAGTGGTATTTTAATCTTTAGTTACTTTTAAGATTGTTTGAGACGTTGATTTAACAATGAAAAGTCCACTGATCTTTGGCTAGTCGGCAAATGTCAATAATAACTCAGTTTTCCCTGGAATCCGATTATTTTTTTCTTTTTGTCATCAGAACATTTGGTACGTTGAATATTGCCGAAATCTGCCTAAACTATCAATATCGATCTGGAATTTATTGAAAACCAGAGCTGTTGAATAACATCTGACCGTCTGACATAGCTATCAAGTCCGACCCTTTGTCGGGTTAACAATTTTGATCTAATACATGTAGGTCAGATAAAAAAATTTTAAATTTGAAACAAATAGTGCCAAAGTTGTCATCCGGGAATCACTGTAAAATTTGAAGGTCTTCACTAATTAGTGACAAGAAGCATCAAGAAGTGACAAGAAGAATAATTTAACAACAAGAAGAGTAGTTAAGCGACAAGAAGACAAATTTAGCAACAAAAAAAAGAAATTTAGCATAAAAAAAATCAAGATATTAATTATTTCAAATAAATAAATATAGAAACATGCATTAAAGTTTGTTTTTTTAATATAGTCGCTTCTTGACCTTTCCTGACAATTTTTGTCGTTAATTAGTGAGACCGAAAATTCGATACAATTGGGTTTTTTATTAACTGTTTATTTCATGTGCTCTGCATTTATTATTTGTAAATATCGTTGTAAACAGATCTTATGGTCGCGGGACGCAGTTATCATCATTTGATTTTCTTTGTGTACAAATAGAGTCCCTAGAGTGGACAGTGTATAACTTGCAAATTTTTTTCATACACCTTCCAAATTTATTTCTTTATATTTTATGCATAAAATAGTAAGTAGGGGATGAAATTACATGTAAAAAAAATTTGGGGCATGAATTTTTAGGTAAAGTAAGTCCAGTTTGAAAAGGTCAAAAATTAGTATGTCTGAAGCTGTCAAACTGAATTACAGACCCCTATAATAGCATATAAGAATCCATATGTTGAGTTAGAACCGATAGACTTTTCTATAATTTTGATATAATTTGTCCCAAAAGTAGTACACTACACTGTAAAAATTTTTTTTGATAGAGCAGGTGCGATTTTTTTATTTGTGTTTTTTGTCTAAAAGAAATGCACTAGGAAATAACTGTTTTCTTGGTCCTTATTAATTAAAATTATCATCCATAGTGATCTAAAATGGTGAATCTAAATAAAGATAATAAAAATAAATTTTGGAATACTGTTTTAAAGTGACGTCTCTTTTGGAAACTGATATTTCAAAGGCAGAAGTAGTGAGAGACTTAAAAGAAAAATGCTTGTTTACTCATGGCACTATAATGTTTGATTTTTAAAACAATTATTTTATATAAAGGGCCATTATGTTACATCCTATATTTGTGATTGTACAGTTGTAGCACTGTCATGACTTTTAAAGAACAACCCTATCTGATTCTGACAATTTGAAGAGAGAGACTGACAATTAAGGATCATAATCAGCACTAAATAGTAGCTACATTATATATAATCACTATCAAAAAAACTTTACTTGTCAGCAAAATGTAGAATATAATGAAAATAAGAAGAATTTGACCTTACCTGACTTAACATTTGTTTTTCCACTGCTTCCTATATCCGGTGGTAATGCTACACAGTGGTCATACAATGTATAATGCACTACATTTCCTCTTAATGTTTTAATAGCCAAATACTATGAGTGCTTGGATTTCCTTTATTTTGTTGAAAATACCTCTTTATCTCTTTGGCCTTTTCTAATGGGAGATAACTCAAAATATTTTTTTTACTCTTGTGGAAATCTTAATTATTTCATAATTTCCATAATTTTCCAGTATTAATAAACACCAGAACAAATTTGTGCATTCCTTCATTTAGACATTTGTTCCATTCTTATTGACATGAGCCTTGTACAAAGTGTTTAAAATAGTAAAGGTAAAATAATAGTTATGAATAAACTTTTATTTATTGACACTGATATTTGATATCCCATCCAGTATTCCAGTTTCACTATTTGAAATCATTTTAAACTATTTTCCTAATTTTATTAACTTTTAGAATATTTTTAACATTTTTCACTGTATAGCTAGATTTTTTCTATACCCACAGTATAATTCTGTTTACTTTCCCATGATATATATCCCAATTAAACATGTGCTGAGTCTTTATATTAGATCCAGAAATTTGTGATTTTGATAATTTCCAATATCACATTCAAAATAATTATCCTCACTTTACACATTTTTGGAATATCTTTTTTTTATTTTGCACTAATTTTTTATCACTTGATTTTACTAGATCCACAGTATTCAGTTTTTATTGCATTTTCCATGATATATGTCCCAATTAAACAATATAAGATCCAGTACTTTATGATTATTTCCAATATCACATTCAAAATTGTTATTCTCACATTATGAATTTTTAGAATATTTTACTTTTATTTTCACTTTATCACTAGATTCAAGTATATCCACTGTATTCACATTTTACTTCATTTTCTATGATATATATCGCATTTAAACAGGTGAATCATCTTCATATTAGATCCAGAATTTTATAATGATTGTTTTCAAAATCACATTTAAAAGCCACAGAAAAATGTTGGATAAACTTATTTCTTCTACTTGCATTCCAGTTTTGAATTTTTTTACCTTTTAGATTAACTAAATCCTATCTAATGAAAAGCGAATTCCCTTGAGTAAACAGGATTTTTATGCACAAAAATCTTTATAAATTTTCAAAGATAAACACTGCAAAGTATACTCCAAAATTATTTTGAATTTTACATGTACATTATCATGTAAAGGCCACACAAAACATTTTGAATGAATTATTTCCTCCTTGATACTTTCATGATAATCCATTCTTGTAAAAAAACAAGTCACATTTTAAGAAGCAAAATTATATGGCATCTAAGAAGTGAATTCAAATAAAATAAATCCTAATATGTTATGCACATTGATTCCAATAGATTTCAAACACTTTGAATGATATTCCAAATGAAAATTTGAATGGATATATGAAGAAATGCATAACATATCCATCTGAAAATTAAAACTGAAAACACCTGAATAGCTATTTCTTGTTTCACTGACAGCTGGACAATACTATGTATAAGGGTTAAAAATTTAAAGAATTATATATTATGTAAAAACAGTTTTCATTTTCATTCATGTTAACATGCAGTTAAGAAAATCTTTTACTGATTTAGATTTTTGGGTCAAATTAAATAAATCATTTATATTGAGGATTTAAAACAATGAAAACCAATGATATTTTCTTCCCTATCAGTTTTATAATAGAATAACCCTAGGTGAAGAAAAACTTCAGGAAAAAAGCATGCTGTCAGGTTGGGTTAGGTGAATAAAAAAAAAACAGTACAGGTAGCTTCTAGGTATACTCAACTCTAACAATACCAACTGGTCAATTTAAATGTCCCAATTGTATTGTCAATTTTACAATCTGTTTGAACAATAGGTAAAGGTAAACAACACCTAAAGTCAAGTCGCAGTAAACTATTTTAAGTTAGATAACTGTGCACATATATGAATAATTCAAATAACCTGGAATATGAGGTCTAACCAAATTTTTAAAATTTAAAGCTGTTGATAGAATTTTTCAAAAATTATGTCTTGAAAAATAAAAAAGGGGAGATAATAAAGTTAGGCCAATTAAAATTAATTGATAGATTTTCATCCCCGCTCGCCCCTCTGAAATCGTCCCTCCCCGATTTTAAATTTTTTTTTAAAGATTTACGATTTCCGTATTTTGTTCATTTCCGTTAACGGTAACCGCCGATATTTTCGTTTCATTCAAAACATCCTGTTTCAAATGTCAGTTTTCGTATTTATCCTCGAGTAATATAACCAAAATGATTTAGTTGACATATTCTGCTGCTCAGTGATGACAACATTATCTTCTGAGAATATAGATTGATTTTTAGAAGGGCATGAAATATTCTGGTTACGAGTAATACTAATAGGCGGTGTCCAAGAACGGGTGCAGGTCGTTTCGTAACCTGGTCGTTTCGTAACTAGTCGATTCGTAACTAGTCAAATTTCGTAACTAACTAGTTCATTTTGTAACTGAAACGTTTCATAACCTTATAGCAATATATAATAATATGAGTTGTAGGTTATGGAAATAACGTTAAATAAATATTTCGATTAAAAATAATAAAAGACTTATTGATGTATATATCCGAAGGTTAGTCCGAGATTACTCTGACGTCCAACGGCTGTTTTGCCAGACAAGCTGGGGCCGTGGGACGTCAGAGCTCGTCCATATCAAAAGTGGATATTTCCCGTCCAAAATAGATGCGCTGCTTCGTTGCTTCTTGAGCCGACTGACGGCCTTGGAATTATATAAATCGGGCATCAATTTGTTCATTTTTCATTTATCTCTTCATTTATGTAAGTTTCACCTACCTGCCACCCTTTATTTTTCCATATTTAGACAGTTTTCACAGTGACCCATCGATTTCTGCATTTTAACTTTCATTTTCAAATGGACGTCAAGTTACGAGAGACTTCGCGGCCTCGAGACTGAAGTATGCAAATTTTTATGCTAATTTCGGCAATAAACTTTTAGTAGCAACCATGATTACAATCGGAATACCTCGGTCATTCAGCTTATTTGCATCTTAAATGAACGAGGTGTTAGATTATGTATTCATATTGACCCAGGGTCATATGCATAAATCAGCTTCCGCAATGCAGTGCGGCTTACTTTTCTCGTTGTCACGTGACAATTTTTCAAAATGAAAGTTAAAACACAGAAATCGATGGGTCACTGTGAAAACTGTCTAAATATGGAAAAATAAAGGGTGGCAGGTAGGTGAAACTTACATAAATGAAGAGATAAATGAAAATGAACAAATTGATGCCCGATTTATATAATTCCAAGGCCGTCAGTCGGCTCAAGAAGCAACGAAGCAGCGCATCTATTTTGACGGGAAATATCCACTTTTGATATGGACGAGCTCTGACGTCCCACGGCCCCAGCTTGTCTGGCAAAACAGCCGTTGGACGTCAGAGTAATCTCGGACTATCCGAAGGTAAACTAAAAGGTATCAGAGTGTTAGGACCCGCTACATACAAGGATGCCTATTCTCATTCTGGGATAAATATACTCAAAACCAGATGTCATGTAGTACATTGTTAAGGAGATGTGCTAGTGTTTACGGACCAACTGCTGCTTCTGCTGCTCCAGCCAACTAAGACTTTGTTTCATGTTTATACCAGGGTTTTTTCAGATTAAAAATCAGGCTTAATGCCAGTATAAACATGCAAACAAAGGACAACATAGTGAAGTTAATGTTCTAAAGAAAGGCGATTAACAAGGAAAAAAACACGCCGGACCCTATTTTAAAAATTAAATTATTACAATATTGTTATTATTAGATACACAGTTTGATCATTTTTAAATATAAATAACACTTTATAACCATACATGTAACAACATGTAATATAAACCAGGTATGAAACGACTAGCATTCCCAAGAACGCTAATCGCGGTATGTCACAAATTTCAGTGATTAGAAAAACGTAGATTTTTTTGTTAGGGCCCCGCCAAATGGCGGACGCCCTATAGTGATCAGTCTGTCTGTCCGTCCGTCCGTCCGTCCATCCGTAACAAATGGTGTCTGCTCTATATCTAGAGAACCGTTATGATTTCAAAGTTTATACTTGACGTGTATATTAACCAACACCAGAGGGTGTGTCATAATGTATGTACAACTTCTTAGGTCAAAGGTCAAGGTCAAAAACTTTGGTTTTAGTTGACAACCCCATGCCCTATGGTAAAGATCGTGTCCGCTCTATATCTTGAGAACCGTTATGATTTCAAAATTTATGCTTGACATGTATATAAACCAACACCAGAGGGTGTGTCATAATTTATGTACAACTTCCTAGGTCAAAGGTCAAGGTCAAAAACTTTGGTTTCAGTTGACAACCCCATGTCCAATGATAAAGATACAAATTTTTTACCACACATTATTCACAGCAGGGCCCACAGAGATGGCTCTCATCTCAATGATATCTAGTTTATACAAGTTTATACAATGACTTTGTGTCAGGGAATTTGGACTGTGAATAATATCCAAAGCGCAAGAATCATGGAACACATTGGTACAAAAACACGACTGGAATAAAGTAATTGACACAAGCACGAACTTGTGCGATTTATGACCGTATATTTTGAGTACAAAGAGTCGGCCAACATACAAAATGTATTATAGCAAGCCCTTAGATTTACCCCAAGGCTGTCGTTTTTGTTGACAAACAGCAAACACCCACTGTCCCCAGCCCCTTAATAGAATCACTAAACAACTTTTTCATTTTTGGTTCAGTTCATGATTTAAATTATAATTATATTTGCACCTTGCATAAGAATCTTCAAAGCATCAACCCTAGTATTTTCAATACAGTTTGAGTTTTCATTTCACTCTGTACTCGTGATATTTGTGTTGCATACCAATGTATATTCTTTATTTTATGAGCACTACGAATCATAGCTTTAAAGAAAAATAAATTTGATGTAGGTAGTCTAAAAGAGAACATTTCTCCACGTTTTTTGCTTTTTAGTAAAAATCCTGATCCTGATCCTAAGATCAAAAATTGACACAACTTGTCTCGCTTGTACAGTAGTTTCCTCATATGGTACACCATTTCTCATGGTAATTTCTCATTGTACTTTGAAAGTTTGTTAAGGCGCAGGATCGGGTATCAGGGTTACCAGTTCTTGAAAACGCCCTGATTTAGATATATATTCCCCTATAATTTGTGCTGTTTTTTCATATGTTTCTCTCTTTGATGGTGAAAGTAGTGATTGAATGTCTAGTGGAATGTTAGCTATTTCCAGTTGTCTTTTCACGTCTTCTCTTTCCTGATGGTATCTTGGGCAGTATATCAAATAGTGTTCTGTTATTTCTTCTTCTCCGCATTCACAATATGGCGTGAGGGATAATAAATAGGCTTCTTACCTGTATATATTATGAAAACCGGTTTTTTCAAGAGTGATTATTTTCTAAGGGTTTAATATTTCGCGGTAGTGTTTTGCCATGGCTTTATTTGGACTTGTTTGTTTGCTTTTTGGCCTTGAATGTTTGTCCCTAATATTTTATTAACTATGTATTTACTTTCAGGTATCACAGATCGAATTTATTCGTTCATAGTGTGTTAATTTACGTTTTTGATTGAGTTAAGCCTTCCAATTGATGTTTTATCGTGTGTTTTTCTATGTTGTGATGTTATACTATTGTTTCAGAAAAGGGAGAAGGTTTGGTACCATTAAACGTTTAATCCCGCTGCAAATGTTTGCACCTGTCCTAAGTCAGGAATCTGATGTACAGTAGTTGTCGTTTGTTTATGTAATTTATACGTGTTTCTCGTTTCTCGTTTTTTATATATACTAGACCGTTGGTTTTACCGTTTGAATGGTTTTACACTAGTACTTTTGGGGCCCTTTATAGCTTGTTGTTCGGTGTGAGCCAAGGCTCCGTGTTGAAGGCCGTACATTGACCTATAATGGTTTACTTTTATAAATTGTTATTTGGATGGAGAGTTGTCTCATTGGCACTCACACCACATCTTCCTATATCTATTTCTAAAGCGGCCATTACATGTAGATCAGTGGTTGCCAATCAGAAATATTGATTTAAGAATTTGAAAATAATGTAGAATTCCTCATATATACATCGTGTACATGATATAAGCTTATTATTACCCTAGTATGTGAACAACACATCACAAAAGGGTTTAGGAGGAAATAAAAGTTAAAAAATTAAATCCTCCCACCCACCCCATTTTTTCCCAAAATCTGGATGAAAATCTACTAATAAATTTTAGTTGGCCTTACATTGATTGATTGTTGGTTGCTTAACATAACTAAGTTACATATGAATTATGATAGTATGTTGAAAAAAATTCACAAGGGGAGATAATTCATTTATAAATAATACTAACGACAATTAAGTTAAAGAATTTATTTTTTTTAGGCCAAGAAAGTTGACAAAATCAATTGTTTTGTAACCACTGGTAACTGGATTTAAACTAATTTAACACTGCATGTAATGGATTTTTTTCTAACATAAATCTGAGAGTCTCATTGATTCTAGAAATAATAGCAGTTAACTAGAAGTAACAATATAATAAGCAAACACATAATTTCTGTTTTAGACAATGTCTGTTTTTTTCTTTATACTGCAACTATAAACTTTTAAAGAAGACATCAACAATATTGAATAAGATGTGGAAGACGTAAAAATTCTGCAAAAACCTTATAGATAAAAATTAAAAAAATAAAACATTATCAATGTCACAAACAAGGCCTTATACAGTCAGTGTTTAAACATTAATATGCTTAATGCATTTGACTGCACAAATTAAACTGTTGCAATATAAATAAAAATAAACATTTACAGGAATATTTGTGAATATTGTCCGGAGTACATTTTTATATTGCTTAAGCTTACAACTCTTTTATCGTATAGTAAAGCTTGAAAATAAGTGTAGAATATAATTTATCACTTATTACATGTATAATTTGAAGCTATATTTGCACTAGTGCATTATAATAGAATATTGCTTGCTTAATTTTTCTTTAAGTTCAATGGGAAATATTTTGTTGCTCTACAATAATCTTAAATCCTGACAGGGTGAGTCTGACTGATGTCATTTTTCTATGTTTGTTATCATTGTTAATCAGTAGTAATAAGACAACTAACACCTTTTAATAGCTGTTCCATAATTTGTTAATATATAAAACATATATTAAGGAATCAGGTAAAATTCTTAGCTCAAATACATCTATTTCATTTATATTTACTGCCTTCAATTTGATAAGCAAATAACTTTTTTTAAAAGGAATACTTGACTACAGAAGGGGGATAACTCTTTTTTTTTATTTTTATAACAGCTTTGAAGTAGATTCCTTGTACTTTATTCTAATGATCAAGTTGAGGTACACATATATCAGACATTGGTTAACGAAACTCTATCATTGCTTCTGGGAAAGGAAATTATATGAATAGATCAAAATCATATTGTATTATACTATAGATGTATAAACCCATCTATGATTATACTATAGAAAAATATTTTTACACAGAATGTGTTAGGTTAAGGGGAGATAATTGTGCAAAATGTTATTGTTATTATTTCATTCTATATAAAGATGTCAGCTAGCAGATGACACTACACTTTTTCTTAAATCAAAACTAGATATTTCAAAAGCTCTTAACATGATTGAAACATTTGGTTCACTTTCAGGATTAAAACTTAACAGATCTAAAAAGAAGGGTATTTGGCTAGGGATTCCAAAAACACTTTTTTATATATAAAATATGTCAAGATCTTAATTGCCCCTAGTTCAAATAAAAATGTGATTATTATTTAATAGAACAATAGTAAAAGAGAGGCGAAAGATACCAAAGGGACATTCAAACTCATATTTGAAAATAAACTGACAAAGCCATGGCTAAAAAAAAAACACCAACAGACAAACAACAGTACATAAAATACAACATAGAAAGCTAAAGACTGAGCAACACAAACTCCACCAAAAACTGTAGGTGATCTCAGGTGCTCTAGAAGGGTAAACAGATCCTGCTACACATGTGCACCTGTCGTGTTGCTCATGTTAGTACAAACCAGTTGATTAGTCTAATTAATTAGTAAGTACCTGTATTTAATATAAAGGTGAAAAACTCAGATTGTTTCATCTAGGTAACAATTATAAAATAAGGAGATGTGGTATGATTGCCAATGAGACTAGTCCAAATGAAATGAAGCAGAGTTAATCAAATGGAAGTCACTTAATATGGCCTTCAACAATGAGCAAAACCCAATACTGTATAGTCCGCTATAAAAGGCTGTAAAAAGATGTAAAACAAATTAACCAAATATTCCCCAAAGTATTAACCAAACTTCCCTAAAATGCATTCACATTATTAATACATGTATGTGTATTTACAGGGGAGTCTCAATTCGTTTGTAGTTTTGTTACTTCAGCAGTACAGCAGTGTGGTCTAATTGAATATAAAAAGACCTGGCCGAGTTGAATTCTTCCCCTAACATGTTGTAAAGATTCAGCGGACTCACATCTTCAAAAATATTCAGTAAGTCGTAGAAGTATTGACAGTGAAAGTTCATTATTGAAGATAAGAGCTGGTTGTTTTGAAGACGACGATGATACGCTAACTATTTGCCCTAAACACAGGTACAGGTAAATTTTATTTTAAGAATAACAATAACATTCAAGAACATAAATTTATCTGAAAGGTTTATATCAGCATTTCTGACAATTTCGAAAATCAGTGCTGATCAACTTTTAAAAAGAATTACCGTACCTACTCGCTTATTAGTCGGAAAATTGGGAGTAAAATTCATAATCCAGAGAGGGTACCGACTAATAGACGAGATCCGCGACCAGAAGAAAATCCAAGCTTGAGAAAAGTAGTCGGGAGTGAATTTCCTGGTCAAAACTACGTTTGTGATTGCCAAACCTACATAAATCAATAAATAAAAAGTTTTTGTTGAAAATAAAAGACTACAATACTGTCCTTGTGTTTTATTTGTTCTTTGTTATCAATTTTCTGCAAATTCGTGTTGAAATTCCCACTGTTCCGGTTTGGGTATTGATTTTCATGGTCAAATGGTTTGTTCATAAACCCAAAAGAAGAGCCAAGAACCAAAATGAAAAGGAGATAACAATGTACCAACTATGTGAAAGGATGTAGTCAGCGGAGTTATTGTGTCATTATTGTGATATCATGATATCAATTCAATACTTATAAATCATACAATAATCAAAAATAATTTTAAGATTCATTCCCAAGATCAAAATATTATTCATTAAAATGTCTCAGGTAAACAAAAATCACAAAATTGATTGACAAGCCAATATAATCCATTGATAACCCCAATTAAGAGACAAAGAGTTGTATTCACAAAAGGTGTGAAAATATCAGTGATAGGTGAACAGATGACACTAATGAGTTGGAGTTATTTTAATTTAAAGTTGATTAGCTTCACTTAATTTTTAATCCTTTAATCATCACAATATAATAAGAATTATAAAGTGTACATGCTCATTTAACACTGAGTTATGTGTGCTGTAAAAATATTATTTTGTTTGACTTTCAATTTTTTCAGGTTCATATTGGTTTATGTTCACTTTTCTCAAACAATAGGCTGTTAGTCATACCCTACAAAATCATTGATGCATTACGTAAACAACACATGGCTAATGAAACAGTGAACAAACAAGAGGAATGAATACATCTTTATTAATTATATAATATATAAAATATCATGATCAACATCAACTAAATTCAAACCAAACAAACATTCATGCAGAAAATGAATATAATTCCTGGATTTGCATTGGTTTTACCGGCGTTCAGTAACTGTCAGCTGCAAAAAATGTCCAAATTTTGTCCGACTTATACGAGGTCAAGACTAAATCCTTGGAATTTGTAGCTGAAAGGGCAACTGACTAATAGTCGGATCGACTATTACTCGAGTTCCAACGGTATGCCGTTTGGAAATATTAATCATATGGGAAAGTGCTTTGTAAAAGCTCTAACATGTAGAATTCTTGCCAGATTTTTATCAAATTTATATCAAAGGTTTATAATTAGCAATGTCTCTGACAAGTTCCAAAATCAGGGCTGATCAATAACTTTTAAAAGGGTTATGTCCCTTGGAAATATTAATTATATGGAATATTGCATTGAAAGGCTCTCAAGCCAACATTTCTCAAAGATATTAATAAAAAGTTAAAAGAACCAAAATTCAGTTATTGCCCTTAGACAGAAACAATATGTGGAATGCCGGAGACATTGTTATCTCATCCGTCATTGTGTATAGGGACTGTGTTTTACATCTTTAGCTCTTGTCTGTCCAAATAACAACTATTTTCCTACAGTTGCAACTGCTGAAAATGTCAATTACCACATTCCTGATAGGATTTGTGCAATGTATATTTATAATAGAATTTTAGGTGTGCTCATTCATACAATTTTGCCGTTAAAGATTAGGGGGAACTAGATTATTGTATTTCATTGAGTCTAAAAAATGATTTGTCCTTAGAAAAAAAAACAGTCAACCCATCCTTGGGGGAGGGCCACTTCCTCTATACAAGGTGATAGGATGTGCCGCTGGAATATGTCACCTTTTCAAGCTTGAAAAAATGTGAATATGTTGGGAAAACTATTAGAAATATATGATAATGTCAATAAAGTTCCCATAACTTCTTCGTCTGTCATCTTTCTTGATGTTCCTGGCTGTGTTTTTATCAAACAATTTTCTCTTTTTTGACACTTTACGCACCACATGACACCCAAACAATATGGGAAAAGGTATACATTTTTATACAACCGCAAAAAAATTTTGGGGTCGTATATTGGTATCACGTCGTCCGTAGACATTTGGTTTCCGGACAATAACTTTAGTTTAAGTGTATGGATCTCTATGAAATTTAATCAAAAGGTTCAATACCACTAAAGGAAGGTTGGGATTGTTTTTGGGGGTGATGGTCCCAACCCTTTAGGAATTAGGGGCCAAAAAGGGGCCCAAAACAAGCATTTTTCTAGTTTCAGGACAATAACTTGTGTATAAGTATTTTGATTGCTCTGATATTGTACCACAAGGTTCAATACCACATGTAGAAGGTTGGGTTCTCAAACCTTTCAGGAATTAGGAGCCAAAAAGGGTCTAAAACAAGCATTTTTCTAGTTTTCAGACAATAACTTGTGTTTAAGTGTATTGATGTCTCTTAAATTGTACCACCTTTTACAAAAAGAAATTTCTTAAATGTTATTAGCCCCCTACCGACGAAGTCGAAGGGGACTTTAGGTTTGCACTCTGTCCGTCTGTCCATCTGTCTGTCTGTCCGTCTGTCCATCCGTCAGTCCGGCAAATCAGCTTTCCACACTTTTTTCTTCGTTCTTGAAGATATTGATTTGATATTTGGTATATAGTTTTATCATGACAAGTTATAGCTCAAGTTCGAATTTTGTTCCGGTCTGATGATTAAGTCCAGAGTTATGGACCATAACTCTGGACCATATCTAATGTTAGAGTACTATGTTAAACCATATTCCTGTACAAAGGGAGATAACTCATTTTTTTAAAAGACATTCTTTGTTAAATTATTTGAAGAATTTTTTGGCAGATTTGTTTGTTATTTAGTATAAACTAATTTTCTGAATGCTATATATATAAAAAAAAATTATGAAGAGAAATCCTTTAATTAGATAATAATCTATTTTTATTAATGTGTATATTTCAATACATTACATTGTATAGATAAAAGTTGTTGACATTTTATAGATAAGTTACAAATCTATATTAGTTTGTGACAAATGAAAGAACAAATATTTGGAACTATTAATTATATTTGATTATAATTTGAAAATAGATATACACTGTATTACATCATATCTAATTTTAGAGAACTATTTATCATATCTAATGTTTTTTTCATCATGCTTATAAGATATTAATTGATAATTGGTATATAGTTTTATCATGACAAGTTACAGATCAAGTTCAAATTTTTGTTTCGGTCTAATAATTTTGTGCAGAGTTATGAACTTGAAAAATTCACAGTTTTCCACTCTGTTTTTAGTCATGCTTGAAGATATTGACATGACTTTTGACTTTTGACTTTTGGTGTTTTAACGCCACTTTTAAGCACTGCTTTTGGGCTATGTCGTGGCGGCCAGTTTTTATTGGTGGAGGAAGCCGGAGTGCCCGGAGAAAACCACCGACCTTCGATAGGAAAACTGACAATCCTAGTCAATTAAGATTGGAGTCGAGTGCACCCGCACGAGCGGGGTTCGAACTCACAACCTCAGTGTTGACTGGCTAGTGATTACAGTAGTAACTACTTAGACCACTCGGCCACCGAGGCCCCTATATTGACATGATATTTACTTTTTGTTTACACCATGACAAGTTATAGAACAAGTTAGCATTTTGTTCCAGTATAATGAATTTTTACCCGGTAGGGGACTATGTATTGCCATGCAATACTCTCATAATGCTTGTTTTTTTTGGAAAGGGGGGAGGGGTAACAAATTTTTTTTTTTGGGGCAATTTTTTCCACAAGATTTAAGAAATTAAAAAGAAAATTTCTTCAAATATTTTTTTTTTTTGGAAGGGGTGGGGGTAAAAAAAAAAATTTTATTGGGGGGAGGTCAATATTTTTCCTCAAGATTTAAGAAATTGTCAATTTTCCAAAGAAAAATTTGGGGTCACAATTTATTTTGCTAATTCTTTGTATATAGTCTGAAAACAGATGTACTAAGTATTGCGCAACAGCACAGTGTATTGCACAAAAGCAAGAAATCTTCAATTGAATATAAATTCAAATCATATAACCAATTTCAAGTTCTTTGACTACATTTATTCTGTGTCAGAAATCTATAATGTGTCAAATATTTAATTACAATCCAAATTCAGACCTGTATCAAGCGCGAATATTGTGTCCATTTTTGCCCCAACTGTTCAGGGTTGGACCTCTGCGGTCATATCCAGCTGCGCTCGGCGAAGCAGTTTATTAAAATCTAAGTTATATGAAAAGGGTGGGGTAACAGAACCCCAGCTGCACCCCCTATCAATTAAGTATTGAAGTGGACCCCCTGAGAACCCACCCTCAGATGAATAATGTATACCTAAGTAATTACAGGATTGGATCTTTTGTGGCTTTTGCAAAGAAAGATTATGGCTGTTTTTTGTTGTGAATTGTATATGTATTTCATTTCTTCTATCGCAAGTTTTGATAATTATTGCCTTTCGATTTTTTTTTTAAGGTTTGCTCTTGGTGTTGGTTGGAGACCTAGTAAGCTGTGTTTGATAGGATGGAAAGTTTACAAAAAGTAAGAGCAACTTGAAAGGAACTATCACAAAGGAACAGTCTATTTTTTTCAAGAAATATCATCATGTTCTGCTTGGAATTGGATCAGGTTTGCTTATTTTTTTGTTGTTCAAATTACCAGCTCACCTGGATCAAATGTTCATGTGAGCTAGTACCAATAACTTGGGTGTCTGTAGCTCTTTTCACAAAAAATCTGATGTACATGTCATTTTGATCCTAATACAGACATAAATTTGGTTTTTAGAGAATGTGTAATTGAATAAAATAAGGTACCGTAGGTGAATGAGACAGAAACCCAATAACAAATGTAAACAAATACATCTTGAGGACAACATACAATCTTCATCAAAATACAAGTATATAAATTTAACACAAATCACCCAATTCTCCAAAGAAGGCATAACATGAAAGAAATGACATGCAAAAACTACAGACAATGTTCCTGACTTGGGACATGCATATAAAAAAGTTGCAAATTCAAACAAGTTAAAAAAAAAATCAAAACTTCCCCTTTTTACTATTATAAGCCAATTAGGGCAAGGAGCCAGCAAGTAATTTACAGGCCCTGAGTACATGGAGTAGTGAATCGGTCCAATGAGCATTTTTATTTTCGAAATAAAAAGAAATGTTATGATACATGCTTTTTTGCTACAATTTAAATTTTCACTTTCAATTTTACAGGGTTGTATTCCAGATGCAGAAAAGAACTTGTGCAAAGAATGGCAGAGAAGGAAAAAAAATTTGAACCACATGTAAGTAAAAACAAGGACAAGAAAATTTGCTTATGTTCTATTCCTATCAAAAAAAGAATGTTCTGTGCTCTTTTGCTTATAATCAGTACCTTTAAGTCATTATTTTTGCAAGTAGAAATCTCCCAAAAATATTGGCCTGCTTTTGATTATTGGAAGCAACATAAATATCAGTTTATCTTTATAAATTGATATTTATGTTACAATAGTAAACTATACCACCTATATTAGATTTGTAGGTGTGCTCCTTCATACAATTTCCTACTGGATACATGTCATAATGGAATTTGTTTCAATTCTTTGACACAGAAAACTAAGTATAAGGCATTTTTTTTATGGCCATCACCCATTTAACTTTCCATACATAACCACACAATTTGAACTTCGTGACCTGCCCCCATCCATGCTAAAATAATTCAAGTGCCTTCCAACTCTCATAGGTAAAAACCATGTACAAGAGTCAAAAACTTTTTACTTGGCATTGCTTAAAATGAAATTAAAGAACCAAGCAAGGCGAATATTGACATTTTTCTACAAGGAAATTTTGCTTTATCAGTGATTACAGATTTAAAATTTGAATTCAAATACGACAATATGGTAAATAAAAGTTTTTGAATTATTCAAAGAAAATCATCTTTATTGGTAAATTTAGTTTTAATATAGATAGCAAAACATGATGACTTGACTTTAAAATTATAAAAGGTTAATGCTACAATTGCGACATTTTTTTTTTCCAGGGGAATCTAGTTGAAGAGCCTGAAGAATCTCCATTAAAGACTGCTTTCATGTATAAGGACCAACAAGTGGTATGTTATAAGATAGTAGTCTTGTAACTGACATGACTGAGTCATAAACTTATAATGTTCCATTACGGTGATATGTCTTCTTGTAAATTGGTACTTTGTGATAGTGATTGTTAAAAATCCTGCTCAGCGTGTTGGTCTAGTTCAAAGCAGGGTTCATAATCATATCAGACCAACATGTTCTCGTCTAGATATGCATGTAATATTTTCCCCCATGCACAATGATGCATCTATCCACCAATTATAATATACTAGTAATTACAATTATTGTAGTAATTAAACCATTTTCTAAGACGTTTCAGCCAATGGCCTTCTTCAGTTTCTCCATTATCCTTCTGACTACACAAGAGTATAATTTTAACAAAAACATGTATTATTAAATCAATTGTGCTTTATATGCGAATTTTATACTTTATAAAAATATAAAAATAAGTAGATGTGGCTTGATTGCTAATGAGACAACTATCCACCAAAGTTCAAATGATGTGGATGCTAGAAATTATAGGCAACCGTACGGCCTTCAACAATGAGAAAAACCCATTACGTATAGTCAGCTATAAGTAAGAATGGTCAGTTTAAAGTTGTAAAGATGAGATAAATAATTGTGTTCATCTTTTTTCAGCCTCCAGAATGTTGAAGTTTCAGAGTCTGCAAATGCCGAATTCATAATGGAAGAAACAAAAGAAGAGGTAAGTCTTTTAAACTATTTTTTTAAGAATAATAGTATGATCTATATTCTGTAGTCCTTTAATTATAAAACCAAAGAGGTTTTCCTATGTCTGTCTTTCACAGTTTGTGTTTGGTACACAAATTTTGTTCTGTGAAACTAAGGATAACCAAACTTAGTATGCAGTTGCACCATGGGCTGGGGGGTGTCATATACCAAAGTCAGGTAACTCTGACCTCGACTTTCATCTTTGACCCCTTTGTTAGTAAAACCTTATCCAATTATTGTCCAGCTCTTATCTTTTTTACTGTAAAAGTTAGGTAAACCAAATTTGGTATGCATGTATTAGTTTGCTATGCGAACAGCTTTAGTTTCTCTTAGACATCAATGAATTTGATACACCTTCATGGAATTTTACGAAATTTTGACAGAAGCTTCTTCAGGATCAAATGATAGTATCAAGAGTAAAACTTTGAAAATATTTTTTTCTGAGTTTTCCATATTTCACTTAAAATTAAGTGACCATAATTTTAAAAGGTGAAATACCTTTAAAAAGTAGATAGACGACCTCTATCTTTTTCTTATGAAGGGTGAAAAAACTAAACTTATTGAATTGTTCTTTTTGGTAATTAGTCTTATATCTCATACAATATCTTCTGACTTGAATAGCTTAAAGCTGAGATGAAGGTATACATATAAATCCTATTAGAATTGCATGTTAAAGATAATAAAATAGTTGAAAATGTTTTCTTTTACAGATTTCACAAAGTGAAGCATATGGAGAAGTAACACAATGCAAACAGACAGCCAGGGGTGCAAAAGAAGCTGGAAATATTCAGATTGATGAGGTCCAAAAGTCAACTTGTTCAATCACATTTTGGTAGTCATATATATGATAAACCATTTAGATGGAAGACTGCTTGCAACTGTTTACACCGGGTTGTCTGCTAAATGATTGACATTAAAACAGAAAGCAGGAGCAATTGTTGAAAAATTAGACTTTTGTCTTGCTGGACACAAATTGCTAGTAAAAATGTCCATGATTATATAATTTGCTATTATTTTTTAGCTCACCTGGCCCACAGGGCCAAGTGAGCTTTTCTCATTACTTGGCGTCCGTCGTCTGTTAACTTTTGCAAAAATCTTCTCCTTTGAAACTACTGCACCAAATTTAACCAAACTTAGCCACAATCCTTATTTGGGTATCTAGTTTAAAATATGTGCCCTATGATTCCACCTGCCAACCAATATGGCCGACATGGCTAAAAATATGCAAGTTTTGTCTGTTATTTTGAAAACCATTACAAATAGAGGAAATCTATAAGGGTTTAAATGTTCAGAATGTTGAGCTCTACCAATTGTTAATAGATTTCAAAACTGTAAACTATTATAAGAGTTATTGTCCATAAATGACAAATTCTACCATTTTTTTTCATTTTTACCTTTTTATCAAAATTTTGATTTTTGAAATCTTGAAATTTTAAGTTTTAAAACTTCAACATTTGGACACTGAAGTTGAGATTTCAAATTCCTATCATTTTGATATTCACTAAAAGGGCAGAGCATAGAGTTTTACAAATGTCCGTCATTCCGTCTTTCTGAAATCAAATAGTTGTCCGGACTATATATCTAGTTTGTTGGTTTGTTTTGTAACCGACTGAATAATAATAATAATAATAATAATAATAATAAATTCTCTATTTAAAGAGGGTAACTCAATTAGAAGTAGTCTAATTTTCATTGAGGCCCTCAAACAAAATACATGTATACAGTTAACATTCATACATTCATACACTAAAATACAATATATATTACTAGTATATACATAATTCAGTCATTCAAACGTACAAATGGCAATAAATGGCAATAGTTGGTTAAGTTTTGATTAAATTTTCTTATTCTTACAACAAAAGAAAGAAAACAAATTATTCGACTTGCATAAAATTTTCAAGAAAATGATTATAACAATGTTTCTTAAATAATTCCACATTATGATAATTTTTTATTTTGAGTGGTGAATTATTCCATACCTTTGTTGCAGAATAATGAAAAGATTTTTTATAAAAATTTGTATTTGGTCTTGGAACAAATAGATCATTATTAGAGACAGATCGTAAGTTGTGGTGTTGCACATCATTAATATTTAGCATAGCTAAGTAATCAGGTGTTAGTCCATTTACAATTTTATACATTAGAATTGATTGTTGGTATTTTATTCTTTTTGTAAAAGATAGCCATTTTAAAGATGAAAACATAAAATTAGATGGAACAGAAATATTGCATTTAAGTATAATTCTTGCTTCTCTTTTTTGAAGTTTTATGATTCTATCTGAATCTTTTTGTAATAAATTTCCCCAAACTGAACTACAATAGTCTATATATGGTAGAATATATGCATTATAAAATAGTTGTCTTGTGTTTATAGGCAAATATACTTTAATTTTAAACAAAAGTGATATTTTAGATGAGATAATCTTACATATACGATCAACATGATCTTCCCAGCTTAAATTTTCATCAATGTAAATTCCAAGTAATTTGAAAGAATGGACATTTTCAATACAAATTGAATGTTTGTACGGAGCGCAGTGTATTGTCCTATCTATATGTATCATTATATGAATTATTTATGAAACGCTCAGTTTGGTCGAAATAAATGCTTGTAGTGGATAGAAAGACTATCTTTGCTATCAAACTATACATTCTTCAAAGAATCTTGCTTACATTCTGAAGCATGCATCATATAACACAAAGTGCATGAGTCTTGTGTGACTAATGAGGATGGGTTAATGAGTGTTTATGACTCAAATTTTTTGACGCAATACAGCCATAAGTAATATCATATCTGTACATAAGTACTTGCTATTTGGCTTGTCATGTCAATATAAACTTTCAGTCTACCAACAGTTGAAGTAGTTGTAATACAAAATTACAAGATTCCGAAATTCATTTGATGCACAGTATGCAGATCTTAAAACAATATTTGCTTGTCAGTGATGCTCGAATACAAATATAGGAAATCCGGAAGTATAAAATTGAAGACCAATTATCCCAAAATAGACTCCAGACCAGCTAAGGAACACTCGTTCATACAGACCGGAAGATAACGTTAGATTACTACAATGTCAATGAACATATTTTATAAGTATCAATAGCAATGAAGATCGTGCCAGTTCAAAAGCAAAAGCTAGTGGGCTTTCTTGTAGACAATGTAATTCATATCACATAAACTTTCATTGAATTAACCAGGCCTATTGTGCTGAAGACAATGTTTAGTTAAAACACAAAATGTCAGATGAATTAATTATCTTGTATTTTAACATATATACTCATTAATAATGAAAATGATTAATATGCAAAGTATGATTGTTTACTGTTTTATTTGTTAAAAATGTAAAATGTCTATAAAATAAATGCCAAGTACATGAATGTACCAAAAATTACGAAAACAGCTTGCAGATAGCTATACTTCTTTCATGTTCAAATAGGATTTTAAGTTATTCGGAATTTCAAGTGAATTTATTGTATGTTCTATTTTCACACATTTCAACAACTGTCTTCTAACATTTATTCGACACAAGTTTTTCAGGGACTTAATGGTTTTCTGATAGTCAATGAGAGTTTTAATTCTACGGTCATCATGGCATTTCTTACTCTGTTCAAACCAAGAATCATCACAAAGACTGTAACCAGCATTCAATAACAAAGAGCAATTTTGCATATCCATGTTAATAACTATATTAGATAATGGCGTCCCTTTCGCCAGACTAGAATGATTGTTTAAAACACAACCACTTTTAATTATGATTTCTACTAATGGAGGATTGCGATACATGCATGCATAATGAAGAGGCGAACACTGCAGACGGTCCACTAAGTTGGTATCGGCGCCATGATGAATTAGCAAACGAACAAGATCAAGATTCTGACAAAGGCATGCTTGTATCAAAGGAGTCACGAGATCTTTGTCTGAATGATTTACATCAGAACCGTTTTCAATGAGATACTTCGCTATGTTACACTGATTGCCCATGCATGCCCAGTGCAGAGAATTTCTTCCCATGCATGGATCAATGAAATTAACGGATGTTCCTGATTCTACCAGAAATCTAACAATTTCAAAATGTCCCTCGTAAGCGGCAGTACCAAGGATCGTAGCACCTTCCCACTTGACTGGGCTATGAATAACAGTATTTTTGTCTATTCCACTGGAAATAAGCTGTTTAACCGTTACAGTATTTCCTTGCAATACAGCATCAAACAGTAATGTTTTCGGGTCTTGGTACTGCATTCGAAGGACATCGTTGTAAGGTTCTGAAAGTAAAAATAAATAGTAAGAGAAAATTATTTTGACATGAAAGCATGACACAGATTGCATTGTAATGGTACATTCGTACAAATCTTATTCATTACATACTGTGTGGGTATACGTAAATGGGATAGCAACCGTGTATATAACAAATAAAACTAGAAAAGTTGGTTGGTGTTACAATGCAAAACATGTACTAGTGATTACATATCAAAGTGTATCCATTCAATCAACCTTTGTGCTTTAAAGTATTTTCATTTTGTTGAACATAATTAGTTAAAACACAAGTAGACTGACATCTCTGGTGGAGAGTTGTCTAATTGGCAATCATACAACATCTTCTTATTTCTATATTGACCAATCATCTCATTAAAAAAAAACGCTTCTAATTGACAAAAATGCCAATATGCATGAGACCATAAATGGATCCGTTGTTGGAGTTATTGCCCTGAAATGAGTCAAATGATGATTTTTGACAAAGTTTGAGCATTTGTGATTATCTTGAAATGTATAATTAATAGGCAAAAACTGTAAATGTCAAATATGATCAACAAAAAAGTTACAATAAAGGAGACAAAAATGACCCAAATAACTTCAGAGACATTAATTTACTATGCAATCTTGCAAAATTATTTACAGCTATTCTGAACAGCAGACTTATACAGTGGGCCACAAGCAACGACATTCTTACCGATGCACAATTTGGTTTTCGTCAGGGACATATGACCGTTGATGCATTTTTTGTACTTCAGTCTATAATAAGTAAAACATTAGCTACGAAGAAACGATTCTACTGTTGTTTCGTTGATTATAAGCGAGCCTTTGACAGTATAAATAGAACGATCCTCTGGATAAAGCTATCTCGCTTAGGGATTTGGGGGAAATTGAAACACTTTACGTTCAATGTATGAATCGACAAAGGCTTGTGTAAGATTCAATGAATCGTATTCTGATTTCTTTGAAAATAAGGTTGGTCTCCCACAGGGAGAGGTTTTATCGCCAATATTATTCTCATTATACGTTAATGATTGCGAAATTTCTTTTCTCAAAAATGGATGTGTGCCATATGAACTAGCAAATCTCAGTCCTTATTGATGTATGCGGACGATATGGTGTTATTTGCGGAGTAACCGGAAGGTCTACAATCTATGTTTGATTATTTAGAATCGTACAAATTTCGATATAACTGTAAATATTGATTAGACAAAAAAAATTATATTCCGTAACCGGGGTTTTATTAGAGAAGACAATAAAATGCTCCGCAGGGCACAGCTTGATACGACCGCAGAGGTCGAACCCTGAACAGTTGGGGCAAGTATGGACACAACATTCAAGCTTGATACAGCTATGAATTTGGAATGTGATTAAATATTTGACACAGCATAGGTTTCTGACACAGAATGAATGTGGTCTAAGAACTTAAAAATTTTAAATTGGACATTCACCTATTATGGTCCAATATCCAAAATCTAAATACATGGTTAGATTCAGCATATCAAAGAACCCCAAGAATTCAATTTTTGTTAAAATCAAACTAAGTTTAATTTTGGACCCTTTGGACCTTAATGTAGACCAATTTGAAAACGGAACCAAAAATTAAGAATCTAAATACACGGTTAGATTCGGCATACCAAAGAACCCCAATAATTCAATTTTTGATGAAATCAAACAAAGTTTAATTTGGACCCTTTGGACCCTTTGGACCTCAGTGTGGACCAATTTAAAAACGGGGCTCAAAATCCAAAAACTTAATACACGGTTAGATTCAGCATATTAAAGAACCCCAAGAATTCAAGAATAAAACCCCATTGAAATTGGTCAAGAAATAAGCAATTTATACGAAGTATCTTCTTTTGCACAATACTGTGCAATTGAATATTTCTTGCTATTGCGCAATACTGTACAATTGACAATTTCTTGCTATTGCGCAATATTGTGCTATTGGATATTTCTTGCTATTGCGCAATACTGTGCAATTGAAGATTTCTTGCTATTGCGCAATACTGTGCAATTGAAGATTTCTTGCTATTGTGCAATACTGTGCAATGGAAAATTTCTTGCTATTGCACAATACTTATTATATAATAATTTATACATCCTGTTTGGTGTGTATCTCCTACCATATCATTATTATTTGCTTTTAAATATAAAGTTAGAAATAACCGACTTAAAATGGAAAATTTTAAAAGAAAAAAAAAAAAAAAAAAAATCCCCCAAATTTTTGAACCCCTTATGATTCATCACCCCAAACTCAATCCCAGCCTTCCCTTTGTGGTATGGTACCCTGCAGTACAATTTCAGAGAGATCCATACACTTGAACACAAGTTATTGTCTGAAACTAGAAAATGTGTTTTTGGCCCTTTTGGCCTCAAATTCCTAAACGTTTAGGGCAATTACCCCAAACTCAAACCCAGCTTTCCTTTGTGATATGGAACCTTGTAGTACAATTTCAGAAAGATCCATACACTTACACACAAGTTATTGTCCTGAAACTAGAAAATGCTTGTTTTTGCCCTTTTTGGCCCCTAATTCCTAAAATATTGAGGCAATTACCCCCATCATCAATCCCAGCCTTCCCTTTGTGGTATGGTACCTTGCAGTACAATTTTAGAGAGATCCATACACTTGAACACGAGTTATTGTCTGGAAACTAGAAAAATGCTTATTTTTGGCCCCTTTTTGGCCCCCAATTCCTAAATGTTTCGGGCAATTACCCCAAACTCAATTCCAGCTTTCCCTTTGTGATATGGAACCTTGTAGTACAATTTCAGAAATATCCAAACACTTACACACAAGTTATTGTCATGAAACTAGATAAATGCTTGTTTTTTGCCTCTTTTTTGGCCCCTAATTCCTAAAATTTTGAGGCAATTACCCCCAAAATCAATTCCAGCCTTCCCTTTGTGATATGGAACCTTGTGGTACAATGTCAGAGAGATCCATACACTTACACACAAGTTATTGTCTGGAAGTTACAAAAATGCTTATTTTTGGCCCCTTTTTGGCCCCTAATTCCTTAACTGTTGGTACCATAACCCCCAAAATCAATCCCAACCTTCCTTTTGTGGTATTGAACCTTATGGTAAAATTTCATAGAGATCCGTTCACTTAAACTAAAGTTATAGTGCGAAAACTAATGTGTCTTCGGACGACGACGACGACGCCAACGTCATACCAATATACGACCGCAAAATTTTTGTGGTCGTATAAAAAATGGGTTTACAACGGCAAAAGCATAGAAATAGTGGACAAGTTTTTTTATCTAGGATTTATTTTAAACTTCAACGGAAAATTTACAAATGCACAAAAGAAACTTGCTGAACAAGGAAAAAAATCGATGTTTGCACTGCTTTCTAATTGCAGAACTGTCATCTGAACGTACTCTGTTGTCAATTTTTGATATTAACGTTGGTAGTGTTTTAACTTATGCCAGTGAAGTCTGGGGATTTTCCAAAGCAGATGAAATCGAAAAAGTCCATTTATGTTTTTGTAAAAGATTACTCGAAGTGAAACAAACAACCAATACTGCTATGGTGCATTTTGAGCTGGGACGTAAACTGCAGATTTTTAAATATTGGCTCAAACTTTTGAACACAAATAGCTGTATTCTGAAAGGTGTCTACAAGGATCTTAGAGCTTCTTGTGCAAATACCATTCTGAAAGGTGTTTACTAGGATCTTAGAGCTTCTTGTGCAAATACCATTCGCAGGTCGATGAATTGGGTAAAACTGATTAAGGATGAATTGCACAACATGGGACTAGGTGAATTGTGGTTACGCCAGACTGAACTGACATTTGAAAACGCCTTTTCACTAACAAAACAGTGTCTAATAGATGAAAAAACACAAGAACTATATTCTTTTCTGGAAAACAGTAGCAAGTGTGTTATTTACAGAAATATCATCACAAACCCAGATTTACAATATTACTTGACTAAATATATTCCTCCTTTATACCGGAAGGCTATAATAAAAATAAGACTATCTTCACATTCATTTAATATTTAGACTGGTCGTTTTCTAAACATATCTGTAATGGATCGTTTATGCATAGTATGTAGTCAATGAATTGAGGACAAGTTCCACTTTATTCTTGTGTGTTCGGCATATAGAGACTTGCTTGCAAAGTTTATAAAACAATACTACTGGTATAGACCGAGCGTATTCAAACTGATACAGTTGTTAAGTCTACAAAATGTTAAGCAGTTGGCTTTTTTGGAAAACTTATTATCCTGGCTTTTAAAAATTAGGGACAGTATTTTACAAAAATACCTAATGTATGTGCTGGCTTCTGATCCTAGCTTCACAGCAGATTAACCTTCGTTGTTTGACATTCAACTTTGTTACACGATATCATGCCTTCTAGCGTGCAAGTTTGAAAAAAAAGTTTCAAGTTTACACAGCCTAGGATTGACTGGCTATAGTAATAATGTGTTATTTGTGGTTAATCTCGGGGATTAATAACTGTAGGATGGAGAGAATGAAACATAATATTTTGTTTGTAATCTACAAATGTATATGTAAAACCTATAACATATTCGTGAAGGCAGGGCCGTAAATTTCATAGAGGCATGTAGGCAGTTGCCTCCTATTGCGGACTGACAAAAAAAGAAATAAAATGCTCCGCAGGGCGCAGCTTGATACGACCGCAGTGGTCGAACCCTGAATAGTTGGGGCAAGTATGGACACAACATTCAAGCTTGATACAGCTCTGAATTTGGATTGTGATTAAATATTTGACACAGCATAGGTTTCTGACACAGAATGAATGTGGTCTAAGAACTTAAAAATTTTAAATTGGACATTCACCTATTATGGTCCAATATCCAAAATCTAAATACATGGTTAGATTCAGCATATCAAAGAACTCCAAGAGTTCAATTTTTGATGAAATCAAACAAAGTTTAATTTTGGACCCTTTTGACCTCAATGTGGACAAAGTTGATAACGGGGCCCAAAAATCAAAAATCTACATACATGGTTAGATTCAGCATATCAAAGAACCCCATATATTCAATTTTTGTTGAAATCAAACAAAGTTTAATTTTGGACCCCGATTTGGACCAACTTGAAAACTGGGCCCATAATCAAAAATCTAAATACATGTTTAGATTCAGCATATCAAAGAACCCTAAGAATTCAATTTTTCTTAAAATCAAACAAAGTTTAATTTTGGACCCTTTGGACCTTAATGTAGACCAATTTGAAAACGGGACCAAAAATTAAGAATCTAAATACACGGTTAGATTCAGCATATCAAAGAACCCCAATATTTCAATTTTTGATGAAATCAAACAAAGTTTAATTTTGGACCCTTTTGACCTCAATGTGGAAAAAATTGATAACGGGGCCCAAAAATCAAAAATCTAAATACACACATGGTTAGATTCAGCATATCAAAGAACCCCATATATTCAATTTTTGTTGAAATCAAACAAAGTTTAATTTTGGACCCCAATTTGGACCAACTTGAAAACTGGGCCCATAATCAAAAATCTAAATACATGTTTAGATTCAGCATATCAAAGAACCCTAAGAATTCAATTTTTGTTAAAATCAAACTAAGTTTAATTTTGGACCCTTTGGACCTTAATGTAGACCAATTTGAAAACGGGACCAAAATTAAGAATCTAAATACACGGTTAGAATCGGCATATCAAAGAACCCCAATAATTCAATTTTGATGAAATCAAACAAAGTTTAATTTTGGACCCTTTTGACCTCAATGTGGACAAAGTTGATAACGGGGCCCAAAATCAAAAATCTAAATACATGGTTAGATTCAGCATATCAAAGAACCCCATATATTCAATTTTGTTGAAATCAAACAAAGTTTAATTTTGGACCCCAATTTGGACCAACTTGAAAACTGGGCCCATAATCAAAATCTAAATACATGTTTAGATTCAGCATATCAAAGAACCCTAAGAATTCAATTTTGTTAAAATCAAACTAAGTTTAATTTTGGACCCTTTGGACCTTAATGTAGACCAATTTGAAAACGGGACCAAAATTAAGAATCTAAATACACGGTTAGATTTGGCATATCAAAGAACCCCAATAATTCAATTTTTGATGAAATCAAACAAAGTTTAATTTTGGACCCTTTTGACCTCAATGTGGAAAAATTGATAACGGGGCCCAAAATCAAAAATCTAAATACATGGTTAGATTCAGCATATCAAAGAACCCCATATATTCAATTTTGTTGAAATCAAACAAAGTTTAATTTTGGACCCTGATTTGGACCAACTTGAAAACTGGGCCCATAATCAAAATCTAAATACATGTTTAGATTCAGCATATCAAAGAACCCTAAGAATTCAATTTTGTTAAAATCAAATTAAGTTTAATTTTGGACCCTTTGGACCTTAATGTAGACCAATTTGAAAACGGGACCAAAATTAAGAATCTAAATACATGGTTAGATTCAGCATATCAAAGAACCCCATATATTCAATTTTTGTTGAAATCAAACAAAGTTTAATTTTGGACCCCGATTTGGACCAACTTGAAAACTGGGCCCATAATCAAAAATCTAAATACATGTTTAGATTCAGCATATCAAAGAACCCTAAGAATTCATTTTTTGTTAAAATCAAACTAAGTTTAATTTTGGACCCTTTGGACCTTAATGTAGACCAATTTGAAAACGGGACCAAAAATTAAGAATCTAAATACACGGTTAGATTCGGCATATCAAAGAACCCCAATAATTCAATTTCTGATGAAATCAAACAAAGTTTAATTTTGGACCCTTTGGACCTCAATGTGGACCAATTTAAAAACGGGGCCCAAAATCCAAAAACTTAATACACGGTTAGATTCAGCATATTAAAGAACCCCAAGAATTCAAGAATAAAACCCCATTGAAATTGGTCAAGAAATAAGCAATTTATAAAGTATCTTCTTTTGCACAATACTGTGCAATTGAATATTTTTGCAATTGCGCAATACTGTGCAATTGAATATTTCTTGCTATTGTGCAATACTGTACAATTGACAATTTCTTCCTATTGTGCAATATTGTGCTATTGGATATTTCTTGCTATTGCGCAATACTGTGCAATTGAAGATTTCTTGCTATTGCGCAATACTTATTATATAATAATTTACACATCCTGTTTGGTGTATCTCCTGCCATATCATTATTATTTGCTTTTAAATATAAATCAGAAATAACCAACTTAAAATGGAAAATTTTAAAGAAAAAAAAAGGAAAAAAGGAAGAAAAAGGGGAAAAAAACCCCCAATTTTTGAACCCCTTATGATTTATCACCCCAAACTCAATCCCAGCCTTCAATGAGGTATGGTACCTTGCAGTACAATTTCAGAGAGATCCATACACTTAAACACAAGTTATTGTCTGAAACTAGAAAATGCTTATTTTGGCCCCTTTTGGCCCCTTATTCCTAAACGTTTAGGCAATTACCCCAAACTCAATTCCAGCTTTCCTTTGTGATATGGAACCTTGTAGTACAATTTCAGAAAGATCCATACACTTACACACAAGTTATTGTCCTGAAACTAGAAAAATGCTTATTTTTGCCCTTTTGGCCCCTAATTCCTAAAATTTTGAGGCAATTACCCCAAAATCAATCCCAGCATTCCCTTTGTGATATGGAACCTTGTGGTACAATGTCAGAGAGATCCATACACTTACACACAAGTTATTGTCTGGAAGTTACAAAATGCTTATTTTGGCCCCTTTTGGCCCCTAATTCCTTAACTGTTAATACCATAACCCCAAAATCAATCCCAACCTTCCTTTGTGGTATTGAACCTTATGGTAAAATTTCCTAGAGATCCATTTACTTAAACTAAAGTTAGAGTGCGAAACCAATGTGTCTTCGGACGACGACGACGACGCCGGATGACGACGACGACGACGACGACGACGACAACGACGACGACGACGACGCCAACGTCATATTAATATACGACCACAAAAAATTTTTTGCGGTCGTATAAAAATGAAGAAAAAAATACTGAAAAGAAAAAAATTGTTAAAATCAAGCATTATTTTAATAGCACTGGTTGTTACTTTTACGTCTATTAATGAAATTGGGTCAAAATGTACAATAGAGCAAGCAATCAAACACACGCACTTCTACCCAAATATAAAACAAATACTTTTGCTTCTGTTAGCCTTGCCAGTGAGGTCCTGCAGTTGTGAGAGATCGTTTTCTGCGCTACGGCGCCTTAAGCTTACAACATGGAACAGAACAGGTCAACAATGACGGAAAGCAGATTACGTAGTCTGGCTATGCTACACATAGAAGTGACAATGTTGGCAATATTGAATGCATAGAAGTGCTAAAGAGATGGGATTCGTCCGGGCACAGAAAAATCCCCTTAGCAATTGACAAAGCCTAACCGAATAAAATTGTCAGTGTAAACAATAATTTGAATTTGATAATTAAAAGTTATGAGTTATTAAGTGTGCATTTTCATTTTAAGGTTTGAAAATTGTGTCTCTGAAACGAAGTCAAAATAGCTCGATTGGGACAGCCAAAAAAGCATGATAAACCACAAAAAAAGGCTCAACTTTAGGGGGCCTTTCATTTTAAGTTCGCAAATTGTTTCCCTAAAAATAAGTAAAAATAGCTTGTGAAGAGTCATACAGCAGGATGAAGCGTAAACAATCTTACTTTACCGGCACACGTAATCTAACTCTGGTTTATAACTATTTTCAATATATTCCAGGCGCTTATTTATTGCAACATAACAAAAATTTAACAAGTGGTGAATTCTGAGGAGGTACATTGCATACAGGGCAAAGGCCCGAATAAATATCATGTTCTGCTTAAAATGGGTCAAAAATTTTTTTTCGCGTCGCTCCGCTCGGCGAAACTCAACTGCCTCCCCTTACAAGACAGGCAATTTACGGCCCTGGAAGGTAAAGGTCATTAAAGGGACATGGCTTGATTTTAATCTTTGTTTTTAAATGTTAACACAGCTATTACGATCAGCAGGATGAACCATAAACAAAGTTAATGGTTGCACTGGCAAAAAGGGGTTTCAGATTCAGACAAAATTTTAACTTAATTATTAATCAATTTTGAGTCAACTGATTTGGAAAAAATCTTCAGACCTCAAAAGTATCAACTAAGGGACCAAGTATTGGGTAGCTTTTCTACGTTGACACTGACAAAAGTACTCGAAATTGCCTTAATCATGTTTTATAAAGATAATTCAAAGGTCAATTTTTATTTTTTAAAACTCCTTTGAAGGTTTTCACTGTACAATAACAGCCTCGACGTTCTCATGGTAGCGTCTCGATTCGAGTTCAGGAGGTTGTGGGTTCGATATCCTGCTTGGCCAAACAAAATATATTAAAATTGTCTTTTAAGTTTAAGAGCAAAGCATGACTTTTGGGCTCAGAGTAAGAATAATATGTCTAAGTGGAGTGGTCGGCTAGCACATAAAAATGTCCCAGTCTAGTACAAAGAAGAGTATTTCATTAAACATGTCCTGAATATGCACGTAATATCTGCCGCTGGACGTTAAACATCCACCAATCAATCAATGTATAACTATAACATAAACCCTCATGTAAATCAATGTACACAAAAGATGTGTGCATGTCTTTATTTTTCTTTTATGTACAATTGAGGGGTCGGTGCTTCTAAAGGTTATTATATAAATATATTATGATATAAAAATAAGGAGATGTGGTATGATATTGCCAATGAGACAACTATCCACCAAAGTTCAAATAAAATGGATGTAATCAGTTACAGGCAACCGTACGACCTTCAACAATGAGAAAAAACCCATACTGTATAGTCGGCTATAAAAGGCCCAGACATGAAAAGTATAAAACAATTTAAAGTGAGAAAACTAACCTCTGATGTCTATTCATAGGAACATTTCTAACGTAATACTGTTGAATTTAGGTGTGGCATCGTGTGTGCCAATCCTTATTCAAACAAATAAAAAAAAAAATTTAAATAAAATCTTATTTGAATATCAATTTTACCATCTTACCTTTATTCGATTTCCAGTTGCATTTTGTAATTACACCATGATTTAAGGTTATCCAAAACATATTTTTGAAATTTTAGAACACAGTGTATGTACTAATTCTTGTTCAACCTTTAGCATATCAATGTTACCACGTGTACAGAGATTTAAATAATTTCAATAAATATTTATATAAATATCCATAGCTGTGTGACGTACAATGTCAAAAAATATGTTCATGCATATGAACAAGTACAAATGAGTCAATTGCAAATTTAAAGTTCATGTCGATATTGTTTATGGAAGTATTAGTGGCCATTCCACGAGGGTCATTCACGACTTCTTTCTGATATGAATAGAGTATTATCATAACACCTAAAAGCAATTTTTTATTTAGGTTATTGGTTTTTTGAGAGGAATAAATAAATTAACCTGTCTGTCTGCTTGTTTTGACAAACTTTTTTGGCAATTGTCTTGTAGCTTCAAACTGAAGGGTAATTTATCACAGGGAAAATTCCTCATAGGCAGGATTTTCTGGATGACTTTGCAGTTAAGCCTATTTAAGAGAGTTTTTACCTTCTCGATAAACCAATCTCTTCCTCTTAGAAATTTTGGAATTTACACTGCATCCTATTGTTAATTTTGAATAAACATTAAAGTATGCATTTTCGTTAATTATCTATTGCATAAAGCTTTAAATGGTATATGGTCAGGAGAGCGTTTCAAGGAACAATTCAAGCAGACAGATCAGCACTTAAGTCAATTTATATAAATCTGCATTGTTTTGCTATATGTAATACTATTTCGAAAAAAAATACCATGTACTGACAGTAAATCATCGACACCAATGAACGCTAAACAAGCATCACACGAGTTTTTTTTTTTTTTTACCAGGAGTCTGTATAGGTGACCATTTGGAAGGTCATATTTCTTATTTGATGGACTGTCACATCTTATATGTCTCATCTTCGTACTGAATAATTCTGTCTTATATTTTATCATAATCATTACCGTCTCCTCGGAGACGGTCTTATAAGTTGAACGATGGACAGTCTTCGGGCTGAATGCTTTCTTATTACCTGATATGAAGATACTACTGTCTCTTTCATAGTAAAAGTCTGTTGATTGGTTGGGGAAATTTTAAACCTAGTAAATGTCCTTCAATCCCGCAGAGTGTCGGGTTTGAACTCTTTATTTTAGTTATTAAAGTTGCATCGTGATCAATCATGTATATCGGTACATAGGAACATTACTCCATAAATAGCCGAAACTCCTGCAATTTTGTAATGTATAAAAACGCAAACGTGGTCATTCCATATTTTATCTAGTTGCTCAATCGTTGTTATGAATGTTTAGAGTCATTATAATTTATTTACTCCCTCGTTTCACTCCTCCGAAAATAAAGTTTTTCTGAACTAGATATCGTAGAAAAAACCAAACACAGTATAGGGTTGTGCGTTCGCTACAAGATCGCATTTAATTGAACATGTTCAAACATAAATATATGCAATCAGCCATACATAATGAATCAATTTTTACTATAAACAAGTCGATAAGAAATGATAAGGTTACATATAATATGCGTAAATGGGGTGGAAGGGTAAGGAATAGTATACCAAACTAACATAGTCCTTACTATCTTGTAACGAGCGTCGCATTGGTCAAACACACCTCAAATCTTCCTTATATACTGACTGCCAAAATCATCCGTGCAGAAAGGAATTCAATGGGTATTACCCTATCTCATTTAAATATAGAAAGACCGTTATATATAAAACATAGGAACGTAAAGAAATGTATTGACACGTATATAAAAACCTAGAGACACACCGCACATGCTGTTTTTCCTCGGTTATACGGGTATAACCAACGATTAATATTGATTAATACGGGAATAATTTACAGGAGGGTTTGCGCTGGGCTAGACGATGTCTAACTCTTCTTACCGTTGCAAGATAGCAGAATGTGAAGAACATTAAACGAGTGGATAATGATAAGAAGAAAAAAACAACTCTCAGATTATAAAAGCAATTATTTGTGCATGTTAATATATTTTAATTTCTAAATATGATTTAAAGGAGATGTGAAGTATACATAAATAATTAAGACAGGCAACCCAATTAATCGACACACAAAACTCCTTACTTCCTTAGTTCAAACAGCGCATGCCTCTTACAAGTTATAAAGTCTTCTATAATGAACATATTATGTCAGTACAATATTTTTTAGCTTTTAACCCTCCCAAGTCTAGCTAGGTATAGAAAAATTATGAATAAATGTTAAAACAATGAACAGAGTCAGAAACAAACGTCTTATACTTGTTTCTGAGATTTATTAACTATTTATACTAAACATGCTATACGAAAAAGAGAAAGAAAATAGATATGCATCTAAAAGACGAAAATACTGTTTGCATTGGATTATTTGAAAATGTTTGTTTTCTAGAAGAATTTAAAATCATGTATACACATACAAACACTATGATAATAAAACAGAAAGACATCTACACGTCGATATATAAACGCGTTCCCACAAAAGAATATGTTAATTCAGCATGTTTAGCTTTAAATGGTAAGTAAGATAAAGACCTTATTTTTCTTCCAATATCGATCAAGTCCATTATGCGACAAAGTGAAATAGAACGAATTTGGTCGAACGTTCGAAAGTTACGTTGGAAAGTATACCCGAAAAAGGCACCAAAACAGACTTAATTTTATGGATTTCAAAGAAATTTAGGCTTGAATGGTATAAAGCGCTGTATTCGACAAACTAACGAGCTTAGTCGGATATTTCATTTATCAGAACATGTATTTATTATAAGCATAATGTTGCAAGATTTTTTTTTGTCGACGTGTTCGCTAGCGCTGCTTCCTGTTCTGAAAATGAATGGAATTCGCGGCCTGCCTTCTTTGTGTTTGCTGGGAAATTGAAATTGATGCTAAATGTTTAATCAAAGAATGATATCTAATCTATAGTTATTGTTTTTAAAATGTTTCATTGTTATCACAGCCATCTCAATAAAAATTTGAATTTTAAGCTCGATATACTAGTATCTTATTTTGACCTCGTCCAACTAACTCCTATAGACTTAAAACGTTGATGAGTTGATTTATCGGGATTATTGTGACCAGGGACCAGTACATTAACTTTATTAGGCCAATGCTTAAGCTAAGTTTTTCTTCATCTCAACACTACTCGTTTTAATAAGTTTTGAATGACAAAAGGCAGATAAAACTTTGTTCAATATAAGTTTTAAGGATCATTTTGAAAAAATGTGAGAAATCTTTTGAAAAATAATTTTGTGTTCTTTAATGATTAAATTTTACACTCTATACACATTTCGAATCCTACTATGAATGCAACAGATACAGGCGGAAATGACCATACTTTTCTAACATAAATAAATAAACAACTGATCCTGGAAAAAGTAAATGAATAACATATCTTTTTGAAAACAAATAATCGATAAACAGATACAAACGCAGATGATTGAGTAAGTAACCTCCCTTTTTCGGTGTTTTATACATTCCCCCCACATGCATTTGTCTCTGAAAAAAATGTCATTTATACCTTGATGCTATATTAAGTATAATAAAATGGAAAAAAATCAAAGACAAGTGCATGTGATTCCCCACAAAAAAGAAATAGGAAAATCTCAAAATTAGTATTTGTAATTCACTACACAATGCTATTCTGCAAGGAAAAAACATTTTCAAATGTCATCAGCTATGAGACGGCTAGCTTTTTAGAAAAGCTATTACATTTGTACCTGTCTAGATGTGGACTTTGAACAGCTTTAAAATGAAAATAACACTTAATAAGCCGATTCAATGGGATGACATGTTGTTGATTTCGGTTTTTACCTGGTAGTTTTGGTGTGCGTTATACAAAGGTTCAACCAGAAACCTACAGAAACATGACATTCCAAATCTAACTAAAATTTATTAAGTTATAACAATAACGAAACTCAAAGTTTATGTTTGAGATTTAAGAATCGACAAATTGTTATATTTTTGCTATAAAACCTGATTTTGCGACGGAAAATGAAGCAAGTAAATCGGAAATACTATAACTTTTTCATTTTTCTTTTGTTGTTCCGTAATTTCCCTTTCATGTCGATAAGTTTTTGATTCCACCTTGGAGTTTGTTTAGCTCATGCATTATTTCGTATTGTTTTGCATCAGGTTTATTTCTAATTTTCAACCATAAATGTTTATCAGACACAATTGTTTAAGGATAGAAGATTTTAAAAACCTTTTTTCACGAAATGATTACACTGTCGGGATATTGGACTGATTGGACACACCCGGGATTGTCATCGCTGGAGACCGTATTGTGACCGCTATATGGCTATATTTGGGTTATTTGTGTTGCTGTGTTTCAGTGATATTTACCTAACATCTCCTTCTTTCGTATTATAATGGCCTTTACGGCTATACAAATATTACATCGAATCAAATCAAATCTTTATTGCACCAAACTTAAAATATAAAGTTTGAGACGCAATATATTTACCATAATAAAATCAAATATGATACGTTATTGCTAAATATGTACTAGTATGTAAATAAAAAAATAAAAACACTTTAACATGTTTAAAAATACCCTGTTTTAGTGAGTGAGAAGGGAACCTAATATATTTTGCATAGGATGGTGTCGCTGAGCTTAATATTTGTGACGCACACTTATCACTCGTCAAAATATTTAATTCCTTAATGAATGAGTGTTTAAGATGAAACAATTACAATATAATTTCAAATATAATATAAAAGTAAATTAAAAATAGGTTAAACAAAGTACATAACATGATTAATTTTGATTTAATTGATCAATATATAATATCAAAGTAACTGAAATAAGTAATTTGTAATAATAAAATATTCAATATGACCCATTGTTTGTTATTCTGGACCCTTTATTGGACAGTACACCTCACAGCATACCAATTATTAATTAAATGTAAATAGTAACTATTGTAAATGCATATATGATCATATATATCTATAACTCTATATAAAGTAATCTAATTTAGTATTGTATTCCTGATTTTATTTAAAACCTCTAATAATTGACAAATTATTATCAAAATATTTTACCCCCATATTTGACTGGGGAATAGAAATATGGTCACCATTGGTATCCTCCGACCGACGGTAAAACCCTCGCTAAAGTCGGGCGTCCGTTTGGCTGTGCGGGATGTACAAATTCGCAGTCACGTCCGGTCAGAATGGGGACGTTAAATCCGATGCCTTGTGTAAAGAGAGTGCCACGTTCTTTGCACGTTCAGAACCCTTGCAACAACTCTTTGAGGGGTCCGTAGGTGGCCTGTTGCAAGGCTAAATTTCTGTACTTATCCAATGTGCCCTCATTTTCCTGTGGCAGTCCAAATTTCCTCGACCTTCATCCCAGACGGCCTCTATTACTAGACCTACCTATTGTATTTATTGTTAACTTGTTCTCGTCCTGAACATGCATGAAATATTTGCCACTGGACGTTAAGCAACCAACAATCAATCAATCAATCAAAATATTTTTTGCTTATATATTGGCGAGTTTTGGAAGTGTCCATGGGCCACTCGATATCCTCAGAACCACGATTCTCGGAACGTCTCGAAAATTTTCCATCATTTATACAGGTAGTTATTTACGTCTTTGATACGGTCCCTTTATGAATAGGCTACCACGTGACATTGTATAAAACAATAAAGACTAGCTTGCATTCTAAAATCATTTATATGTTAGAACCTATTTGCCTTTTTACAAAACATATATGTTTTTAATTATGTGAATATTTATTGAATATCAAGTATAATGATAACGCAATTATATAATTCATGCTTTGAGACGGTCCCTCTACGCGTTGTGTGTGTAGTATTTTATAAACATGGGAATAGTTTATTGATAAACAATGACCCAGAATAAACTGATTATTTCTGAACGTTTATCATTTGATATTTAGTATTTCAATCATAGCATGAGAAAATGTCGGAAAGCATGAAGAAAATTAAGAAAACGATATTTCTGTTAAAAATATTTATCTAAGGTCGGAAACACAGTGGTCGGAAAGCAGAAAGATAATCAAACAAAAGGATTTTTCTTTTTAAAAAAATACCTAATTTCATTAATAGATACTACTAGTACCAGACTAAGAGAATATTCATTGTTAAGGTAAAACTGAGACTGAATTTATTCCTAATAATTATAGAATATAATTAAAATTGTAATGTATACTGCATTATGTCTCACAGGTTTGATCAGTCATTACATTTATGAAAATTATATGTAACGTATGAGCACCAATGAGCAGGGGTGCGTACCCAAAGTTAGCTAAATAACTAAATTTTAAACGGTCGTGAATGAAAAAATACTTGCGTGGTTTCAATTCACAAGGATTTTAAATCCTTGCATCTCACAAAAAAACGTAATTAATATTTTACAATAATCATAACAAAATTAATTACTATCATAATGCCAATTATTTTATACCGTGTAAGAAGGGATTTATAAGTCTCTACTTATATTTTGTATAGCAATATATTCATATAGTGGAATGTTAGACTTTAAAAAGAGATTCATTTGATAAATAAAATGTCCATCCGTAAATACTTGACATTTGTGTGTATTGATACTATATTCAAGCCATTTTCGGAAAAAAGTTCACTAACAGGAATGTATGTTTATTATAAAATTTCAATTCTTTTTTTCTTTTATTAGTTCAACCTTATAGCATCTAAACATTTGTACTATGGTACGGTTTTGAAAATTGTATTCATCGTGGTGACCAGCTATCCTACACGTCTTGATTCATTCACATTATACATCACCCTGTTCACACGCACACTATCGGTTTGCGTTCACAATGTCAATGAATCCGGAGTCAAAACACTTGAGGTAGGTAGTTTGACATCCGAATTCAACTATTGGATTAATATATATGTTGACGCAAATGCGTGTATTATCCAGAGTATCAGTGCGTATGCTTTCTATTTACTATTTCTTGCGCAAAAATACCACGTTCATGCATAAATATTTATTTCACTCACGAATGCGAATTTTCGCTTTTCTTATCTAAATTCAGGACACGGCAGTAAGAGCTTGACATGTGACTCTCAAGCACGGTCATCATTGCTTACGGTATTCTGACCTCTAGCTGTTTCTCTTTTGTTTTCTTTTTTGAGTCACTGTCCTTTTATAAACTTTGACATTTTCGAAATGCCAAGGAATTTCTACCCAAGGAATAGATTACTTAACTTCGTACTTATTTTGTCTTTTTAACTATTTTTATTCGAGCGTCACTGATGATTATTTGTAGAGTTAACTCGCGTCTGGCGTACAACATGTTAATCCTGGTATCTTTTTATATCTACTTGTCTTTTTATATAAATTGGCACTTTTGAGCGTATGTTCAGGTATTCATAAAACTTCTGAAAATAAGATATTCTTTAAAACCAAGTTTCCCTGTAGAATATTTGGATTGATTTAAGTAAAATCAGGAAATCCTTAAAATTTGAGATGTTTTATGAAACCAAAATAAGTCTCTATATAAGAGGTCCAAATGAAGCTGGTGTGTTACTCTCAAGAAAAAATATACGAAACCTTCTTATAAAAGAGGGACGAAAGGTACCAGAGTAACACACCAGCTTCATTTGGACCTCTTATATAGAGACTTATTTTGGTCTCATAAAACATCTCAAATTTTAAGGATTTCCTGATTTTACTTAAATCAATCCAAATATTCTACAGGGAAACTTGGTTTTAAAGAATATCTTATTTTCAAAAGTTTTATGAATACCTGAACATACTCTCAAAAGAACCAATTTATGCATGCCATATGGTTTCACTTCACATAGAAAATGGACTTTAAATGTATTTATACAACATCTACCATGAGTACAGACAGCTTCAATAACGAGTTGGGAATATTAAGGCATCCATGCAGGAAACAAAATATAAAGATATGATAGATAAAATAAATGCATCAAGATTATAAAGAAAACTGAGTGCTTAAATTTATATTGCGATTGGTTTGTGCAATTTGCATTATACATCCGGTTTGTAGAAACTGGGATTTGCAATAGGATTATGAAAAAATGATGTACAATCCCAAGTAATAAATGAAATAGTCGAGCTTTAAAATGTATATTCAAATAGTAGCTGTATATACACTTTTCTATTCACAACTATCCAACATTGCTGTCAACTGACTTGTGCAAGAATGTACACCCTATTACATATATTTAATAAAGATAGTTTAACTTCAACATTATCTTCTTCTATTCACAGTCAATTATTTCAATTCAAAAGCAAACAAAAATTCAGCAACAAACTTTTGGTGACCAGTCAGCGGTCTTAGGTTCACGTGTTGCTTTTCTTTTTTTAAAGAAAGCAACTTGTATCTTCATTTCCCATTAACCAAATAAACAGAGATTTGTTATCAAGTTTTGAAATATTTTTATTTTTACTAAATATTTTGTTAAGATAGGGATTTCTAATATAACCAAAGCTTTACATGTTAAAAGAAAATGCATCTCATCTTCTATTTCCTCATTACAGAGTTTGCATATTCTATTTTCTAGTTTTATATTAAAGCAACGACCTTTTTCTATTTCAAGTTTGTGAGCTCAAATTCTAAATCTTGTTAAAACACATCTTTGAAGATATGGTTATTTCAATAAGTATGGCTCAAAATTAAAGTTTGGTTTGAATAATCGATACGTTCGAAGTTTATTTCCAGAGGTCTTATTTTGTCTTTTATCATTGAATAATTCTTTCTTCCATATGTAACAATCATTTAAATATAATTTCTTTTTCACCATATTCTTAATGTTTGTTTTAGATGAGAGTACTTGATACTCTTGTAAATCAAGCAATTTCAGGATAGCATGAATACAACTAGTCCAAGAATTCTTCCCAGCTTTCGATAATGTATTTGAGAGAGAGTATGCATTTGTTAATAAAATATTATTTGTCATATGAATTCTTTTCCAGTATTTGATCATGTTTGTTAAAAATATCTAACATTAGAGGATAACGACCTAATTCACCAAATATGGCCAAATTTGTTGCATGCTTATTCGCTCCTAATGTAAATCTGCAGAATTTTAGATGCACTTTCTCTATTTTTAGATCTTTACACAGTCTATAGAAATAATTTAGTTCTGTGTCATTCTTTAACTTCTTTGAACTAAAACAACCCCATATTTCTGAACCATATAATAATACGGTTTTCACTGTGTGATCAAAAATGTGCATTAGAGTGGAGATATTAGATTTATATTTAGTAAAATATTTAGTATATTTAAAGAAAGCTTTTAAACCTTTTTTTATATGACATATTTTTGGCTTCTGAAAAGCTGCCAGATGCACTAAAAGTTATGCCTAGATAAGTATAATGTTGGGTATTTTGGATGTATGTGTCTTTATATGAAAGCTGTGCATCTTTAATACGGCCAGATGTATTTAAAAACTATAGATTTCGTTTTTTTTTAAATTAACTTCTAAACCCCAATTTTCACAATAGATTTCCAGCTTATTTAATGCAGTCTGTAAGCCTTTTTTAGATTCAGAAAGCAGTAACAGATCATCAGCATAAAGAAGACAATTTAATGAAATATTTGATAGCAATTCTGGGTCACAGGTTTCATCTAATAAAGATTTAAAATCATTAATAAATATTTTAAAGATACTCGGGCTCAGATTATCGCCTAGTCTTACTTCAATACATGATCTAAAGTCAGCTGTTAACATGTTTCGTGTTTTTATACATAGTATGTTATTAGAATACATACTTTTGATTATATTATAAAAATGGGTTCCTACTCCAATTTTACTAAGTTTATATAACAGTCCTGTATGATTAACAGTAGCAAAAGCTCTTCTAAAGTCAACAAATAGATATAAGAAGATGTGGTATGAGTGCCAATGAGACAACTCTCCATCCAAGTCAAAATTTAAACCATTATAGGTCAAAGTACGGTCTTCAACACGGAGCCTTGGCTCACACCGAACAGTAAGCTATAAAGGGCTCCAAAAATTACTAGTGTAAAACCATTCAAACGGGAAAACCAACGGTCTAATCTATATAAAAAACGAGAAACGAGAAACACTTATGAACCACATCAACAAACGACAACTACTGACCATCATATATGTATATAATGGTTTTGAGCCTTTTTGTGTGTGTTTGTCTATTAGAGTTTTAGGACAAAAAGATGATCACTTGTCATTTTACCTTTAGAGAAACCAATTTGTTCTTAGGATATAATGCCGTGTTTTTCTAAATATTTTTCAAGTCTGTTATTTAATATTCTAGTAAACAACTTACCAATATTACTACTTATAGCAATTCCCCTGTAATTACTAGGTTCTTTGGTGTCACCTGACTTATGTATAATAGTTAAAAAACTTTTACACCAAATCTTAGGAAAAATTCCACAAGTAAGGACATTATTAAATATTTTCAAAAGGGGTTGGGAGAAATGTAGAAAAACCATATTTTAACATCTTATTTGAAATTTGGTCAAATCTGCAGGGTTTTTTATTTTTCAAAGATTTCAGTGCATCAAGAACCTCTTTTTCAGAAATTTTAAAATCTAGTTCATTAAATTGTATACATTTCTCTGGTTCAGCTAGTAATTTATCTAGATCCTGGTTATTTATGTTTTTGCGTTATTTAATTCCCTGAAATAGTTGAACCATTCTTCGGCTGATATATTGTCTTGTGACTGTCCTCTAGAATCTCCACCGTCACTTACAAATTTATTCAGAAGTTTCCAATAAGCTTTTGGATTATTATCTTTTAAAGTATCAAGCTGATTTACTAGATTTTGTCTATAGAGTCGTATCGTGGTTTTCCTAGATTTTCTATAATGTTTTATAGCACTAAAATAAGATGATCTTATATATGGATCTTTATTGAATTTTTTAAACAAATTTTCTTTATCAATAAGTTGCTTTTTAAGGACTGATAGAGATTGATTTTCCCAATTAGGTTTTTTCTTTTTCTTATTAGATTTTTTTCAAACTATGATGTTTCTTTCTTAGACTTTTGTTTGCTACATCATAAATTACCTGATTAAATTTATTAATTAAAGAATTAATTCCTGATTCTGTTTGATCAACATGCAATTTCATGAAATTAGACAGATCATTCTGAATTTCTAATGAAGACAACACATTTTGGAATTCAGCAGAACATTTATCTGTCCATATATACGAAGGTGGAAGAGGTTCAAGAGGACAGCCACCATGGTGACAATCATATTTGACAGAGTATTTCACATTTAACATCATAGATATTTGACAATGGTCAAACATGGTTCCGTAAAATCATGTACATGAAAAAATGAAACATATTTTACTAAATATTCAGATACAATGAAATAATCTATGACACTACTAGCATTAGGTTGATTTGAGGTGTACTGTCCAAAAGTATCTCCGAATGTTCTACCATTTAGAATTCTTAATTTATCTTGAATACATAAATCAATCAAATATTTTCCCCTTTGAGAAAGCATATTATCTAGACTACTTCTAGAGGGTAAATCTAAATCGGGGCTGTATGAATTAAAAAGGGGTGTGTGATTTGAACTATCCCCTTGAATTAGGTCAGGATCATATCCGGTCCTGGCATTAAAACCCCAGCCAATATTATATCCCCATCTTTGGAGTGCTTTGAAATATCTTTCTCAATTAGTGAGAGAATGTCAGCATCTAATTGGCGACTATAAGTTGATTCCGCTGGTGGGTCATATAAGAAACATATACAAATATATCTTGATATTCCAAAAAAAAAAATCTAATTTTAACCAGATGTAATCACTGGTTTCATGTTCAAGGAATTTTACCCCTTTTCGAATATCTTTTTTGATAGAAATAGATAATCCTCCAGATCGCTTTCTACTTCTAGGAGATTTAGGCCTAATTAAGTTAATCACATCAAATTCAGGTATTTTTAGGCAATTTTGCAAATCACAATGAATTTCCATTAGACAGAATATATCCTTATCAGAGACCAGACTAACACACTCTGGGTCTTCAAACTTAATAAAATCTTTTGATTTATACTCATTGATATTCCAACTAGCAATATGAAGTGATGTTTTGACTCTGTAATATTTGACAAATAATTATAAGTAAATAGTATTATGAATATACAAACAAATAAGATAACCAGCCTTTGTAAATATCACACACTCACACATTAATTCTTTAACTAAATCTTAGGTCTTTAACCGAATTATGCTACCTTGACCCATTTCTAGTCAAGTAGGTGAATCCGATACTAGTGGATATCGACCTTGGATATGATACATAGGTAGCCGTTGTGCACAGCTCGTGTTTTTCTTTGTTTTGCGTGCGTTTTTTTGGTATTTTTTTTTTAGGGTAGGAGGTAAACAAAAAGTAAATCCATTGAAAACTAAAAGAAAATAAGGTTGTAATAGGGGGACGTTTGAATTTGAATTCATTTGTACATCATACTGATGTGCTGTTTTCTAGATAATTCTTTTTTAACTAGAATAATTTTATATTTAAAATTGCTTAAAACTGTGTGTATTTATAGTTTGGTAAATGCGATTTTAGTTTAGTGTATTCTTTTGTGCTGGCTAGTATGTTTTTATGACTTGACGCGGCAAAACAAATCAAAATCAAATTAAAAGACAGACGGGGCCTAACAAGAAGGATAGGGAAAATGTTCACCTACCATACAGAGATGAATAGCGTGAAACTATATTAAAAAGATTGCTTCGCCGTAGCGAAATGTCCTCCGCTGCTGTGAAAACGAAGAATTAAACTGTTTTTCACACTAGGGCATTGTTGTTAGAGATTCAAAATATGGTTAAAGTCATATGAAACGAGTTGAATGCCGTACGGTGACCTATATATATATATAGTTATTAACATCTATGCCATTTGATCTCTGGTGAAGAGTTGGCTGTCTCGTTGGCAATCATACTACATTTTCTTGTTTCTATATTTATATATAAATAAGTAGACTTGCTACAATTCCCTTTCTTTAATTTCTTTCTCACTAATGTATATGTTTACTGTAATCTGCCTTGCTACTTAATGCCCCAGTACACTGATTGTCAGTATGATTTTTCATAACTTCTTTCATTTATTTCAGTGAGAATAAAATTAAATAACTTACCCATTTAAGAGTTTATTTACTGATCTGTATAGTAAGTTTATATTTACTTTCAGTTCAGTGTCCTATAGAACATTGAACAGACTGACATGACTTCATTATCGACCAACATTTGCTAACTGTATATATGTAACAAAATTTATCACGAGGAAATACACTGATATTGTAGTGAGAGGCCTTGCGGAGGCAAACTAATGTAGACTATAAATACATTTTTTGGTTTTAAATTGTAACGACGTATTTGCGCACACCAAGTTTTGACCCAACTTATTTCATCTTACATAAATATATGGGTTTTCATTAAGTTTAACTCTCTCATTTCATGAAATTATAATAGAAAGATTTTGGATTTTGTTTATCCTATATAACTAACTAACTAATTTTTTTCAGTATAAAATCCAGTACAAAAGGATCATCGCTGAAATACATGAAAACATAGAAAAACAAAACAAAAATAAAACATAAAGAGACAATTGTGACACTTATTACAAACAATAGACAAAACAACCACTTCAATATTATGCAATTATTCCACTGATGAATTTCTAATAAAAAAACATTTGTCTATATATAAAAGAAATCTGTTGAGAACATCAGTCTCCGAACAGTTCATTAAATATCTAAATTTATCAAAATTATCTAAATTACAAAAACATGGTATAATATTAACAATGTCATCATTAAACTTTTTCCTCTCGTCTTGATAGAGGTTACATTCACATATAAAATGAAACTCATCTTCAATTTTGTTATCAATACAATGTTTACATATTCTTTGATCCAAAGGCGTATTATTATATATATGTGTATATATATATATGTATAAATTTATTTTCAGAAGTGACGAACATGTTCTGAATTTGAACATGGTCATTGAGGTTGCACTCTTGTAAATATAGACAATGCGATTTCCCATAGGAACTCCTTTTACACCTAAAATTGTGCCACTTTTACTACACAATCTTATCCTGGTATGAAAAGTCACGTGCACTACGTTTTTTTAGCAAAGGTCAAAACATGTAGGATTGTGTGGCATATTTTCGACATTTATATGCATCGAACTACCCGTTTCCATTCTTTATTCTATCTAGAGTTAAAGCTAATACTAAAATCACGTTTTAGTCCTTTTATTTTAAGTCTTCTTGACCGCTATCAAACTGTTGTATTGTTAAATTCCCAAGTAGTGTTAATATGGAGATCCAATCTGGAAGTATTTTAACAAAACAAAATATTTATGAATATAAAGTATCTACTCAAAAGAGGTTTGATGTGTGAATCGCTATATATTTACCAAAGGTGCATACGGACAGGACAAGTTTTATATTTACTAGATATATCATTTGTTTACTATAATTGCTAAGCAAATAACGAATGTTATTTCTATATAAAAATAAGGAGATGTGGTATGATTTCCAATGTGACAACTATCCACCAAAGTTTAAATGAAGTGAATGTAAGTAATTATAGGCAACCGTACGGCCTTCAATAATGAGAAAAAAACCCATACCGTATTGTTTATAAAAGCCATAATAGGCTCCGACATGAAAAAATATGAAACAATTCAACTGAGAAAACTAACAGCCTTAATTATAACAAAACGATTTACGAAAAACAAATTATGACAGACATGATCCAACGACAACCACTGAACTGCAGACATGCACATACAGAATGTGGCGGGGTTTAACATGTCTGGAGGCACAACTCTCCCCTAACCTGGAACAGAGGTGTAACGTTATAACACAAGAACAAACTACAAAACAATAAACGAAAAAACAAATATGAGAAACAGCATTAAACGACAACCACTCAATTACAGACTCCTGACTTGCGACAGGCACATATAGACTGTGGCGGGGTAAAACATGACTGAAGGCGCCAACCCCTCCCCTTACCTTGGAAAGTGGTGTATGAGCACAATATAAGAACAAACTATAAAAATCAGATTAAAAGGGCTTATAAAAAGCAGAAAAACATCTAACAAAAACACAGACCGGACGTGGAAGGGAATTTATACATCCATTAACAACAACAAAAAACACAAAGTACAGATCTGAGAGAACTAGCAGTTACTGACAGCTAGTTCAAAGCCAATGACAACTTATAAAAAAAGCATGTAACTAAGACTGAAATATCAATCAGTACACACCCAACATCCAATCTGTGCCACAGATGACCACAGATATATATGTCAGTTGTCGTAACCACATTTTTCGTTTATGACATCACCAAATGCGACCTATCATCGTTTGTTTCCTTGAGCAACACGACGGGTGCCACTAGTGAAGCAGGAACACAGTGCCTACCTTTCAGGGGCACCTGAGACTCCCACGTCTCCCCGATTTTCAAGCGAAAATTCAGATTTGTCTTTACACAGTGATTTCTTTAATTCATACATTCAATTTCAAATCCACTTCAAGAAGCTGAAGATGTTTATGTATATATAACATTAACGATACCTTTTTTTCTGCACCAGATGCGCATTTCGACAATAAATGTCTCTTCAGTGATGCTCGGGGCCAAAATGTTTGAAAATCCAAAGCTTATTAAAATATCAAGAGCTTATAATTAAACCAAAAATGACAAAAATGTATAACCAAAGTCGGACAAGGAATCAGAGCTTTGCTAGAGGGAGATATATTCCTTGATTTGAATTAATTTTAAAACTTTGTAACGGCAAGTTTTAATATTTAACAGTAAAATTTTCATTAAAATCGGTCAAGAAAAAACTGCAGGACAGTTAAAAAAGAGTGTTTTTATGTAAAGTTTAGTGCATTTTCAGAGATTTGAAATTCTTTTGACCTCTGACTGTAATTACAATTTCTCAAATAAATTTACGGGAAACATCTTTGTGAAGTTTAGTCTAGTTGAAGGTAGGTATGACTAGTGAATGCAAATGATTTTAAATGATGATTGCTATGCTTTAGCATGCCATCTTAATTGAATGAAACTGGTAGATGGATCACGTATGCATGAATCTTTCCATCAAAGTCTAGTTTAGTATTTAAGCATAGCATAACAGCTTTTGTCCTGCAAAACATTTTCCAATTGAATCAGTATAGGATTCATCTACGTTTGTACATGCATCATTTGAATTTCATTATTATTTTGCCATTATTGTTGGAATATTATTTTTATATATCTTTAAACCTATTCATTGTATACCAAATTAAAAACAAGTGCTCCAAATCTGCTCTCGCGAACAGTCAATCAACGATAACGCCAGTTCTTGTATCTACAATGCACCCATAAATATATCCTCACCCGTTCTATTAATGTTTTGATATCAAAATTAAGAATGGAAATGGGGAATGTGTCAAAGAGACAACATCCCGACCAAAGAGCAGAAAACAGCCGAAGGCCACCAATGGGTCTTCAACACAGCGAGATAATCCCGCACCCGGAGGCGGGCTTCAGCTGGCCCCTAAACAAAAATGTGTACTAGTTCAGTGAAAATGGACGTCATACTAAACTCCAAAACATATAAATAAACTAAAATTAAAAAAACATACATGACTAACAGAGGCTCCTGACTTGGGACAGGCGCAAAAAATGCGGCGGGGTTAAACATGTTTATTGAGATCTCAACCCTCCTCCTATACCTCTAGCCAATGTAGAAAAAACAAACACACAGCAATACGCACAGTAAAACTCAGTTTAAAAGAAGTCCGAGTCCGATGTCAGAATAGGTAACAAAAGAAACTAAGAAAAATGACAATTATACATAAATTAACAAAGGACTACTAGCAGTTACTGACATGCCAGCTCCAGACCTCAATTAAACTGATTGAAAGATTATGTCTTCATCATATGAAAATCAAGCACAATCCCTCCCGTTAGGGGTTTAGTATCATACCATCATAAAATATATGAGAAGAACATTACCCGTATCATGCCAACAACTGATTTTAGAATAAATGTGTTTATTTCCGATCCAAAGACCCTATGAATGAATCAATATTAATACCAAAATATGCCATCTTTAATGACCTGACAACAGTATCGTAACTATATCCCTTCTGAATAAGTCTGTTTAAAGGTTTGGTTAGCTTTAGAGGTGAATACTGACATTTTTGTGCTTTGTAAAGAATATTACCATAAAAGATTGGGTGTGAAATACCTGAACATATAAGATGTCTGCATGTTGATTTATATTTACGAATGATGTCCTTGTACCGATGATAAAATTTAGTAAATGTTTTGACTAGTTTGTGATATCGAAAACCCTGGTGTAATAATTTTTCAGTAATACAGAGATTTCTTTCGTTAAAATCAAATACGTTATTTCAGCGAATCGAACAAGTTGAGATATATAAACACATGTAAGATGGTGACAAGGGAACGTCACCAACTAAAACTGGATCATTAACAATAGGAAATGAAAAATCATCTCTTTTATCATAAATTGTGGTATTAAGCTTCCCGTTAAAGGTATAAATATCAAGATCCAGGAAAGGGCAGTGTTCATTATTATTATTAGCTTTATTTAAAGTCAGTTCAGCCGGATAACTCTCTTTAGTGTACATACTGAAGTCGTCATTATTGAGAGCCAATATATCATCAAATATCTAAAAGTGTTATTAAATTTTTGTATCAGATGTTGTTTCGATGGGTCTTTGCTGATTTTAGTCATAAATTGTAACTCATAACAATATAGAAACATGTCTGCAATAAGTGGTGCACAGTTAGTCCCCATTGGAATTCCGATAACTTGACGATATACGGAGACTCCATAGCGAACAAAAATGTTATCTAGTAAAAATTCAAGGGCAGTTATAGTATCAAAGCAGGTCCAATTGACATAGTTCTTTTGTTTGTTGTTACTAAAATTTATTATTATAATATTATTATTAATATGTATTTGCATTGTGTTAAATCATAAGTCCGTTACTTGGGTCCTAGAAATGGACTTTTGGTTATATATATAATTTTTTTATATATATACTAGTATACTGTTTGGTCAAGGGAGGATAGACTCACTCGAGAAAGATTTTGGATAAGAAAATTAAAAACTTTGGCACCAAATGGGATCAATGAAAAGGTGTAGTTCTAATTCGCTCAGTGCTTTACATTTGGGTTATATTACATATTACAACGCAGTCTCTGTTGCTATTCCTTTACCTTTGTCAACTCTAAAATTCCAGAATTATACCAGTTTAAATCGCAGGGTACTATTCATTTGGGATGTATAAATACGCATCCACGGTGAATTACTTAACCTTTGTCAAAATTAAAAAAAATTTAAATTAAACTGCTATTTATTTGGGATGTGTAAATGTAAATGCTCTTTTGTTCCGACGTTGGAAAGTTCCGGGCGGAAAGAACTAACTAGCCGAAAAGTTCCGGAGGAACTTATTAACTAGTTATTTTGTTCTTCCTCTGGTTTAAAAGTTCCACCGGAACAAAGTGACTAGTTGAAAAGTTCCAACGGAACATATCAACTAGTTAGAAAGTTCCTTTTTGCCAAATTGGTCAAAACCGGAACTAACAAACTAGCCCAAAAGTTCCAACGGAACTTATCAACCAGGCAGAAAGTTCCATTTGGAGAATTGATGCAAAGTAAAAGCGCAACATATTATATTTGAACCTTTCAAAGGGAAACCAAGATACTGATTACAAAACTCAAAAGGAACTTATCAACTAGCCACAAAGTTCCTCTTTGGCAAATACGTCAAAACCGGAACTAACAAACTAGCCCAAACGTTCCAACGGAACTTATCAACCAGTCACAAAGTTCCATTTGGAGAATTGATGCAAAGAATCACATGAGGAGGGGGTATTCTTCCCTCTCTTGAGGGTACTATGAATACTAAATTTGCATGATAATGCAACTTATTCCGTTTTATGTGAGCTATGAAATACAACTTAAATTTTGCATATGTGTCCCCAAAGAAACCCCTTTCAGTGCGTTGGGTATTCTTGTAAATTAATGATTTGCTCTTATATATACTGATACTCATTCTTCCCCCTCTTTCTACAAAAAGGACGAAATATGGTATATTCGGAACGATGTAACTAGTTGTTCTGTTCCGCCAGAACTATTCAACTAGCTACATTGTTCCGGGACTTTTCAACTAGCTACTTTTTTCCGGAACTTTTCGACTGCACTCGGAATAAAACAACTAGTTGGAAAGTTCCATCGGAACGAAATAACTAGTTGAAAAGTTCCGCCGGAACAAAGTAACTGACGGAACATAGTGGCTGTTATACATACATACGCAGCCTCTATTGTAATTACTTTACCTCCGTCAAATTTGAAATTTGAGTATTGAAATTTGAGTATTATACCAGCTCAAATCGGTCAGTGGTATTCATTGGAAATGCATGCAGTCTCTATTGTAAATACCTAACCTACGTCATTTTTGAAATTTTAGAATTGTACAAGCGTTGTCTGGTTTTAATTGTATAAATTTAAAGATTGTTATATAGTTAAATCAGAATAGATTGATATGATTCATTTTACATCATAATCATACTGATGAAGGATATCTGCATGTTATCCGAAATATTTATAGATGCTTACATTTAATGTTTCCTTTTTTTAATATTGGTGTTGTTTTTGTACACTGTTCAGGCGTTTATATAATTTATTTATTGTGTACAGTTATCGTTACTCGTAACGATCCAGCGCCCTCGTATGAAAGATCGTTGACTTATATCTAGACGTTATATATATAGCCTTGGGCTGTTTTCTGCTCTTTGGTCGGGTTGTTGTTTCTTTGACACATTCCCCATTTCCATTCTCAATTTTATATAAAATGTCTGATTAATAGCCAACGATAAATCTTACGAGGCGATGGATCATATATCCTCGTCTCATGGGTGTTCGTGCTATTAAGACTGCATTGTGACGTCACAATTTCCACTGAAAAAGCATGCATAGTACGAATTCATATGACGTACGAAAACATATGATCTGACCATAAATATGATACAGTACACTACAAAATATAATATATAACAAGCAAGTCTAAAAGGGTACAAAATCACACAAAAAAAAATAGTAAAATCAAGAACAAATATTAGATATTTCGGATAACTAATATCCTTCATCAGTAAGATGTCAAATTATTCTTATCCTGACATGTGGTAGTCGAACTGAAGTAATAATCTTGAACGTTATACAAATTATCACGAATCAATACGCTGGTAAATGTTTTCAATATTGATTTTTGTGAGGAGGAATAAATTCCTTAAAACTGTTAGAGTCCTTTACTGAAGGCTGAGTTACAAGCCTGTTTCTCGGGAAAGTTTTTTGATAAGAAAGTTAAGGACAGTTTCCCCAGAGGGCATTAATGAAAAAAACATAAAATGAGTCCCTACCATCATTTGTTTCCTGTAACTCAGCCTTCAGTACATTATAATATATTGTTCATATATCACAGTGGAACCGTCCCTCTGGTATAAATACAGGCATCATTCTTTAATAAATAAATACTTTTTTTCAAATTTAACTAGGTCAAATGATTTAATTGCTGTAGTCATGAATGGACCCAACAGGTCATACACATGTCCATATAGCAATCCAAAATTAATACATTAAAACTTGACTTTTACAACTATTTTCCCAAAGAGAACCTCATACGACAAAAAAAAAATTAACTTAACTAGGGGAGGCAATTCAAAAACAAAATGCATTTCCTGTACATAGAATGACAATTACAACGTGTGGTGAGTTCAGTCATTCGGTCTTGTGTTACAGTGTCTTGCTCCTACAAAAAAAAAAATGGAAGACGCTTCTTTATAAAACTGTACCTATAATATCCACGAGGAACTCAGAATAAGTATTCATTCCATTTGTGATAGATAATAGATTGATTTTACACCTGATTTGTTACAATTGTACACAATAAACACACATATATATTAGATGATCTTAAATCTTGAAACCTGTTACATTTTGTCGTGGAAGCGAGAGATAGAGGACCTACACTTAACGTCGTCGATGTTATCAGCGGCGTCAAACATTTTGGTGCATATGTTCGTTAGACATCAATCATACATCAATAACGTTGTCAAACCTTCATTGAATTTAACGAGCAACAAACTCTCATTGGATTTGTCGCAGTTTGCTCACTACTTGAACATGTTGAACTCTTGCTGAATAAGAAAAAAAAAATCATTTAACTTTTATACTTGCTAAACTATTACCGAATTGAAATCCTTGATTTCCCATAGCTATGTTACAAACACTTGTATAAAATGCACGTAAAATGTGTGGAAAATGTTCTCAAAATAATGTTGAAAAGCTTCTTTCTCAACTCACAATCAAAAGATTTTTCCTAATCCGATTTGTTGCAGCCAGGTGAATTTTTGTTTTAATGATCTAAAATAATCATGGGTAAACATTTGTCAATTAAGGCAATTTTCTTGGGGAAAAATTTCATTGCAAAGCACCTAAATTTATATATGCGTAACGTTGTTGCGCCGTAAAGCCTTTTAAAAAAGGCGTAGGTTTTCCACGTTTTTGACTACCACACGGTAACAGAAATGTTAATATATTGCAAACGAAGTAGGTGACCCGATGATTATTTTATATCAATCAAATGGAAGTTTATATGTAGTAACAGCATATCATTTTAAAAGGAAAATCTCTGTCCTTGTTTTGGTGTAAAAATTAAATTTGTTTATGATAGAAATTTCCTTAAAACTATCTTAAAAGCATCAAATCGAAAAATCGTCGGATTGGTTTTCACGGCAGAATAAATCAACCTTGAAAATTCAAATTTCTACGGTAAAACTGTACAACGGGTATGGTGTATGTCTGTGATGTATGTTTACACAGTTTTGACTGCTGAATGCCAATTTTTGTCACAACCTATTTTGTCTGTTTGGGTGGCTCAACCAAATTTCCCAATATAACGGAAATACAAAAAATTGTCATACAAGTGGGTGGTTAAGCTTGATATAAAACCAGGTGTAACCCACCATTTTCTTTGGAAAATGTCTATACAAAGTCAGGAATAGGACAGTTGTTTTCCATTAGGTCCGTTGGTTGATTGTTCGATTTTTTTTTGTCAGTATTTATAGACTTTCCCTTTTTGAATTTACCTTGAAGTTCGGTATTTCTGTATACTTTTTTTTGACGTTATGTCTATGTACTTTATAGTGTTTTCCTTACATTTTCAAATGTCTCTAACTCCGAATTTCCAAGTAGATCGGTTACCCACTTAATTTTTTCGATTTTTCATTGTATTTTTAAAAGTTCTTAGTGTAAACAATTTCTTAAAAGAAGTCGCTGGATAAGCCATTTACAAACCTGTTACCATACGACTCAACCTCACTAGTCTACTATAATGTAACATTATAGTAATTGATAAACCTCTAATAATAACGATATTAATAATATTAAGAACACTAAATACACAAAATAAAAACCTTCTTTCCATAAGACATCTCTTTTGTTGAAGGTTATAGCTACTTTTGTTTTTGACACACGCTTTTTCACTAACTGATACTTATGAAAAGAAATGGATTCCAGGACAGTAGGGGATAGAAATACAGCTACATCTATATTGACTTATTCAATAACAATCCTCATTTATATTTAGAAATGTTGAAGGCATACGTTCAAGTATACAGCCACGTCAGGATAGAATGGGGATTTTAAAGTTCAGGGGCGGATCCAGGATTTTTAAAAGGGGTGTATTCCTAAAAACGCGGAATATATACATTATGTACGATAAATACTGCCGAACACAGCGTACGCCTTCTAACCTCTACCCTCCCTTTTCTGCCACTAAAATGCATGCTCAATGATTGGAGAATGCCACCTTCTCTGTACTTTAGAACCTTCCAAAGTAGTGACCATAGTGAATTATTGCTACGTCAAATATCCTATTCAACGTGATCTCATTGTTTAGAAACAGAATCACCTGCCTTTCCTGCCAGTCCATCCAACCACTGACAATGCGAGACCATCATGGGTAGTCAAGGTCGTTAAACACCCCCTAGTAGTAGAAGTCCATCAACAAAATTAAGTGATTTATTCATATATACATGTATTTAAATAAATTAGCATATAACTAACACTTGTCGCTATAAAACCAACAAACAACCGGAAATACATGATTTTATTATTCGGTGTGGGAAAAAGGTACGAAACGAGATTTTTTTTTAATAAATGTATATTTACTGAACCTGTGAAATCAACGACGGTTCTTTTTTTTGTGCACAAAAACGATTCTATTTGGAAATGACGTTATCCGATTAAGTTTTTTTTTGTACATTTAGCCAGTGTAGAAACTTGGTTTTTATTTTATTTGTACCTACGCTGAGGATGAATTTTTACAAAAATAAGGTGTACCATGCATGGTAAAATCTGCAATAAACCACGGATTGTCGTGAATTAATATTCATTCCGATCTTTTAAGCAGGTGAAACATAAGTGGTCTCAACGAAAGATAACCGACTTCAAACAAATAAACATGTTTTAACTTCTTTATTACACTTCACGTAAAAATGCCAGATTTTGATTGGCTAATAAGAAGATAATTTAAACTCAATCCCATGGCTCAATCAAAATTCGATAATTTAGAAGACAATGAATTGAATTTCAATACTTCAATTTTTATATTTCTAAAGACAATACTAAAGGTCTCAGTGACCTTTTTTCATAGATTGTCATAAACAACTACATTTTGCTTCACTTTTTTTTGTTTTTTCCTAATGATTGTAACGATGTTAAGTACATAAAGTCATGAAAGTTTATTACTTTATTAAAAGATAATAATGACAAAACATTCAGGCTTCCCCTCGGTTGACAATTTTTTCTCGGGGTAACAATCTGCTGTACCACCCTCTCAGCTGTTTGTTTTATATAGTGTCTCAACGAATAGAAACATTAGGTTTTAGTAGTGTTTTTCTCCTTCACAACCTTTTCCGGGCCACATCTTTTTTTTTTATCTTATTACAGTGGCTTTATATGCTATTTAACATAAAGGTGTATGACCACAAGATTGTATGTCGTATATCATCATGACCTTCATATGATCTTGACGTATAGCTGTTTTATCCTTTTGACGTATAGGCTTTTGATATTTATCACATCTCATGGGTGCCACACCTTTAGATGATGTGTCGCGTACCATGGCAGATGATTTTTGACCTTTGACCTTCAATGTCATAAATTCTGAAGTCCACCCCAAAATCATATATATTTTTACTTGCCATAGCAAGACCGTTTCAATGCAACTTAGGGTTTTCCCTTTGGTCACCTCATATTATAAATCAATAAACATTTGAAAAGATGGTTCAGATCTCCACCCCTAAGCAATACAAAGTCTTGATTGCCTTGATAAGATCAAAGGGTTTGTTTCTTAGTAAATTGCCGCGCCCTGCATATCGTCAATTGTTAAATAGCTAAAAACTGTTCATATCCACACCCCTAAACCATACATATTTTAAATTGTAATGATTAGAACTTTCAGTGTACCATATATTATTTCGTTGTGGGTCATGCCCAACCCCGTATATTATTATAATACAGGCACATCTCATTAAGATACTGCTGGTGGGGCATTAGTATAGTACCGACACATCTCATGAAGTTACTGGTTTGTGGGGCATTGGTATATATTACCGACACATCTCATTGAATTACTGCTGGTGGGGGCATTAGTATAGTACCGAGATATATCATTAAGTTACAGCTGGTGGGGCATTAGTATAGTACCGACACATCTAATTTAGTTTACGGTTGGTGGAGCATTGGTATAGTACCGACACATCTCATTGAGTTACTGCTGATGGGGCATTAGTATAGTACCAACACATCTCATTAAGTTACAGCTGGTGGGGCATTAGTATAGTACCGACACATCTTATTGAGTTACTCTGGTGGTGGCATTTGTATAGTACCGACACATCTCATTGCCGGAGTTACTGCTGTTGGGACATTGTTATAGTACCGACACATCTCATTGAGTTACTGCTGGTGGGGCATTAGTATAGTACCGACACATCTAATTTAGTTTACGGTTGGTGGGACATTAGTATAATACCGACACACCTCATTGAGTTACTGTTGGTGGGGCATTAGTATAGTACCGACACATCTAATTTAGTTTACGGTTGGTGGGGCATTAGTATAGTACCGACACATCTCATTGAGTTACTGCTGGTGGGGCATTAGTATAGTAACGACACATCTCATTGAGTTACTGCTGGTGGGGGCATTAGTATAGTACCGACACATCTCATTGAGTTACTGCTGGTGGGGCATTAGTATAGTACCGACACATCTCATTCAGTTACTGCCGGTGGTGGTATTAGTATGACACGTGTACTTTTTTTTTGCGTACGCAATTTAAAACTTTCAAGAGAACTAATTAATAGTTTATATAAATCTAAATTCAGTCGTTATATTATATTTTCAGACTTAGAATAAAGTACGTGGTGATGACATTAACTCCAGCCTTCAATTTAACAGAGTACTACAAATTTCTTTTCAAAGTGCACTTTTGGAAGTGTACAGATGAAATACCACACAGTAACATCTCAAATATCATTAATGGAACAATCTTTTATAATACGACAACTTGGAGGGACACAGGATTTTGGCTAATTTCAACTATCAAAGATTCTGCAAAACGATTTTCGCTTTTTACGCCACCACCGACACCATCAATTGGCAAATTTAAACCAGAGATTATTGATCCGTGTGGAGAATCCGTAGAATGGGAATATGAATGGAAGGTTCGACCACTCGTCCTTGTAGTTTATCTTTTGCTACTGACTTTTTCGTTTTTAATTTGTTTAGTGGTTTCTAGAATTGTCAAACGGTGCCTAAAACATGGAGAAAAGTTTGAAAGACATGCTGGCACAAGTGCTACAGACAAAAAGAATGAGTTAGTAGATGACGATGAACATACTGACGATGAACTTGCAGCATTTAAGCCAACACATACGTTAGACCACAGCAATATCACAGAGGACTCAAAGTCTCACATTGAAGAACTGGAACGAGTAAAATCTCAAATATCTATGAAAAATAATAGAATATTATTGCAGTGTCAAGTCTTTACAAAAGTCCCAAGTCACGTTAATCCTAAACCCAGACAAGTACCTGTTCTAACTTTCCTTAAACATACTACCGATTACCTGTTTTCTATGATGGATAAGCTGTTATTGGATAATAGGCGAAGTCCAGGTAGGAGTTCGCCTACTCGTTCTGTTTCTGATCTAGGATTTGGTCAAACATACAACACTTTGAATTCAACACCAAGAAGACCACTGCGTAGGTCAATGAATAGATCTCGCGGCAGCTCACCTCACCTTCCAGAACAAGACGACCAATCAACAGATCCTTTAGAGAAGAGAGCTTGGGAAGAACTGGTTCAAAATATTGCAATGAATAATCATGTTGCTGTTGATTTTGATGTTGATCTAAATATGTCGATTTCTGGAGAATCGACAACAAGAAAACTTCTTCAGTTCTTTTTGAATCAAGGTTCTATAAAAATGGAACAGCTTCAGGTTGCAAATCTTATTGTAAATTATAGCCTGTATCTTGTATCTAAGGAAATAGAAGCAAATTCGTCTGTAGACGGAGTCCAATTTGAGAATTTCAAGTTAACCGGAAGTATGTGCAAAGGACTAAAAGTTGCCCATGCCAGTCAGTTTGACTTTCATATGAACTTTCATGGGAAAGACTTTTATGTTTATGAAATTTTGGACCAACTGAAATCTGAAGAAATTCCTCCTGGAAAGATTATTCTTCGAGCAAAACCCAACAATATTTGCACAGAACCAAAATGTTTAAAGACTGTGCAAATAAAGCAAAAAAATCATGTGTGCCTTTGTGCAAAATCGGTATCATTCATTGCTGAGGAGATGATTGATAGGGCATTGCAAAATCTCTATACTGGAACAAGGTCACTAATCGACCGCCTGCCGTTTCGAATACAGCGTTCTCCATTAGCTAACATAGTTCTTTCAATAGACACCAGAAGCGTCATTGGCTTAGGTCTTTCAGAAATACGAGTACAATTGATTCCCGCCATATTTTTGCCAATATATGGATGGTTTCAACCAGTTCCCCTTTTCGCAACTGCATACTCATCTACGCAACAAGAATACAAAAGTAAAGGTGCTAGAGGACAGGATCCAGTTCCTGTTCCATTAGGTAGATCTGATGTCATCTGGAGTTTAGATCTCAGTTCTTTTGAAGAATTATATTTGAATGAAATAAATAGAAAAATGAAAGCTGCAGGAATACACAGTTGTCACAAAACCTGCATTAAAGTTCTCAAAGTTCTGTTTACAGCTTTATCTAGAAAGTCTTTATTGGATCGAGGCGAGTTGAACACTAATATGATTGAGACAGTTGTGTATTACTTATTGTTGGAGTCAACACCGGACCAATGGGCTTTCTCTGTAATATCTGACAGAATCTCAGACGCTTATTTATATTTAAAGAGTGCGCTTGAATCAGGTAGGCTTCCGAACTTTTTCATTAATAACCCTCACTTGTTAAAACAAATGCCATTTTTGCGTTCGTTTCCTTTTTTGTTGAGAGGTAAACAGAATAATCTACTATCAGACATTAGATTGGAAACAGTTGACAAGAAGCTGAACTTCATGCAAGATAGAATACGTGATAATGGACTAGAAGATTGCTTCAAAGACACTTATTCTCCAGACACATGGGAGTTCGAATTCTTTGTGTATAGTTAAATTACGAAGATAGATTTTTAATTATTGCTGAGATAAGGCTTAACTTTTTCAGATATGAACTATCTGTATTTAACTAGTTCAGTGATCTTAGATGGCTTTAACATTTGCTGGCTGTATGGTTTTGGTCATTATTTTTGCTCAAATTTACCAAAAGGCAATGGACCCCTTCCTCGGTGTATTTATATGGCTTAAACTGAATGATATGTCTGTTCATCTTTCACATTATTCTCTGTAGTCAGTAAATATTATAATATCACGGAATCTGTTACTAAGCATCAACTTGGCGAGTGTAAGCGAGTCATGTATTTTCAGTAGGGAAATTAACCTCTTACTGATGGTTGAACTGAAAAATCATATAAAAGTTTGTGTGTTAGTGAGAGAGAGCAGTACTTCCGGGTTTTTTTGTTTTATGTCATTACATACTGATACTTTTGCATGTAAGAAGTACATAGCTATTTCCCTTGTGCCATTCAGATGTAACCTTTGATTTTACTTACATTCGACTTAGATTAATGCAAGTAAATAAGTTTGATAATTTAACTAGACAAATTTCAAATCGAGTATCATATGAATCACAAAAGTTAAAAAAAGGATTTGGTTTGCGATTTCGATAACTTGAATTTAGAATACGTTAGAGTTAGTTCGCTTAGTTTATGGATAGCAAAAAACAAGTAGTTGTTTGTGGTAAAAGTCTGGGCTGATATGCATAAAACTACTGAAGCTAGGATTTGTTCCGAACGGACGGATTTTTCTATATGTCCTACGATAAATAAATACTACGATTAGATATCTTAAGTAGTTTTATGCATCTCAGCCCTGACCCATACCCCATTCGTGCTTGTATTGTAAATGTTCTTATTAATTTTTAACAGAAATTAGGCGGACAAATGTTACATTGCTTTATTGCTAATATTAGTCTAATAAATTAAATTGTAAATGTCTCGCACTTTTGTCTCGAATGCGACGAATATGAGACATAGGGATGTTAAAACGGTAGCAGCGACTGCGTAAACAAATTGTATAAGAGTTTATATATATCAGAAGGTGGAAGACCTGAATAATTCATATTTCGTATATAGATACCTTGTTTTTTTTAAGTTTCCGTCTGTCGCTTGTCCGTTGTTCTTGGCCTCTTTGTCATGGTTCCTCGGTTGCTTAAAAAAATCTGAAGATTTTAATGCATGATTATCCCATTTACCATGAGTGATAGGACAACTCTATTTGGAATATAGAATCATTGCAATATGAAAAAGTCTGTTAACCAGAGTTCACTTGACTTTTACCATTTTTCATGGATCAATGATCAACGGTAAATCCGTTTCTCAGATACTATAAGCAATATATCAACTATATTTGATGTATGGGATAACAAGGTGAACATGCTCATTTGGGAGGATTCATCAGACCTTGAACTCTTATGCATGAATCATTCATAATGATAAGTTTTTAAATGATACATGCACCTTATCTTAAATACTTGCCACACAAAAATATATTAAAATCCGTAAAACAGGCGAGACATTTCAACTCTTGATGTTTTTTAGGATTGCTGTTTCCTTTAGGTATACTCAACATATTTTATTTATACACAGATTATAAAGTGGTACTGGAAACACTAGATTTCGCATTTTTTCGCTCTAGAGTTTCGCGAACTTTTTTTTATACTGGAATCTTACTACAGTATTAGGTCTTTTATGTTTATATTGAAAAAAGTATTACGCAAACTAGTCCGAAATTTATTCTTATACCAAAGTTATAATGTTGCCTCATTACAAGAAGGTATTTGAAATGTATATGTAAAAGCAGGAGCGTTTAATTAACTTTTTCCTACCTTTTTGTAATAATGTAGAGAGCTTTCTTTTTTCCATTTATTATAAATTTGAAAACAACAGGAGTTGTTTTGATTTTTCATTTGTACCTACTGTTTTTCATATGTTGATTTTTGAAAATGATTAAAGGTTGTTTTTCTTTGTGTGTGTATACCAGTTTTCATTTTACCATTATGACCTGGTCTTTTCTAATGTCCACTTTCGTGAAGTGAAATTCTTAAAAATAGTCAAATGTTGAGTACTGCCTAAAAATGCAATGCAGTAATATCTCAGGACAAAAAAAAAAGACAAGTTTTTCTTCGGTAACGTTTTATATGGAGAAAGGTTATATGTTATGTGTAGTTAGGTACACAGGTAAGGAGAAAGAATAACAAAAACACTTAATTTCAAGATCTTTGCCGATATATACCAGATGCGGATCTAGGACTTTGAAAAAGGTGGGCCACAAATAAGGTTACGTGAGGATGTGGAGACCTTCGTTACCACAAATCACTTCAAACCTTTACTAAATCATTTACCAATAGATTTGGTTCGAGAGATTGGCTGTACCTGTGGAAAACTTATTAAAAACGGGACCGTACAATCTAATTTTACGGGGATGTTTATCGAGACGGTAAATTTATAAACGATCTGAATAAACTTATCGATCCTTCAAATAAACTTATTCTAAAAGGTTACCAATTTATCACCGTATTTATATCTTTGAATATTGTTTTTGTAGGTATAAATATTAGTTTGTTATCAATAAATTAAAACCCAACTAAATATTGTTGCTTTAATAGAATAGAAAAACAAAGGATAGACCTTTCATGGTCCTACGTTCTGTCGATACTTATATAGACATTGCTCAAGATCGTGTTTTCTCTGATATTTACACTAAATCCATTGGATGCTAATGTGTACTAATTGATATTTTAGTTTTAGATACATGATTGTTTTTATCAGTTGGGTCAATATCCCTAATGCACCTCAAATCGAGGTACTCAGATATGTTACGTAAACAAAAAATATCTGTGCAGTGATATTGGACATGTTTCAATTTTTAATAACTGACTGATCTTAACCATTTGTGATGATTTGAAGAGCAGTGGACCATAGAATGAAGATGTAAAAACTGTGGAGTAATTAAATTTATGCAAAGAACTAATTTTCAAAGAACTTAATGTGCGAAAGAGGGGAATTTTTTTACTTCGAGAAACCGTATCGCAAATAGTTTTTCGGGGTATGCTGAATTACGGATAAAGAATTCTCACTTCGTACCCCGAAAAGTTAACACATATGTGAAAATGTCTCAGCTTCGAAACGAACCATCATACATATCCAAGTTTATGATATGGACAGAGGCATTAAGGAAAAGGCTACCTTTACCGTCTACCTGAAACGAATTGCGCATATTGACCCAGTGGTAAATGGCTTTGAACTATATTTCAGTAACTGCAAGTACTATCAGATCTGCGTCTTTTGTGTTTTTGTTAGTGGTTTTGTACTTTGTCTCGATCTGATTAGTTAATATAAAAACAAGAAGATGTGGTATAATTGCCAACGAGACAACTCTCAACTAGAAACCAAATGACACAGGAATTAACAACTATAGGTGACCGTACGGCCTTCAACAATGTGCGAAACCCATACCGCATAGTCAGCTATAAAAAGCCCCGAAATGACAAATGTAATACAATTCAAACGAGAACAAAAACGGCCTTATTTATGTACAAAATAATGAACGAAAAACAAATATGACATACAGAAACAAACGACAACCACTGAATTACAGGCTTTTGACTTGGGACAGGCACATACAGAATGTGGCGGGGTTAAACATGTTAGCGGGCGCCCAACCCTCCCCCTTACATGGGACAGTGGTGTAACAGTACAACATAAGAACAAATTATAAAAATCAGTTGAAAAGGCTTAACTCAGATGGATGCAAACAGAAATACATATAACAAAAACACAGAGTGGACGTGGCAGGGTACTTGTACATCCCCACACCAAAGAGACACTAAGTACAGATATGAGAGTACTCGCAGTTACTGACAGCTAGTTCAAAGCCAATAACAACCAATAAAAAAATCATGCATCTAAGACTAAAATATCAATCAGTACACATCCAACAAGCCCTTTTCAACTGATTTTATTCGTTTGTTCTTATGTTGTGCTGTTACACCACTAAAATGGGGGAGGGGTGGGGCGTCAGCAAATATATACAACCTCGCCACATTCTGTACGTGTCTGTCCCAACTCAATGGCCTGTAATTCAGAAGTTGTCATTTGTTGCTGTATATCATCCTTGTTTTTCGGTTATGGTTTTGTATATACATTATTCTGCATTTCTCGTTTGAATTGTTTTACATTTGTTATTTCGGGGCATTTTATAGCTTGCTATGCGATATTGGTTTTTCTCATTGTTAAAAGACATAGGTATAAAAGAGAAAAATAATGTGATTAAACACAATCAATTTGAAAATTGTTCTCGAAGGCCGTACGATGAACTACAGTTGCTAATTTCTACGTCATTTGGTCTCTGGTGGAGAGTTATTAACTGTTCTTATTCTGATATAGGCTACAAATATGAACTATAGATATAAGAAACAATTGGTCATCGTTCGGCCTTCAACATTGAGCAAAACCCAAACCGTATAGTAAGCTATAAAAGGCACTGTAAAAAGCTGTAAATGTTTTTAAACGAGAGAACTAACGGCCTGATTTATATACAAAACAATGAAGGAAAAACAAATATGATAGACCGCGACTAACGACAACCACCTAATAACAGGCATTATTTTTTACATAAATTAGGCCGTTAGTTTTCTCGTTTGAATTGTTTTACATTTTACGTTGACCTATAGTTAATTTCTGTGTCATTTGGTCTCTTGTGGAGAGTTGTCTCATTGACAATCTTACCACATCTTCTTATTTTTACATTCAGAATGTGGAGGGTTAAACATGGTATAACGTTCATTGAAATTTAAAACGTCACTATAGAAACGGGCATATCGAACGAGTTGGGATAAATAACTACAACGGATGATCGCCGTCCATAAAACTGGGAAAATTAACAAAGGGGAACGAAAAATCGTGCCTTTTGTCTTATATTTGTATAGGGTTTCCCGTGTGAAATTAAAATATCTAAATCTAGGAAAGGACAGTTCTTGTTGTTTATGTTAGATTTATTTAAAGTTAGTCCCTTGTGGGAAATTACGGTAGTATATTTAGAGAGTTCTGGATTTTTTTACGCAAACTATGAACAATAAATTGCTGAATTTATCAGATAGATGGAATTTAGATGGATCTTTACTGAGTTCCCCCCCGCGTCATACAAAATGTGCTTCGGTCAACGCTTTTACACCCCATTAAAATTACGAAAAAGCATTCAATTCATCAATAGTAAAGTCATTGCGAGTCGTACAATATGAATATAGTATACCGATATTCAGTTAATCTAAAATAAAAGACATATAGGTATAAAAGAGAAAAATAATGTGATTAAACACAATCAATTTGAAAATCGTAGAACTCCAAACGGAGCGGAGACAAAAGGTAAGCATGATGGCGATATTCTGCTATGCACCACATGTCAAAATATTCATAAGTCGCGGCAGAAAGTGTCAAAAGTCAAGATCGTGTCCAAGGGGATAATAAAGCTAGATGAACACTAGAAATCTGATATGTCAGCAAGGGCCCGGCTTGCACATACTTGTATAAGGAACATAAACAAATAATACTGATGTAAAAAGTCATATAGCAAATCTTCTAAATAGCAAATGTACACCAGCAAAAATATTGGTATAGCTGAGTTACAGTGCATAGTTGATATAAGATCAGTTTTAAATAGAAAAAAAAAAAGATTCAAAATGGCATCGTAGTTCAAGAAATGTCAGGTATGTTAGGGTAAATATGTAATATTGTTTCTCAAAATTCCGAACGGCCATATTGAAAATGGTTAACAACTGATTTTTTGAAATGGAAGCCTAGGAATATTTTTTACACCAGTAATCAATTCTCATGATATCATATTCTACCTAGACCAGAAAAGTTCGTTTAAATCTGAGCACTTTAAATATATACGTATTTTGACATCCACTTTGAAAATGGCGACCACTGATAAATTTTGACACAAGGAATTAAACTTGAGATAGACTGTTCTACGTAGATAGCAAATTTGGTTAAAATCCGAGCACTATGAATTTGTATAAATATATTTAGCGCCTTTTTTCGAAAATAGCGATTGACAGAAAATTTTAGACACCGGGAATCCATCTAGAAAACCATATTATAAGCATACGTAAATTTTCGTTGAAATCCTACCAGAAGAAAATGTTTCTGAACATTTGTGATCATTTCATACATATTTATTAAAGTTTTTAAGGCAAATTTTCATAAAATGGCTACGGACAGATAATTCTTGACACCGAGAATCACGTTGGAATAGCATATTATACCTCTACATTATTTTACATATATATGAAGTTGACAAAAGATATTTCTAAAAATTGCAGGAGCACCCGCGGGCCATGTTAATCGTGTTAAAAAAACGACGAATTACCAATTTCTGAAATGAATGTTATAACTAAACAAGGCGTGTTTCATTATGTAGGAAGTGAGTAGTCCACCCATTCAGGTTATAAAACATTGGATGTGTCAAAATGAGCTTTAAATAACAATAAAGCTATTAGTATAAAATAATTTTATTTGCAAACCACAAATTCATACAGCTAACGGTCTGTATAATAGGAATGTACACATTAGTAATATTATAGGCAAGCTTGAAAAAAAAAAGAACAAAAAAAGAACAAAGCTTTTTTTTTTCAAATGTCTTGATAATGATAAGTTACTGGCATAACAATGTTGCCATGATTTTGTTCATCTTTAAAGCAAATATAGTACAAGGTAAAGCTCGTTTATAAATCTTACAGTTGTAACTCAGATATCACTACACATATGATAGGATGGACCATTAGCTCACTAAAAGCTATTGGACATTACCATAAATGATTCAATATGATGTTGGTTATTATAGTACAAGCTGAAGAAGTTCGATAATACTACAGTATGGTTGAGCGAGTGGCTTAATTCATTGGTTTATATAGGGAAATTCAGCCTGAGTATATAAATATAAATAGGAGCCCCGTCTAATTATTTGAAAAAAGGTATGATAATGTGTGTCGATAATCCATCTACGGAAACAAGGTATGTGATAATGCGTGTCGATAATCCGTCTACGGAAAATAGAGACTTCATCCTAGGCCCTTCAGTTTTCTCCCAATGCAAATGATTACTAAGAAACCATATCCTAACATATGGTCAATATGCCAGTGGAACTGTGTCGATCTATATGGACAAATAATCTTGTCAAACAGGTTCTGTTAGGTTTTTAAAGGTATTTGTAATAGATCTCACGTTAGAATGTGTGACTTACTTTGAATTATTAATTATTTCCTAAACTTGTTTCATCAAACTAAAAATTGTCATAATAAGCAACAAATTACAAATAAATGGAATCTTTCAGAACGAAAAGAATCATTGTCTGTTCCTTTCGTATATATCCTCAAGAAAATATAGACTACGTAAATATCTCTACATTCGTATATATATACACCAGAAAATGTAGACTACGTAAATATCTCTACATTCGTATATATACACCAGAAAATGTAGACTACGTAAATATCTCTACATTCGTATATATACACCAGAAAATGTAAACTACGTAAATATCTCTACATTCAACAATATTCTATTTAAAACCAGATATTGAACAGAAAAAAAATATGTATGTTAACAACGTATTTGGCATCCAATGGATATATACATTTGAAAATTACAACTGAACCAGTCACTGTCATTTACCATTTGCATTCATTTGTCCTCAATACTGATAATCATACAACTATCTACATGCATGTGAATGATAACTTTATTGAAATCACGTGCTACATATGTAAATGTTTTCAAGAAAAAAAAAATGAAAATTAGAAATTAAACCTACAGATTTCGGAACATACAATCTTACAATAATAATAAAAAAAAAACCCCTAAAAACCACCGAGCACCGACACAGTTTAGTATGATTTTGGTTGATAGAAAACTGCTGTCATTTAATTTGCACGTGTAATATGCAATTCTAGCATTGTTAGACTGAATAAAAGATTAACAAATATATATTTAGTAAGAGCCTTGTTTAGTCGGCTATCCAATGGAGAAAAAATATCGAAGTTTGTCGCAGGTAAAGAGGTATTTAGTGCATATACATTTAGTGTATATATCATGTTAACTTGTTCCGGAAATTGACGATGCTATTAGTAGTTATTGTTCTGTTATAAATCAAGCCGTTAATTTTCTCGTTTGAATTTTTTTCACATTTTTCATGTCTGGGAATTTTATAGCTGACTATACCGTATGGGTGTTTCTCATTGTTGAAGGTCGTACTGTTGCCTATAATTGCTCATATCAATACCACATCTCCTTGTTTTTATATAAACATAGTGAATATTGGCCATGGTGAATATTTGTTGTTCCTCTTAGATACGCAATATCCTATTCCACTAAGGATAATACTCACCAATGTTAACGCAACTACTTGGTTACAAATATTATTTTTCCCTATTTCTTAAAAATGTGTTTGAATTTGAGTTATCTAGTTGCCTTACGCTATTTGGTGCCTTCTTTTACTTCGCTCTCTCTCTCTCTCTCTCTCTCTCTCTCTCTCTCTCTGACAATCCCAAGATATAATATAAGGAGATTATATTAAGACTAAGTATATTATAAAATGTACGTACATAACATAAATATAACATATAGATTAATCAACTAAAACACTGAACACAGGATTTGCTCTTGTATATACATAATAGAAATAATTTTTATCCCTATTTTAAACTGAAACACTAGTCATATTGTTTTTACAGTCACTTTTAGCAACGTGGCGTCAAAATTCTAGCTACGAGAACTTAAGAGACCGGGGAAAAGGAGAAGCTGCAGGTTGTACAAAACAAAGGATGATTCAATACAAAAAGTATGATTATATTGACATTATTGAAATTGGGAAAGAAATCAAATTTATGGGAAAAGATAAAGAGCAGTTTTGATAATAACATTAACGGTACCAATCTTACGTATTATTTCACAAAAAAGAAAAAGAAAAAAAAAAGAAACTATTAATTAAAAAGAAAGAAAGAAAGAAAGTAACTAAGAAAGTAAGAAAGAAAGAACAATATAAAAAATAACGTAACATAAAAACAATAATCCAATCTCACAGCTTTGAAAACATACACTGTTTATACTTTTTTAAAGTTCATTTAAAAACATATGATAGGACGCAGTCTTTGATGTTGTCATGTGGTATTAATTACAAATATACATGACGATTGTAGACGAGAAACAGCATGTATGAATTAATGGTAGAAAAAAATTAATAATTTTCTTAGAAAATTTATATTTCACCCATTAATCCTACGAATAATACCAGTATCTCCTTATTCATTTAGTGACACAATTAAATATTTACTGGAATAAACAAAACTAATGTTTCTTCTGTTTTTATAAGTGTTTAAGTAGTTTCAAGCGAACTATTTTCACTAACTATTGATCTCCCTGTCCAATTCTTCTTTTGCCTAATTTTTCTGAAACTCGAACGTATATATTTGTATATGGATATTTACTTGATTTTAATTTACTTTCGAGTCTCCCATTTTGATGTTGAGCGCAAAGAAAACCACCATTTCGTCAGCTTACTATAAATACAAGTAATAGTTTAAACAAAACAAAAATCAAAGAAATACTGTTCCTACACGATGCGGTATTACCCTTCTGAGGCATTTTTCCTATTCCGTTGCCTGAAAAATAGAGAGAAGAACATAGCAATAGTTTCCTTCGTTAGAGGATATTCTTTGTCAAAAATCATCTCCTTTCATGGGTCAAATATGACAAGAAGGAAACCAGTTGTAAGCAAAGGATTAAATATTTTAAAATCACTTTTTAATTTTTTGAAATATTAAATAATATCTAATTTTAATAATATAAAATTTTCAGGGATCTATACCATAATTGACCAGATAGCATTAAAAAAAACATAGCGTTAGTCACCGTTATCTAGAAATTTCATTATTGAAATGTATTTTGTTATCATATAATAGTGATGTCTAGGATAGGGAAGCAGGAACTGCTTACCCTTCCGGAGCACCTGAGTTCACCCCCGATTTTTGGTTCGGGTTCGTGTTGTTCAATCTTTAGTTTTCTAGTGTTTTATGAACCGTTGTTTGTTTTTTCGACGTTTTTCTGTTTGATCATTGTGTTGTCTATTTCTTTTCTTCGACTTTTCGTTGTTGATTAACACCTTGGTATCTTTTATTCTATGGATAAAAGGATTTCGATGAGTGTACACCGATGAGACAGCAAACCAAAGATTTTTCACTATACACCGAGCTCTAAAATGCTCCGAGTCTAGAAAAGATGTAAATGTAAAGAGAATATCAAAGGTTTGTCTATTTGATAAATGTGAGAAAATATTAAGTGAACTCGTTTTGTAATATATATGTTTGAAGGGTTTTGTTTCATTGACTTTAGAATTTAATGCTGTTGCATGTATAACAATATCAAACAATCCAATGCAGATATAAATGTATAAATGATTGTGTGATTTTCCGATAGAATAAAAATGAGCAAGTCCATGCAAAAAGTTATACGAGTGTATATTTGTTCAGATGAATGTTTGTATTAGATACAATACAAAGGTAACAAAGAAACAGGCCGGTAAAAATAGATAAATGAACATTGAAATTTATATAACATTAGAGGATACTGCACAAACTAGTACTAACAGAATTAACAAGTGTAGTCACAAGGAAATCAGAGTGTCTTTCCCCCCACATACACCCCTTCTCTCATTTGTGATGATTAGCAACAGCATTTTCTCGTCATATATGATCTAGGTTAAATCAAAGTATTTTTCTATGTAACAATACGAATCGGATGGTCACTCAGACCGAGTATGAAATACTTTAATTTTCAAATCAGCTAAATAACTTAAGTTTACTCTTCGGTTTAATAAACGGTTAAAACGTGGGTAAATAGTACATGCATATTCAGAACGATAACGCGCGAATGAGATATGAATACACCCTGATTTGTATTATCAAACTAACAAAGTATAAAAAATCTTCAGAACATTAGTCTGACTCCGAGTCAACCAATCGCTGCTCTTTCTTTTAAATGTTGCGTGCTTTGGAAGATAAGAAGCAGCAACCACCCTTTTTGTCGAGCCTGCGACTTTTGTCGCAAAAGCGAGACATAGCGATCCTACATCCCGTCGTCGTCGTCGTCGTCGTCGTCGTCATCGTCGGCGGCGGCGTCCACAAATATTCACTCTGTGGTTAAAGTTTTTGAAATTTTAATAACTTTCTTAAACTATCCTGGATTTCTACCAAACTTGGACAGAAGCTTGTTTATGATCAAAAGATAGTATTTACAGTAAATTTAGTAAAAAAAAATAATCCTGTTTATCCGTATTTTACTTATAAATGGGCTTAGTTTTTCTGCCAGTTAACATTACATTCACTCTGTGGTTAAAGTTTTTAAAATTTTAATAACTTTCTTAAAATATCCTGGATTTCTACCAAACTCGGACAGAAGCTTGTTTATGATCATAGGATAGTATCCAGAAATAAATTATGTAAAAAAAAAAATCCTGTTTATCGGTATTTTACTTATAAATGGACTTAGTTTTTCTGCCAGTTAACATTACATTCACTCTGTGTTTAAAGTTTTAAAAATTTTAATAACTTTCTTAAATTATCCTGGATTTGTACCAAACTTGGACAGAAGCTTGTTTATGATCAAAAGCTAGTATCTAGAGGGAAATTTTGTAAAAATTTATTTCCTGTTTTTCCGTATATTACTTATAAATGGACTTAGTTTTTCTTCCAGTTAACATTACATACAGTCTGCAGTTAAAGTTTTTAAAACATTTATTAGATTCATAAACCATCCTGGATTTTTACCAGACTTGGACAGAAGCTTCTTACAATCAAACGATAGTATCTAAAGGAAAATTTGTGATAATTTTTTCTCATTTTGTTGAGCCTGCGACTTTTGTCTTCTTTATCATTTGTTCTTTCAATAAATTTATGTTTCAACTCTTTTATGAATCTATAGATTTGATTGCATACTGTATTCATTTTTTACAAGCATAACTTTTTTCATACATTTCAAACATTTTATTTCATTTACTGTAAATCTATTATGTGCATTCCCCTATCACACTGAAAACATAGACAGCAGCAAAAGTAGGCGAGACACTGGGTTCCGCGGAACCCTTACGAATCTTTAAAGTTATTAGTTTGTTGTGGTCGGGTATTGAACCAACAACTCTCCCCACTCGATGCTGTGCAATTCTTTTTAACAATACATTAGAATAAATTTTATCTGTTAACTGAAATTTGTTTCATCCCCATAATGGTATGTACACGAAAGACATGGAATGGAAGTTGGTGTGGATTATTTCAATAAGACAATAATCTACAACATGACCAAACTTCGATCATTTCGTATTTTATGTATGTATAATCGTTTTAGTGCTGATATGTATTTTGATCTTAACATTTGCACGATTATTTCGAGAACACATGCAAAAGTATAGGAAAACAAGACATTCTCAGCAGAAACTATATAAAGTGATATACACTAAGTACTCACAACATGCCCCACAGATAATGATTTCATAAAGTTTCGTGCTAAAAAGTTTCAGGGTATTAATTTATAGATATTAGTTTTTTTTTCATGCATTCTAAAATGCGGTTTTAGGGGCATACTCCTTTTGGACGTACAAATAACTACAAGATTGCCGGTGCATGTTATTCCTCCATTTTGTTGGGGTTCTGTTTGGGGATTATTACCATCAATATGTGCGTCCACATGTTTATCCTGTGGTTCTGGTAACCATATTGTTTTAGGCAGTGTTGTTCTCATTAATGGTTTCCTGGTTGTCGTTGTTGTTGGAATATGATGGATTCTGTGATCTGTATTTTAAAATAGAAATCATGAAACTTTAAAGAAACGATTTATGCATAATTTCATGGCCTTCTCAAAATTTCACGACACACTTCGTTGTTAGTTACGAGTTTCCTTAGATATTTTTTAAATGCAAAAGTTATCAGAAAGAATAATAATAAAGTTCATATTTTTTTCCTTTTGGTTTTAACAAAATCTTATCATTATCATTTCGGTATTACAGCAGAACTATGACTAAAAATACCCTTGTAAAGTTAATTAATTAAAGTGGTATTACTTCTTTTCATTTAATTTCATTAAAAAAACTTAATTCAAGCTATAGATAACGATTTTTAATCAATAAATAGTAGAAACATAAGTACCTTCTACTATTTAATATATCTCAACTTACTTATCTAAAAGAAAATTCTCGTCTGTGGTGTAATGTATAAAACGTATACTTTTTTCAAAACAATACAAGACAAAGCAATGCATTCGACCCTCGGCCCGGAAATAATTTTCTACATGAAATGGTTCCATTTACATCTTTTCTTTATAAAACTGATAAAATTTCATGAAGTAAAATAAATAAAGATGTAGATTGAATTATATTTAGAAGATAAATTGTCTGAAACACAGTCCAGAGAATAAACTGATTTAAAATCCCTGAATAACAAAAGAAATGCACTGAGTAGCATTTAAATCAATTTAAATGCATATAACTATTTTTTAATTAATTTTACATATTACAGTTAGATTAAATAACGATTAGTGTTGATGGTGGTTGAAATCTAAAGTTCTTCAGGAGAATCATGAATAAGTTGAATATATAGCAAGCCTTTTACGAATTGACGTATTTAATTCACGAAAAGCGTAGCTCTGAGTGGATAAGACTTGTAAATTAGTAATGCGTGGCTATATATGATTTGTAACATTAAAGGGCGATGACACATGTCAAAGGTTCAACTTAATTGTAATTTTTATGAATTAAAGATGTCTATCAAATAGTGGCGCTTTCTATGACAAAACGTCTCTTATTTTCAGAAAATGAGCTCACGGATGAGATTTTCTAGTAGGATTTGATTTTATGATACATGTACATGTAAATGAATGGTTGCCGTGATATTTCCATCAAGGGTTCAAGAGCAGAGTGCGATTTATGTGTTATTGAAGTGTATTCCTCACCTGGAACCATTTTCAATTAAGGGTTAGGTTTACAAGTTTTACTAGTGTTAAGGTAAGGCCCCCTTTCTCAAATTTATATTTTGATAAATTATTGTGTATGCATTTTATTTAAATTTATTGGGAAAGTGATTTATAGTCATTGATTTCATTGTTTACTAGATCAAGGAGGCGGAGCCAGACTGTGCAATAACAACTACTGGGATATAAGTTAGAGCACTGGTCTAAGCTCCTCCCATTCTTTGGATTTCCTATGATAAGCGGTCAATGGCAGGATTGGAAAGAGCAATAACTAAAAAAATCGTTCAATTAATGCACTCCTCTGAAGGTAACAGCAGTTAACTCACACGAAAAATTACCATTCATGTTTATCTGATAAACTATCGCGCTGCATCACGTTTACCAACAAACGTGCTCATCCTTTGTTTTTCTAATAATCATGATTTTAGTTTTCTGATGCGGTAGCGAGTTTGACAAGTTATCTGAAATATTTATATTTACACCTATCTTGACATAAAAAAGTGAAGTTAGGGCTTCTTCAACCATTTCCAATTCGCTACCGATATAACACTAATATATATAATGCATAATTAAACAGATGGGATAAAATATATAAAGATGCATGTACACTGAAGACCAATAGGATCAACGAAAAAAAAAAAAAGAAGTTAAATGGAAAACTTAAGAGAAGGTGGGAGATTCCAATCTTAGTCTATTCTCTGTTTCGGAAATAATTTTTACTTTGCACATGAACAAACTTAAAACATATGCTTATTGAATGAGACTTGCATGTTTTCAGATGATTAAAGCTTATATACGATGGTTGGAATGACGTGTTCTTTTATGGGGTAAAATGTTAGAATGACTAGAAGAGATTATTCATGATATTTACACTAGACTTGCAAAAAAGGAATAAGGAAAAATAGGTGGTAGAATCATAGCTTGATCAATCATCAAACAAACTTTGTTTTTTTATAATAAGGTTTTATACTGTCATGCATTTAAAAAATCAACTTGCATTAAAATGATATAAAATATAATGGGTGATACGTATCGTCTACTCAAGAGAGACATATGAAGTAAAAGGTAGTATAAGTTTTATATTTGTTACATAAATTTATGTAGGACTGTTACATTGGTGCGAAACTATTGCTTGCTACAAGATTTTACCTGAAGTATCATCTGAAATAGAAATGTTGATAACATTTTTTTCAAAGAATTTGCTTCCTTCAAAATACTATTTTTGAGTAAAGCATAAAATTCAACAACAAAATTGATCACCGACTTAGTGCAATAGCAACGCCGTCGGGGTTTGCTTACAACTACTGATGAAATACGAAGGAATTGATTACCTCAGCTGTATTTAGTAAAACATTTCGGCATTTTAGCTCTTAATTCTCTTCAACTTCGTGTATTATTTGACCTTTGACCTTTTTGATTTAAGCGTCACCGATGAGTCTTTTGTAGATGAAACGCCTGTTTGGCGTACACAATTATAAGCCTGGTATCTTTCATGTTTTTTTTTAATTAGACTTAACATTGCTAGCTCATGGACGATTGTTTGATATTACATCAAACTAATGACTAATGTACACATACACATCATTTTGTTTCCGAGTTGAATTCATAACAAATCTTACACCTATAACCCATCCACTGCTAATTAGCTGAATATATACTTTTTTTTTCTTTTTATAGCTAATTAGCTTAATAAACGGTTATAATTTCAACAACATTAGCATATGCAACTGGATGTAACGCAATCAATCAATCAATCAATCAGCGACATACATAAATACGATTTTCGTTGCATATTCTAGTGGATGACTATCATCTGCAGTAGAAATTTCTAACACTGCCCTTTTCTTTCCTTTGATTTTGAAAAGCATTAAATATTCTCTTTCAGCTGTAGAGTGTTGTGTAGGTAGCAGCCGTCAAGATTTATTAAACCTTGATGTAGTCTGAATCATAGTAAAATGACTAAGTATAGAGAATAGAAACGGCGAATGTGTCAAAGAGACAACCAACCGAACAAAGAGCAGAAAACCAGCCAAGACCACCAATGGGTCTTCAACACAGCGAGAAACTCCAGCCCCCCGGAGGCGGGCTTCAGCAAAATGGACGCCTCACTAAACTCCAAAACATACAAATACAATTTTTGTATTTCTAAAATGTTTGTTACTAGTATTAAAAATACCTATTTCAAGTATAATTCAATAACGATATGGTTTTATAACTGATATTTCCTGTGAACCCGAATTTAATGAAAAACGAACTTTGAAGCTGTATTTTTGCTATGCCTTCTTCCCAAAAAACATTTTGAGAAAATAATTCCACCAATTTTTTTTTCTTAAAATTATTCAGTAGTGAGAAAAGATGTGTTCTTTAGTATACATATGTTTTGTAAAAGTTGTATTTTTGTACAAAATCTAATTTGTATAGAACTAAAGTATAAGTTATTAGTATTACGTAAAGCTCTCAATATAATTGGATAAAACAAACACATCGTGTTTTCCTCAGCTTATCACTGCCATATATTTGCATGACTACATGCTACCTACAGCATTATATATAAGACTGATGTCATTTGTGTAAGAAAATAATGAAATATGATTGGGGATTTTGAATTTGCTATAAGCGAAATTGTTTTTTTTTTTAAATAGAATCTAACTTAATCTTATGCCTTCATTTGAAGATTTAGGCCAAATAGGACAGTGCTTAATAATAGATTAAAGTATGTAAATTTGCGATTAAAATCTAACAGGTATATTATTTAAGATATAAACTTACGTCACTTAGTGAAGGCAGGCAGGTGTCAAATAACGAAAACTTATACACAAAAAAAAGAGACCATACAAATTGTAATTTGTACAAAATTAGGTATACACGTGTATGTTGCGATATACAAACTATGTTGATCCCATTGCACATAGTTTCTGATGTTTATTTGATCTAAGGCACTGCCACTGATGATTACTTTAAGTTGAATCAACTATAATTACTTCAGTGAAATCTTTTATATGTCACTTTATAGTAAATAAAGAAAATATTTGAAGTTGACAAATATTTAGAAAATTCTAGGAAATTTTTTGGTTTCAGTGCTTTTCTTTGTACGAGTTACGACCACCGGGTATTGATACAACGTGTCATCTTCCAACGGGTTTCACTGCAAGCTTTAATAAAATATGTCAAGCATTTTCATGTAACTGATTGATTTGAAATTTCATTTGATACTTTTTGTTAATTTAACACAAACTTGGATTGTAATTCCGTCTGGCAAAATTAACATTTTATGACTTTGCTGCGAACATTTCATATGAAATTATTCCAAAGATGCATTGAACAGCGGCACAATTTAATCATCACAATCTTTACATGATTACTAAGGAATGGCACTCACTGTCGATTGTGATATATACGAGGTCATGGATATAATTGAAATTAACCAATTATTTATTAAAATCAAGGTTTAGCAGGAAAAATTGAATTAATCTGGTTTCGGACGTTCAGTATACTTTGATTTGGTTTTATCAGATGTTTTATATTAATTTATTTCAAAAGTCATCTCCAGTTTTGTACATAATACAAGGAGCACTTGTAGCACCATATATCTACTGTCCACGACTTTTTGAAATGCTGAGAATGCCGTTAGAAGCATTTCATTTGTGGTCTTCTAGAGTTACGATTAAATGACGTATGACAGACGCTACACACAAATTATGGGTTCGAATGAAATTATTCATAGCTGTCCTTTGGAAACATTTAAAAAATCAATATTGATAAATAAGAAAATAGTCGATGCCATACTATTGTGTATATGGTAAAGGTTAAACGAATGCTGAAGGAAAAGTAATTTAGAATTTTTTTACATTATTAACTCTAAAATACTTAGTAAAACTAGAAAAATAAAACATTGCAAAGTTCTTACATATATTTACGACTTCAATGAAAATACAAAAAAACTTCGATTTTGATATTTGAAGTAGAACAAAATACATTAAAAACGGACCCCATCAGTCCGTATTACGGAGTTTTTTATGGGAAAAAATCACTTTACTGGATACACCGACTTTATGAAATTTTGTGTTCTTACCATATAAAAGCATAACTTCTTCATCTGTACCAAGCTTATTTTGGGCTACACAGGTATAGTTTCCGTAATCTGCAAATGTTATATCCATAACACGTAAGCTAAGCGTCATTCTGTGGTTTCCATCGTTATATATTTCTATTCGATGTTTCTTGGTTGTTTTCAAATCCTGCCCTTTAAATCGCCACACATTGTAGTTGTTTGGAAAAGCTGTTATTTGACACTCTAAAATTGTCTCCCTTCCAGGAGATTGTCCTATTCTTCGGTTTTGAAGTTCTATTTCTGGAGGAACTGAAGAGATCAAAAAGAAGCAATCGAAGTCGTTTATTAAAGTTATGAAATAGCAATTATGAAATATCAGCTATGAAATAATCCGGATTTGTTTCAGTACTATCGAACAGCGGTATACTACTGTTGCCTTTATTTATGGACTTCCACTGTTTGAATTAACCCTTCTTTTTTTTTTCTCACACGTATACCTCCATTTTTCAAGTTAAATTTGCTTGATAAAATAAATGAAATCTACCAAGTTTGTTATATGTGTGTTTAAAAGCTAAAATTGCTCGGAACAAGCATGCCATTTTCTAAAAATTGCATTCTCAAACATGTTCAGTAGCATGACGGCCTGTAAGGAAATACTCTAGTTCATTTAGTTCACGAAGGTACTTCAAGCTTCCAGAATTGAAAGATAATGACTTATCTACCGCTTTGCTTATTACATATTATTTTACACTGGTGATAATACTCTAATGCCAAGTTGCTAACTTACGTTTTTTAACTTAATTTATACAGTACAACTATATAAACTCAACATATATGTCATTTGTGTATCAAAGGGACAGTTCTCATTGTAAATAATGATACAAATGTACAAAAACGTCAAATACACCAAATTAATTTCAGCGTTGAAAGTTATCATAAACACTTAACTAATGTTACGAGAGCCAAGGTTTACAAGTATATACGTGGCGAACATAATTTCAAAGACATACACAATCAATTTTGCCTTATAAAAAAAGTTAGAACCATAGCTTTTGTAAAGAAAATAATAAAAGATAAATATGGGTAAAGAGAAGCAGACCTGATATTTACTATTGAACACAACTAGTGAAATATTTATAGGACGAGAATCATGAAAGAACTGTATTTTCTTGTGATGCAAATGAAATCTCCAAAGTACGAAATATCAAAAAAGGTATTATTAAACAGATGAAATGACAATAAATACGTACTGTTGTCAAACTAGGTAAAAATACATGACAACATTTTATTAATGAACATTGTAGTTTAAGAGAGATTTAACACCACTCTAAACACGCAGAATTTTTGTAAATCCCTAGAAAGATCAAATTGCAGTTTATTACACACTCTGTCTCATAATGAAACAAATCGTTAGTATGGCTTAAGTATACATTGTATTGAAGTCGTAATCGAAGGCTTTTTACCTAATAAGATTACGTTCCTCGAGTATACTAGAAGAAAATGTGTTTTCGTCTTAGGAGATGTAAATTTTATTCTTTACGAAATTAATCACAAGTGTGATGTATTATTTGGCAAAATATCTATCTTTCACTTGGAAAGATAAAACTCTAAAAGTATTATTCTGATCCGACACTGAACTCATTTGGGCCTTAAGATGTGTCGAACTTGATTATCTCTCGTGTGAATTGTCATATCAGAAAGGGAAAATCCAATATTGCTTATGCTGTTCAAATCAGCCGGAATAGTCCTAAATTTAATTATAAATAGATTAAAAAGAGAAATTACAAGCAACTGGATGTCTGTTAAATTGTCTCATTACAGGAAAGGGTAAGAAAATTACATTCTGGTCAAAAGAACATACGGTTAGTGATTATCCTACAAAAAAGTATCATCAGGACAAATAAAAAAAAATGTGTTTAGTTCATTGTTATATGTAATCAATTGGGTTGTCACTTGCATTGCAGTTCTCTAGAACACATCTATGAAACCTTGTTGATGCCTAAGAGTTTCCTCAGTTAAATTTCAATCGTTGTTACGAGTTTTTTTTCAATTTTCAAAACTATGCAACAAAAATAGACCAAAACTCACAGCAAAAGTTCTGTGCCAATGCAATTCTAAGAGAATATCACAATGTTATCGAAGGCTTTAAATAGAAATGAAAGTAACTTCTTTAATTGTCGTTTTTTTTTTATTCGACTTGTGATTTTTGATTGCTCCATCGGTATATACTCTCTTTTATCTTTATCGTTGGTTACACATTCGCACATTTGTGGTAGCGTGAACGTTTGTTTTACTGAAAACAATTTAATGATATATTCCAATATCACAAATTGGTCGAAAGTTCTAAAATTCTAAAAATGAAATAACACAGTTATTACAATAGTACGATTCCACTTAAACATGAAATCAATCAATCGGAATTCCACACCCATTTTAAGGTACTATTGTTAAAACAGTTACAGCATCAGGACTTTCTACCATGGCATTAACAAAGATATTGTTACACTATTGTTGTTCAATCTTTACAATTGTATATATTTTGTCAATAATGTCTTTTGGCAATATTCATATAAAAGTACGACAAGTTCCCATAGATCACCAAATACTTTCGTTTCACATTTGTCTATCAGGAAAGGATATTATATTATTTTTGTTCTCAATATGTGATTTTGTTTGCTTGAAAGAATGACAAAATAGTAATAAACGAAATGTCATTTAACATTTATCATAAGCTAGGTAAAAAAAAACGAAAAATATATGTTTCAAGAGTTTGTCTGTAAAAGGAAGATTTGTTCGAGTTATACCAAGAAAAAGTCATAGCGACTTCCCAATCGTAAAACTGACAACACAGTCATCTTCTGGATTAACTATCTTTTGTTGAAGACTCAATTTGAAATGAGTTGATATAACTAGTTCTCCAACTACTAAACTTACATTCGACTTCCACTTTAATGTCTTTGTTGACTGCTGGTGGTACATCGTTGAATGCCACACATTCATAGATGCCATCACAGTAGCGAGAAATATTGTGAATGATTAGATATTCTCCGTTCATACCAACTCCTGATAAATAGTAAAAAGAAACATTCAAAGAAATATGATTTAAAAAATTCCTGGTTTCTTTTAATCCAAAATAAGAATATGTACATAAAAGCAGAGGGAGTGTTTAGTTAACCTCAATTGGAAAAAAATAATTTTCTTTGCATTCATTAGGAACCAATATAGGCTTTAGCTTGGATTTGGGAAACATTTTTCATATTCATAATTAAGCGTTAAATGTATACATTCCGTTAATGATATACTAGTAGTTATCGCAATGGTCAAATAATGGAAAGGAAAGGAGGAGATTTTGTTAGTGAGTGTATAAAAAGGGATAGGTATTGAATTGCTGTGATTATATAAGAACACTCATATTGATACTACAGAAGAATGCCTGTAACTATTGGAAATTTATCTACGATTGCTGTTGTGAGAAAATACACAATGAAAGCGTGATGATAAAATGTGTTCAATGCAGAAATACCTGATAATAGAAATAACTATACCATACTGGTATTAATGTTAAGAAATTCGAACCATCAAAACAAAGGCTTCGTTCATTGATTATTCATTCTTTTAATCATTATTTACAGTATGAAATACAAGATAATTCATGCAAAGATAACTTCTTCTTGGAAAAGCAACCCTCGTTTGAAAACAAAAGCCTGATTTTATTCACAGCAAATATAGATGATCCCATGAGGAGTCAAACTTTAGAAAGAGTAAGAGGCAACAGTACTTTACCGATGGAATATTCTGAGGGAATAGCATAAACTTCAAACGGGGCAAGTCCGGGTGCGTCTCTTACTATGAATGCAAAGTAAATATAGCCTCAGGATCATTTGATAGTGTTGTGATGGTGTCGGGTATACTCTATGCAATATATTCAAAATTGCACTATGGCAAAGTATTTCAGCAAACGATAATCAGTCAATCTATCACATAGGCAAACGAACTGATTCTTTATTTGGACTTTTTGTCGAAAAAACCTTGCAATCCTCGGCTATTAAACTACTTTCAAATGAACTTCGGATGTATTTAGCGTGTTTTCATAATATGTTTGTAGTTTTGGTCATGTTGAATACGTGGTTCACTTATTTCGAACCACGTGATTCCTGACCACTGCTAAACGTTTTTTCAAAGCAAATTTTATGAAGCCTTTGTTTATTAGATGATTTCTACTAGTTAATCATAGCTTACAATTAAAAACTCCAACTGTTTTTGTGCTATAAATAATTAAAAAAATAATAACTTAAGAGATGACAGATAAAGGAACAAAGTATAACTTCAGATTCCGTTCAAAATAAAGTTAAACAATAAAAATCTTGTTACGAATACAGCATACTGATAAATAAACAACAATGGTATTTTGTTTGACGATGAACACATTTGTATGTTAGATGAAGCGTGTATGAAAGGGAATGACAAGATTTCGAAAGGAAATTGTCTAAAGTGTCTATAGGGAATATATAAATATACACAGATGAAGGTTTATTTTCCTACTCCGGGAGTAATATATGGGAATACGTTAAAAGGCACAGAAAACTAGGGTTCAAGAGATTTGTACTTTTGGTTGCTTATACACTGCACACCAAGCAAATGTGGGATTGAAGAAATCACACGATAGTACCATGTTTTAAAATTGTTGTATAACCAACCACTGGTGAAGTAGGTACTTCGACAGTTGTAACTGTAAACAAATATATGTATGTCATCAGAATATGTTTCACACAATTGTTTACCATCTAATCCCTGCAGAATACATCAAATTCCAAGAGTATGAAAATGAATCATATATATGCATCGTATTTTAAAAGAAAAATCGTAGAGAAAAAACCCAATGATAATGAAGGCTGTTTTCTTTGACTCAAGTCTTGATGATCTAGTTTGAAACTTGATACTTTGCACTAAATTTATCTAATGAAATACTGTTCCCATACTTATTAAACGCAACCTATACTTAAAGGTAGTATAGGATTTTTGTTTGAAAAGATTTCAAAATACTTTGTCAAACTTTAGTCTATTAACTGATATTTCACCTATCTGTATTGCTAATTTTCAAACTACAGGTTATCTTTATATCGCATTACTGCAAAAGCACAAGTTCGCATACAGAAAATAAAGTTTATATGTATTGTTGTTCTATTGCACCACTGTTATAGGTTAGGAGGAGGGTTGACTGCCAACAAACATGATTAACCAGTCACATTCTTTATGTGCCTGCTCCATATCAGGATCCTGTAATCCATTGGTAGTCGTTGATTGCCGTTTGCCATAACTGTTTTTTGTTTATGGTTGTAAATATAAATTAGGCCGTTGTTTTGTTTTGTTTATAATTGTTTCACATGTTGTCAATCCGGGTTCCTTTATAACTTACTATTCGGTATGGGTTTTGCAATTTTTGAAGGCCGTACGTTCACCTGTAGTTGTTGGCAACTACTTATTTTCATAAAGATAACATTTTGAGAAGAAATAATTAATATTTTTCGAAAACAACAATAAATAAATTTCATTTCTACGTTGATGCTTATTTCAATTAAATAGTTTAAGTTTCTTAATTCCCATACTACATTACACAATTATGACTGGTATAAGCATATTTACACTCCATCAATAAAATAAAGGCAAAATCAGTGCTTGAAGCTATATAAAGTAAACACAGCCCTTTAATCACTACAAAGTGCAAGTTCTTTTAAATAAAAAGAACGACATGAAATGTGAACTAAAATATATGTTGCTTTCATTTTCTCAACTATTGCATTTTCCATAAAAATATGCTTTTTTCAAATCTTATTTGTTTGAATAATTTTGATACATAGCTATACATGAATGTGAATATATATTAATATATTAACAGTACTATCAAATGTTACTGGTTGTTAGAATCGGGCAAAATCATGCACGTACACGATTCTGCATATATATGAATAAACACAAGCAGAAACAAAAAAGCATTTTACAAACAGCAAAACTATGTTGAAATACAAAAACACATTTTTTTAACTAGACTACCATATATATGACTATTATGTTATAAAATTTATATGATTAATGTACAGATATGCTAAGGAAGCATTTAAGCATAAACAGTCTCTCATTAGACAAAGAGTTTAATATTACATGTTTGTCTTTCAATTTATAGCAGAATTCCTAACCTTTTTCTGTTATATATCTTTATTAAAAGTTATGTATCATAGTGGTTGCCTACGACATGCCATGCTTTCTGTAACAAACTTTTGTTAGGTTCGTGAAAAATCTAAAGTTTGGATTCATACTCCTCTTGATTTGCGATGGTCTGGAATTGATTCTGAGACGGGCTCATTGAAATTCTTGAAAATTGGTATTGGTGCTTTTATGCAAGGCTAATAAAATAGAGGACAAGATGAAAGAATGGTCGACTCGAAGTCAGAATAATGTTCCCGACCAATCTTCTGGAAACTGTTATCTGTTGATATTACTCATCAAAATAAAAAAAAAGCGGATTGGTTTAAGCAGAATATGTTGACACTATCGACATTACGTCATCCTAAATATGCAGGATATAATAGGCGATAAACATAAGGCAATTATCAATCACAAACCAAAGCAAAAGATATGAAAAAGTTGACGTTATTCACATTTCAAATTCAATTTTATCTTTAAAACAACTCACCGAGGTCAGCATGCAGATGCCATTTCCAAAAGTAAGTAATATTCAGTGTAATTTCACAAAGGAATAGAAACACACGTAGTTGCATGAACATACGTATCCTTCTTTTTACATGTCTTTATATTGAATGATCATCCTTTTCTTTTCAAATTAGAAAAATGTAAATTAGTAAATTTATAACATCTTCAATTTTATTAGTTATGATATGTTATTAGTTTTGAATAAAAGCTTAGTGCTTACAAATGAACTTTTATATTATTATTTATTTTACCACGACACAGAAGCAAGCCTAGCTATTGTGGCTATGCGCAAATAAATAAAAATAACGTGAATTTATACCTGTTTTGTGAAAAGTGTATGTGCATGATGGCCAATAGTTGTTATATGTAAGCTTCGTCGGTTCCAACTCTAAAAGTTTAAACATAGAACGAACGAGTCAATGAATGAAAAACAAAAGAGGCAATGAGAATACGGTAAAAATTACTTAAAAGCTTCATTCATTAATATCTTTATACGAAATATATATATTCGTGGTGTATTATATAGATAATATAAGGTTTACATATCAATGCTACTGTCAAATAATAGGTCTGACAGAATAAAAGTCTTAATAAGTTGGGCTTGCTATTCACATGTCTCAACTGATTGTGAAAATTATAATCTTGGCATGCATAGAAATGAATTAAACAGATGAATTTGTATTAGCATAAAAGTAATTTAAAACAAAGCTGATTATTCCCCCTTCTTAAGATATAAATTTTCCTCTAAAAATCAGTTGGAAGGGGTTTGTGACTTGAAGTGCATTAGTTTTGTGAAATTCTCAAATTCAGAACAAGAAAGTATTTCAGCAGAGACGCATAAACTAAAGAATCTGGGGTTGATGATGTAAAATTACCCTGGAACGATAGGCTTCATATATAAATATCTGTTATGTTGTATGGATCAATGAATTGAACACATTCAAAATAACCCTGTTTTCCACCATTCCCCATGTGAAATTGAAAAATCGTCTAAAAGAAATAATCCACAATGCTTTCCAATATAAAAATGGTTGCATACGCTGTAAATTTTATTTGGGATACCAGGGGGCATATTTTGTTAATAGTGAACAAAAAGGTAAAACATGCTACACAGAGGAACAAGTGATCAGTATGCTGGAGTTTCTTAATGACAACATATCTGTTGAATTTGGAGGTAGACTTTTACAACAAATTGTCGGCATTCCTATAGGAACGAACTATGTATCACTCCTTGCCGAACTCTTCTTATTTTCATATGAGTCGGAGTTCCTTCAGACACTTGTCAAGAACAAGAAGATCAAAGAAGAAAGATCATTTAATTTCACATTCAGATATAATGATGATGTTCTTTCCATTACAATACAAACTTTTCTGATTAGGTTCCATTAATATATCCTGCAGAACTAGAAATTAAAGAAACAACGGTCACGGCCACCTCCGCCTCATTTTTAGACTTATACCTCGAATTTGACGTAAGCGGTTATCCCAATACCAGAATCTATGACAAACGAGACGGTTTTAATTTTGAAATTATCAATTTCCCCCACCTTAGTAGCAATATACCAACTTCACCTGCATATGGGATATACATTTCCCAACTCATTCGGTATTCAAGAGCTTGCAGCTACTAACCAGACTTTATAAAACGTAATCAGTGTCTGAGCAGAAAGTTGATGAACCAGGGTTATGTCAAAGAACGTCTCGTCCTTTTTCTAAAAAAAGTTCATCGGAAGATACCAGGACCTTGTTGATAAATATTCCGTATCAACTTCACAAATAATACATGATGGGCTTGAAGTATAGATTCTAGGTACTGACGTTGTTTATCATCTTAACTACGTGTTAAAGTGTTTTTTTTCTATTGTTTTGTAAATTATTAACCTTTACTGTTTAGTCCATGTTTGGTGATATCCTTTTGGCGTGGCTCGGTACTTATGCATCCCGCTAATGTGTTGTTGTGCTGTGGTCATTTAGTATTCTTGTCTTTCATTTTTGCTTATGTGCTATGTCTATATGCCATTATGTTTTTCTTTGTTGACATATTTGTTTCTTTTTATAGTGATTAAGATTATAACACAATGTTGACTGCTGTACCCTATTTTTGACATTTTTACCTATTTTGTCTGTTTGTTTTGTTCATACATTGTTGTCAATATAATGGAATTTTATGCGACTGTCATACAAGTGAGAGGTTTAGCTAGCTATAAAACCAAGTTTAATCCACCATTTTCTACATAAGGAAATGCCTGTACCAAGTCAGGAATATAACAGTTGTTTTCCATTCGTTTGATGTGTTTGAGCTTTTTATTTTGCCATTTTATAAGGGACTTTCCGATTTCAATTTACCTTCGAGTTCGGTATTTTTGTTATTTTACCTTTTTTCACACTGAAAGTGTATCTTTTGGTCTTTGAAACATTCCTTAAAATGTTAATATTCAAAGAAATGATCAATGAATAACAGCGCATCATCGATAAACACATGTATCAGATACCAGTACCTGAAGTTTTAAAAATATAAATATCCCTGTAATGATTGCTGTTATTTTCTGTGGAAAATGCGTGTACAAAGTCAGGAATATGACATTTGTTTTTCACTCGTTTCGTTGATTGACAACGTTATATTTGGTCAGTTTTTATGGACTTCCCCTTTTTGAATTCATATTAGAGTTCGGTATTTTTTTTTTTTTTTACTTTTTTAGTACTCTTTACTACATTTGCATAAAATAAATCGAGTTCTTTTGACACAGACTGACAATTCCCCAAAAATCTGAAATAAAAGCACACCAAAACAATTCGCGATCGACACTCATTTAATCAAAAGAAATTGGAAAAATTTTCCGTAACTTCTCTCACGTTTAATACTTCATATCATTCCTATTATGGGAGCATTGCATTTGCGCCAATGTTTGTGTTTCATTTGCGCCAAAATTAAATATTGCCAATTTAGTGGTCAAATATAACTGCAACGTTTTAATATAAGATGAATACGAGAATATGAGGCTTTTTTAAGACATGTAGTAGAGTATCTCACCATTGGGTTAGTAAGTGAGTTCATACTTATTTCTCATACAAAACTGAATCGCTGAAAGGTATAAAATAGTATAGAGTTCACATGCTTGAGGTGACAGAATAAACATAATTCATTCGGAGACAAATACGTCAATAATTAGTTTTAAGACCTCACATTTAAGATATCTACTGTATTGAAAAACGTAGAGGATGTACCAAAAAAAGTTGCAGAGCCAGAATCACAACAGATGTGAGCAGCAAAACAATTATAAATAACAATGAATGATACAGTCAAACACGATTTAGACCAGCAAAAAGTGCAACACAATCTTAACATTTAAAAAATAATGGTTTGATTTTGGTTTATGGTTGAATGTGATTTAAAATGAATATATTACATTATACTATCAACGCGATGTTGTAACATTATTATCAAAAGTCTCTTTTCAATATAGATATATTATTTATAATATTTACTTGTATCATTGGCGCAAATAAAATGTATTATGTTGGCACAATTGAAATGCGAATTAGCGCAAATGCAGAGCACCGCTTATGATTGCATTGATATTCAATATCATATATAAACAGGAAGATGTGATGCTACGTTAATCAGATCGTAACCCAACGACACAATAAAAAAAAGCCAAAAATATTGTTTATGTTCAATACATTGTGAATATAAACATGTATTAATAGCTGTAAGTATGGTTTATCTATTGGCTTCAAGGATTTCAGATCTGAAACCAAACTGATATATTTCACACCATTTTTTTCTCTCAGTAAATTGCCGGCACCCATTCCATTATAATTCATTGTACTGAGAGAGATTAATGTATTTATGAAGCAAAATTACTATGGTATTTTCATGAATGCAAGAGTTGAGATATAGTCAAATATTAATCAAATGAAGAAAACTGCATCTTACTTTCTTTGGCTTTACTGATGCCATGATCAAGTGGACGTCTATACCAATGGACGGTTGGAGCAGGAATGCCCGAAACGTTACACGTCAAAGTCACAGTGTCCCCTTCTCTGGCAATGATGTCACCGGATGATAAATTTACGTTGATTTTAGGGGGAACTGCAAAAAAACGAAAATTAGAAATGAAAGAGGAATCAATTACTAGTAATACAATATATAAGGAATAAAAATATAACTTGGTTCCATTAATCGTTTTGAATATTGTTTGCACATTTTCTTTTTTATGACTTTTATTGTAATAATTCAAAAATAAGATGTTGACTTTAAATAACGAAAATTACTACAAAAAGTTTTACAGCCACATTACTTCACGTGTCTGTGCAATACAGTAATGCACACAATTTTCATCCCATAAGACTTCTCCTTGCCTTAAAGTTATGAATATATGTTTAAATCAATCTAATAGGCTAAATATCAAACGAAGTATATATAAATCATGGTGTTAGCCCTGTTTAACCATAGGTTATCCGATGGAGAACTGCAATCGTATAGTTGTCATATATTCAGACGGATATAATACAATAAATATTGATGTGATTGCATGGTAAGTAAAACGATAATCCTTAACTACAAACCAAAACTGCTAATTTGCAAGGTATACTGTGAACTTGCCTCTATACCTCATGTTCTGTGTTACAATCCCAGAAAAAAAACGACGAGAAAAGGCATAACTCGACTAGCGAAAGCTTTTTTTTTCATAAAGCAAAGCCGAGTTGATCGAGTGGTCTATGGTGCTGGCCACAACGCAGACAGTGTTGCCACGATGTCAAAAAACAAGACTTCGATTCCCGCTGATGGAAGAACAATAAAAAATGTTAGCGCAAATTTGCAGAACTAACAGTGTTTGGATCAATTTCAGGAAGTATAAAATCTATGGTGTTAGGCCTGTATAACAATAGGTTATATGATGGAGAATGTCTATCGTAAAGTTGTCACATATTTAGACATATATAATATATTGGATGTGACTGCATAGTAAGCAAAATAATCATCCAAAACCGCAAATAAAAACAGCTGATCTTCAAGGTATACCATCTACTTGCCACTGTCAATAAAGTAATGTGTTACAACCCTTGATAAAGCCAACGTGGAAAGGCATTCTTCGAATAACGGAAGGTATATTGTTACGAAGCCTAAATGGCCGAATGGTTAAGGGCGCTGGACACAGTACATGTGGTGTTGCCACACGATGTCACCAAAGCATGTGTTCAAATCCCGCCGAAAGAAGGACAAACCTGCGTTATTTGCTAACACAGATCTAACATTAGAAACGAAATATATGTATTTTGTTGTGCTAGCCCTTGATTATCCGATGGAGCATGTCAGTCGTAGAGTTGTCACAAATTTAGCGACGATTCAGCACAAACAGAAAAACTTATTAAAGTCTAAAGACTTGTTCAACAGGAAGAAATAAATGACAAAAGAAAATAAATGAACAAAATGAAATAAATTGAAATTTTATCTTGTTCGTATCAGTATCGCTGCACAAATCTTAAGACTTTATATAATATATTTACGACGGGCAAAACATAGCTGATCTGAAAGATATACCATCAAACTTATCCCTATACATCATGTACTTTGCTATAGCCCCATATAAGATAAGATAAGATAAGATATTTTATTTTCCAAATTAGGTCCCCAGGGGGGCATACACATATAACAAATATAATCTTTACAACATACATTCATATAATACACCTAAAATATTGATATACAGCGATACAGGCTATTATATGTTAAATTTTAAAAAAAGTATTTAAGAGCTGCTACTCAAGAGATGTGGGAATTGTCCTCTCACTGATTTGATTTATTTGCAGTTACTTTTATTTTACTTTTTCTAATATTTTTGCTGGAAATGTATAAACATATTTGATTGTTTAGCTGTAACAGGTACCAAGGAACAATGCTCTAGGATTGTGAGCTTAAGAGCTATAACAAACCTCCTCGTATCTGATGCAGAAAAACAAACATAAATGTAACAAAAGTTCAAGTTTATTCACAGCAAATAACATATACTGCAGTAATAGGTTTTGAGAATATTTAAAGCCGACGAGGAAAGGCATTACTCGACTAACGAAAACTATATTTTTACATAGCTTAGTTGGTCGAGTGGTCTAGGGCCCAGGACACAGTGCAGGCGGAGTTACCACGATGTTACAGAAGCAAGGGTTTGAATCCCGCTGAGGGAAGAACAAAAATTTGAGAACGCAAATTTAAAGATCTAACATTTTTGGGCTAAACTTGAGACAAATTAAAAAAATATCATGGTGTTAGCCCTGTATAGCCACGAGTTATCCGATGGAGAATGTCTATCGTAAAGTTCTCACATGTTTAGACATGTCTCACATGTTTAGACAGACTTAACATTGTTGTGCTGATATTTAGAGTAATTATATATATATATATATATATATAATTCGTCTAAACATCAGCCCAACAATGTTAGATCTGTAAATTTGCTTTCGCAAATTTTTGTTCTTCCCTCGCCGGGATTCGAACTCATGCTTCTGAGATATCGTGGCACCAAATCGCCTTGCACTGTATCCGATGCACTAGACCACTCGACCACCTAGGCTCTTCAATAATAAAGCTTTCGGTAGCCGGGTGTTACCTTTCCTCGTCAGTTTTAATCTAGCGTCGTAACACAGTACATGATATATAAGGCATGAAGATGGAATTGTTACAGATCAGCTGAATATATATATATATGTGTCGTAAGAAAAAACAACAAACAGTAAATTCAAAAAGCATCGAATGGTCAGGAAGGAGGTTTGGAATAAAGTTCAATGAGACAATAACGTAATTCAGCCTGAACAAAATAAAAAATAGAATGTTCGTGATTATACTTTTGTAAGCCAATTCTTTTATTTTGGCGGAAATCTATATTATTCCAGTTGTTAAACATATGAAAGACATAGAATTGTTAAATGATCGACGGGAGCTTCAAACACATTGGACCGTGAACAGCACTTCTGAAATGCTGTCAGCATGATTCACGTAAAATAAAATGGATGATGTGAGATACAAGCAAGGTCAACACTGAGTAGAAATACCGAATATATTCAAATCATTTGATCATTAGTCGCAACAAAGGGATTTGTAGTTTCTGACAACTCATCAATAAATGTTTTAGTCATACAAAAGGTATACACAGAAGGGAATAGATACAATGGGTAGATGCTTAACATTTTACACCTTATAAAAGTGCTAAGTGTAAATGTATTCTATAATTTAGGATGATTTATCACAAATCGACTCTTGGAAACGTAAGTCTCCTAAATAATGGTTTTATGCTACCGGAGAAGAAATCAGTGAACAAACCTTTTTTTTTTACCTTTTTTTGTTGTTGCAAATTTTAGTGAAATCATACTTTGTGGAACTGAATATTAACGAATCTACTAGGAGTTGTCCAGAGGATTTTTATATCTAGTTTAATGCAACATACACCGATTATGTTATATAACAATTTAATGACTATCGTTTAAAAACTATGAATCCCATTATTTAAAATATACCTAAACATTATGTAATAGTTGAATCCCTGTGCGAATAATTAACGGTCATTACTTCGTTATATATAGTGTACTGTAAAGAAAGAATATGATGTTTCATCACGCTAGCGCGATGGCACTCTACCACCAATTTTATATAAAAAAAATTGTCAATCAATGAACTTTAGATACCTCATCATATATGTTGACCCACTGTAATAAATAATCCATCATAAATGTTTTACCTAAGATATGAAATGTAATAACTTATATACCTAGCACATGTAGCATAACTGTTTTCGTTTTGACTGGTGTCGTATTTATTTGGCAGACATATTTCCCAGCGTCGCTGTACTTGACATCATGAATTAGTAAATTCCAGTCGTTTGTGAATGGTCTTTCTATGCCTATTCTATCATCGTCTATTATCCGCCCTATATCGTAGGTAAGCAAAGTAGAAAATCTGTCTGTCCAGACGACCTGTAACACAAAATATTTTAACTTATTTTTTTTACTGGCAAATGGTCAATAATTTTATTCAGCACTCATCTGTTCGTATTATGTTAAAAGTAATATGTAAAAGTTAGGTGGAAATTATTCTATAAATTGACAAAATATCTCAATGACCTTTTATCCGTAATGGTACCTACATGTATTCGTTATCATATTTACGCCATGTCCTTTACACTGACATGTCGAATTATTTCCATATATACGTTGTAAATTAAGTCCCTGTAGAGTTTCTATGGTCGAGAAAAACAATCGTTCATCATGCTTTCCCCCTGAATTCATCTGCTTTTATCAGCTCTAAATCGAACAATTTTACACTGAAGAAATTATCTAAACCTAATTCAGAAGTTGGAAACGCTTAATAAAGTTTGACACTGTCAGCCTGTGACAAGACTTTGGTGTTTTATAGTGTTATAGTCGTATACTCGATAATTATATAAGAACATTTTAACGAACTTCTGTTTTAAAACAAGCCAAGCGATTTTACAGCTGGTAATTTAGTTGAATTGGTAATTATACAATGTGAAAGATAATTATAAGTGGTGGCTTGTGAAACATTTATTTGTAGCTTCGTTGTGGTACTATAATATACATTGATACGCATAAGGACTTAAAGGTTGATTAAACTGTTAAGATGTTGCGTTTGCTGTTTTAATATTTGATTAGTGTATAATTAGTTTTCACGAAATATGTTTTAGTTCCGAAAGGGAAGTTTACACATACAAAATAGTATTCAATTTCGGAGTTGAACTGTTGTGTTTTTATGATTTTTAAGATGAACGTTCATAAAACAGTGCGTGGTGGAAAATATCTATGCAATTTCCGTTGATATTCAGAAACTATTATGAAACTAATAAGAATTGTTAAGTTCGAAAGTAGTCAGAGCTTCGGACATGATTTCCTTGCACAGAAATATAGAAATTAATATGAAACGAAGGTTCAAACTCCCCCTGGAAAAGTTGACTTTAGATGCTTTGGCTATTATTTCAAATTCCTTTTGGTCATATAGCTATTCACATGTTTCGGTACTTTTACATCATTAGTTTTCAAGCTTTTGGCTTTGAGCATTCCTGATGACGGTAAATCTGGAAAAGGGCATGCAATTTATAAAGTTTTAGCACTGGTAGATACCACTGCTGGTGGACTATTAATCCCCGAGGGTATCATCGGCTCAGTAGTCAAGGCCTCGGTACTTACATGATTTTCCGTTTATAAATTCAGAAATTATTATGAAACTAAGTCTCCAACAACTTCAGGCAAAGCTGATTGTAGATGGAATTAATTGGATTTTATGTTAGATCATTTTGGTCATATAGCTTTTCTCGTTTTCGGTTCTTATACATCCTTGGCTATTAATTTTTTTTGGATTGCCGATTGGGCATTCCTGATGAAGGTGAATCCAGAATACGCTTTGGGCGTATGAAATTTATCAAATGTTACTTTCATCATGTAAATATATATGATATATGTACATTTTTTCAGTAGTTTTTCTTATTTAATTGATAGAGATAAAAGTTCTAATTTTAAGATATTTGATGTTTTCGTTCATTATTGACTCTAGTTTTAATAGTTACAAAGTGACATTCATGAAGAAAAAAAATATAAGATCGAACACGACACATTTCTTCGATTCCTTGACTACAGCAATGACAAAACAGAAATGTTGTTTGGAATTTCTTTAAAACAGCAATGATAAAGTGTTGTTTTACTGTTATAACATCAAATTTATTTTGTGGACGTCTTCTCAATACAAAGGATCCAATTTTAAAGTTAGTGTTAACCTTATCCAAATTTCAGATTTGTATCAGTATTTTTATAGAATGTCTCTGACTTTTTCTCTTCTGAAGGATGTATAAGAAGTTGATGCACTGATAATCACAATATAACAGAACAATAGCAGTCAAGATATTAATTCTATCACATTAAATAAATTCAAAGGAAAATAAAACTTGCAATATCTATACTTGGCTCAAGAGAGAGAGAGAGCGATGAAAGTTGATCTAGTCAAATCAAACAGAGATAAATGAAAAAGTTCTGTATTAACAAGAAGCTAGAACTTCAAAATTAGAAGTTCGGCAGTTTGAACTTCATATACTAAGTATTCTCCGTCTAACAACTTTGTCCTTGATTTTGCAGTCTACAAACAGAAACTACTTCTATGAATTCTAATCATTAATAGACTATGTACCTTGTGTCCAGCAAGATTCTCTACAGTACATGGTAATATGGCAGTCTTTCCTGCAATGACAGTGACATTGAAGACTGGAACATCAAAACTTGGATCGACTGCAAAAACATCTGAAATTATATTTAAAGAAAGTTTTATCAATATTAAAAGAGACCTGATTACATCGTCAAGATAAAAATGTTATTTTATTTTTCTTATTAAAAATATTTGACTCAGTATGAAAGGTAGAAGATAGCATGCATAACTTTTTCATATAATGACAGCATGTGTTTGCCAATAGTTAAAAAGATCATTAACAATCATATAGTTATACAGTTACAGTGACCTCATTTTGTAGACATTCATTAACACATTAATATTGTATAATTGCTGAAAATGATAAAATTTTGTGTAATTCATAACACAACTCCTTCGCAAGAACTAACGTGATCTTTCAGAAAGTACGACCTGATTTCCATAACAAATGTTTATGTAATTAGATAGTGTTACTATAGTAAAAGGAACGACATTCCCTTCATAAAAGATGGAGTGCTAGCCCAGACTTTACTAGGGTTAGTGTTGGCCAGTTCTTTGGCACTGACTGTCCCTTTTCTACTTATGATTGTGATTGTTCTTTGGGTTCTCCTTTGTTTTATTTCAATATTGTTTATGGAAATGTATGACAGTTACTGAACAATATAGCATATATAATGGTTCATGACTTAAGTAATTCGGACGCAAAAATATAAATTTTGTAAATGAATAGCAAAAGCATTGCAGTTTCTGACATTTAAATAATTGTTTAATTGCGTTTCAGATCCTACAATGTCACGTTATCAGTACAGAAAATGTGTCCATAAAAGACAGTCTTTAATTTAAGAACTATTACACCAATTAGACTTGTCTTTTCAATTAATAGATTGTTTTCTAATTGAGTGAGTTTCTGAATACAGTCTTTCAAATTGACTCAAACATTCAATTACCGCTTAGGCGATTCCTTAATTCATTTTCTACTATATATCTAACGATGAACAAAGTGGCAAACGCCGTCATATGTCTTTTGCATATTAAACACTAATTACCCAAACATAAGAATTCTGTGAACAATCTTAAATCAATATCTTACCATAGATGATTAAAGCATTATGATGATCTCGATTTCTCTTTTTGGATGCTTATAAAAATCGAAAAGTGTCTTTTGAGATTTGTCAGATCGCATGCTTGCTTAACTGACAGAGAAATTCATTTGGGTGTGATAATCTATTTGAGCACCTCAATCAACTATCAACAAATTGAACTCTAAGGAAATAAAAGTGAAAAATACATATTTAAAACAGCATTCTTAATAAGACAATATTTTGGAGTTAGAAAGGAGTTCTATTTCTTAATCCTAACCAAGTAATCAGTTCTAGACAACCATTTTACCACTGGAATGCCTTTTTTCGTTTAAAAGTAACAGTTAGCACGCAAATCATCTTGTGTCCAAAGAGAAATAAATCCCAAGATAATAAGAGTAGAGAATTAAACTGTCTTCTTCCAAATATATATTACTTCACTAAACGAAAATATCACGCATTGAAAAATATTTATGAATAATTTTATACGAGCAAAAATGACAATTTTTGACAAAAGTTACGAAAAGGTGATTTCTATTTGAATATAAATTGACTTTAAGTGCTATCTTAGAAAATGACAATTTTGAAGAAAAAAATATATAGTCATAATTTAAAAAGTTATTTCTATCGACGGACCATTTTATTCGTATTTTAATATCTCTTGTATATGTATATGATGAGTTTGGTCGTATACTGTCCAATTTCTCTTAAAAGTCTCACACTATGGTCGTCAGAGAAAATGCAGAAAGCAATACAATGATATCATAGTCTTTAAAAATGTGTTGTCGTTGTTCCCTTTGTCATTACTCGTCGATAATAACAAACAGTATAGTCATATATTTTATGATTTAAAAAAAGAAAGAAACATGTTATTTTATAGAATTAATGCATACAACGTATTGTATTTATGTACGTTTGCATTATTATGCAGCAGTTTTATTGTAATACGGTATAACTAGCAATGGTGTATGTGAAAGTATTGCTGTAATCTTTTCAAGTCGCATCTTTTTTGGGGTTTATTCTTTGAAATATCACGCATACATAGCAAATAAAATAAATTATTCAAAATGACAGACGTCCGGTGACAACCTCATTGTCAGTCAATACATTGATTAATGAAGGTAAGTATATATAGACAAAATAGGTGCAAGCACTGACAATTATCAAGTGGGACAGAGGACATTCGTGTATGGTAATTCAATTGTAGTTTCCTACTGGTTTTGTAAAACTAATGTGACCACAAGCATCTTTTACTGAAGGTAAATTGTCACTGTATTTATGATGCGTCAATGCTATGCTTTATCTGTCTGATAATGCATGTTTTTGTCAGAGTTGTATCAAATCACTGATTTGTGTGAAACTCTTTTTAGCATGGTGTACATACATATAATAAAAAAAGGATGAATGTATAAATAAACGTGTTATGTAAACAAGTACTTTGTAATATTAGTTACTTCCATGATTCACTTTCATCAATGTCGAACTATTACAATAAATAAATTGGTTCTAATTTCCATTCCTGCCAAATCGTTGGGAAGAGCCTTTAGAATTGTACTATAGCTTTTGTACAAATGTCCTGAGAGGGTATTATTGATTGGGTTTGATCAGGTCAAAGCTATAAATTACCCTTTTAAGATGTAAATTTCATGCATATTTACAAATATTGGTTTAGTCATCAGAACAGTCATAAAGGGTTAGATATTAAAGATACGTAGACGAAACCGTTGCATTTTAAAGATAAGAGCGATGGGAATTCTTAAAGATACAAAATCAATGATAAAAAGTTCTTAAAGCCAGTTTATAAGGATTAAATAGAAAACTTGTTAAAACTATTTATTTCTTGTAAGTTTGTTTCTTGTTTTACTGCCCTCTTGAGATGAAGCATTTAGTAATGAAAATTGAATTTAGTACGAGCCTGGCAATATAAACTTTATTGACTTAGAAGTACACATATATCTAAAGAATCTGACATTTTTAGCAACTAGTCCCAATGGTTTAGTCTAACGATAGTCGGACACATACAATTTACTGTTCAAGTGTAAATGACGACACATTGTTAGACAATGAAATACATGTTTACAGTTACTCAAACTCTCAGGTTATGTTTGTTATTTTGTGCAGTCTAGATGAAAATAAGTGTTCATACGCACGATTCTAAAAAAATCATTTGTCAGACTTTTAAAAAACGTTTATATGGACCACTCCATGATGAATATTTCTTGAATAATCTATATGACAGAATAGAATTACAAAAGTCATGACAATTCATGCAAATGATTAATGAAATATAGAACTGCTAAGCTTTGTTACGAAATGTAATTCACTGTTGTTATCAGTCTAGCAGACATTTTAGACAAGCGATACAATAATAACCTTTGACAAAACAAGAGGTATAGAAGAAAAACGTTAGATATGTTTTTATTTAATCTTTAGAAGCAACACTAAATGGTCACGAATAGACGTGCAACGTAAGAAGATTTAGTTTGAAAATGCAAAATTTACAGATTTGGTTAATACTGTCAACATTGAATGTAAAATATAATAAATGGTAAGAAGATTCTGTGCTCAATCTGAAAGGACAACAAGAAAAAAAAGCATGCTTATTAAATAGACTAATGATTCAACATGCATTTTAATCATCAACCTGCAAGAGACTAATTGTTATGTCGAATGAGAAATTCCATCATACAATAAAAAAAAATATATTTAAACAATAAAAACTTGTTAGAATGTTATATTATGCCATTGTAGAAAAAGGAAAAGAAATGGATTATAGAGTCAAAATTGACAGCAAATATTTAGTAAAGAAGAGTGAACAATTTTGCTTTTCTACAGATTTATGTTAAATGGAATTGACCATTCAAGTGAAAGTAATACGATATCGAAAGAAAAAGTTTGCAGCTGCGCAGATGTGCTTAATATAGTATTAATTTTTAGTCGCAATATCAATAAGGATAATAGGTAATGCCATACCATCATGTTTCTGATGTAAAGTTATGTTAAACGAATACAACATCATAAAATTGTGTATGTTTAAAAAATCGTGTGTAGTCTTTTGTTGTTTTCTCGTTAATTGCAACTAAAAATTCTACAATTACACCAACATTTTTCGAAATTGAACAAATTTGATGGTTTTGAATGATGCCCTAAAATAATTTTATTTCAACTGATCTTTCTAAAAAAGTACAATTTATGAACTGGATGATAAACGGTTAACAAAATGTAAGAAAACATAAATGACCCTCAATGTAGTTGAACAGTAACAACTGGTCAATAGTATGACCCAACGAGTTGCTGTCTATACGAGTTGTTTCAAGCTGGTATGATGTAATACAAAACAATTATTATCTAAATTAAAAACAAATATAATTGCAACAACGTTTATTGATTTTGTTGGTTAATGTCGTCCATTGGCAAATATTTGCTTGCATGTCGAAAACAAAACATTAGTAGAAGATTTGGTAATAAGAATGTACGTAGCAATAAAGTTTAGAGGCTAGTTTTTATCGATCAAGCCCAAGACTTGAAAATTGGAATCTTTTGTTCATCTGCTAAGCATGCAGTATTTAGGGATGAAATCAACGACTTGACGGCTCGGAGTCACAATAATGTGTCTGGGAAAGGTGACATCTCTTCCTAGGGATTGTTAATTTGTGAACTAGCACGTTAAAGATTCGACTAGATGCTTCGGTTTAGTACGAAGAGAGTATACACTCTCTTTGTACTTTACATGTTCTCGTGTGCATGCAAGAAAAATTTGCCACTGGACAAAAAACGCTAATCCATAATAATCCACTCTCCTAATTGTGAAGCTAGCCATCGGTAATATTCGATTGGAAGTCAGGAATTTGGATATAAGGGACAATTTGAATCTATGACAAATGGAACGAATGTGTTTGTATCTGAACAAAACCGTATCTTCAACAATATAGCAATTGCGTACTTGGTCAATTTACATTGCGAATTTTGAAAATAGACGAAAAGTTCCCCATTAATGTATGCGTGATTTCTTAGTAACAACGCTTGTTCATGAGACATTTCGCTGTGTTGGTGTAATTGCTAATGATGCGCTGTGTGTTCTGCAATTGCTTGAAAAATACCTCCTGGTTTAGGGACATTTGCTGGAGCGCCACTGTCTGCAAAGCAAGTATCAAAATAGTAATGATGTTTACATCTTTCCAAAATTGTACAATATCAAGTAAAAGGCATCAAATACAAATACAATGAGGGCATATATAAATGTAAAAAAGTAATGAAATATGAACTTATACTTCTTTTCTGATAAATTAAATGCAGTAGAAATGAAAAATGTATCATGTAAGCAAGTAACTGTCTTGCATTTTCCAAAGTTCATTTACGTCATTATAAAGTGTTATTGATTTTTGTACTAAGCCAGTGCTTCTTAAAACTCACTTTTTATACAAGTAAAAAAATAAAAAAAATAAACACTGGTTTTCTATATTGATTTCTCTATATGAAGAAGTTCAGACATATGGAAAAAAATATACAGCTCGGTAAAAACAAGTTTGTTAACCATTTATCCAGGTTTTCTTCAGTTGGTTCAAACTACCGGCATCTATCATTTTCAATGTTCCGTTTTCTGTCATAAAGGAAAAAATGTCATAAAGATAAATTTTTTTTTCAAATCCATGACTCGATAGATGAGGATTGCTTATGTTATAAATAAACTGTAACACATAACTGGTATAAAGAACAAACATCTTTCATCAACAATATTAAACATATGATACCAAAATTATTTTAAATAGTTCAATAGTGCTTGCGCAAAACATCTATATGTGCTAAACAATTTTAGTACAAACAACTAATTCATATACTAATATGACTAATACCCGTATACAAATGTACTTATTTAAATTATACAGATATTTTCAAGTTGCATTTCGTAGATTACACGCGAACGACAAAGATAAACTATAGGTAGTAATAAAACTAAGGTTAGCAATAACTCCTACTTCAATGAATATTGATCAAGGAAGATTCCATCCAATCTGCCCTTTTTACAGATATCTCTGCTTGTATTTGGAAAGCAAACGACAAATCGGTTTTTGAAATATTATTTTGAATAAAAGCCGTACCCGTATTTATTGGTAAGAAATATGCATTTCATCTATGTCAAACGCAGTGACTCATCAGAACCAAAAGTTCAGAACCCCAACTGAACAATAATATATAGCCCACAAAAAAATGTACATTACCTTTTTTAAAAATCTTCAAAATTAAGCGTTTTACAGTATGAACAAAAGAGAAATTTTGATATCTATAAAGATTCAAATGCGTTATAAAAATGCTTCATAAAACAACGACGAACGAATATCAATTCTATTCAATGACCAGGCAGTATAGTTCTTATTGATCTTTAAACTCCCCTACCGTTTTTAAGGCGCACAATATTTCATTGTGCTTGGAATATGTTCTTATTCTTTGGATTCTAAATTTAAGTTTTTAAGTGTCTTCGAAATGTTTACCTTTTCGCACCAAATCTCGCATCATACATAATTGTTACTTTCCAGTCTAGACATAAATTTTGTACAAATGAAAATATCTAGATAATACATTTTGAGTTTAAGTTTTCAGTTTATCAATTATATGAAAACAGAGGTTTCAGCCCTCAGGCAAAGTTGACTATAAACAGTTGTGACTTTTCTATTTAGGTCCTTTTTAAAAAATTAATGTATTAAATATAGAAGATTTGATTCTTAAAATATTAACTATAAAAGTAAATATCATAAAATCAATTTTATTTTTATGTAAGTTAAAGTTAATATTGATATGTGCCAAAATGCATGTATATAAAAAAAAAAAAAAAAAATGAAACGTAAAAAGAAAATTGAAATATTAATTAAAAGATCCATGGTGACTTAAAATCGTTTTAAAAATATTGATTTGTTTCAGATGCAGAGTAACTTCATGCATATCAAAATAAAGGAACATACCTGCATTGCCTAGTGTCAAAACAACGAGTGCTGATTTGTAAACGGGATAACAAACATTATTGATGAATGCTAGCTAGCAGTAACATAAAGTTCATAGGTTGTCTATCTTAGTATTTTTTTTTTAAGTTTACATTTCCTTTTATTGAATTTGATGTTCTAGTTGTGTTTGCATAAGCTTCTGGTTCTGTAGGAGCCTCTTTGACGTTAATCATTAAACAACTTTATTATTCTATAAACTATTATTATATCTCGATACACAGAAATAACGAAATATTACATTTCTTTGTTAAATTGAAAAGTTAACATTGGCATTAAAACGTGAATAAATGGTACATTGAAAAAAAGACAACAATCAAAATTATAAATAAAACATGTAAGAAAAGGTTGATATATAAGATATTGTGCTTTGATTTCATTGGTGCAGTTAACGCCTGTCTTTTGTGATTTTGATGCAATCGTGCGCAAAAGTGAAAAATGCATTGCGTCTGTTTTGCATGAATTTAAATTAGTTTTGAAGACAATTTTACTCAAAAATTGAAAACGTCTTATTTTTCATGCAATACAGATGTTGCAGCGGATGCGATCATAAGGATACCTTGAGGGTTAGGATATACTGTTTCCTGCGCGCTGCAATCTGCAATAAAGCACAAACAAATTTTACAAAGTACGTAAGTATACATATTGGATTATATTCAATAAATAAAATTATAAATTATACGTATGGAAAAATGCAAAGAGATTAATGCATGGAATACACATATGATGACATACTAATAAAAAAAAAAAAAAAAACCAGCAAATATAGTCTCAAAATGGCAATAATTGAGTATAATAATTTTTCAATTATTATTTCGTACTTTTTGATAAATGGTAAAAATGAGAATATATTAAGAGGAGAATAGTTAAGATAAAGAAAAAAAAAAGATGTATGACTACATGCAAATTGAATTTAGCGTAAATTAATGACAGCACATAGTTTTCTACAACGTAGATATGTATTGATTCGGTCATTTCAGTTAGTTGCATTGTACATTAAAGACATAAACACATTTTGCTTAAGGTAAATCGTACTTTTATATGATTGTGTCTTTGTATGCCTGTACTCAACTTGGTTTCCACTTTTTTAGGAAGACGATTTGTTCACCTGAAAATTGCACACTTTTTACACTAACTATTGCAATCATTGATCACTTAAAGTATTTACCTTTTCCCTTCTTGATATTTTTGAAATCTTAAACCATTACCTTTGCTAATTGTGTAAAAAAATACTAACTCAATGGAATAAAAAAGCAAAGAATGTATATTATCGCTAAATTTTTCATATAATTTTCATAAACATAGGCAGAGTTTCTTTGAATAATGTTTCAGCAACAGTAATGAAACTTGGTATTTGACAGCTTTTATTTATTTCATGATTCCTGGCACTGTGCTTAAATGATTCATATACATAATTTATATTGCAGAAGTTCGCAGGTCCTCTGAGTCTCAATCGACATTAGATGTTCAAAAGAGTTGACACATCTATAAAATATGAAGGATGTATTTCTTTAGCCGATGAAAAATATTTAATAAATGGAATACATAATCTTCATCAGAGAAACGGTTCTAAGTTCACAGGTTATCCTTTTTACAAATTCCTTTGACTCTCTACTGTCGTCAAATCTAGTTACTTTTTTCTATCAAGTCTCGTGCGATGACAAGTAAACCAAAAGATTAAGTGAACAATTAAGAGATGCCAGGATTTGATGCCTTCTCGTTTGATGTGATTTGTCATTTTAAGTCATTCTCATATCCACAGTGTTTTAGATCCTATCTATTTCATCGATTAAATCGTTCACAGAATGGACTGGTGTGAATATGAGAACTCGATTTATTTTCGCAACTTTTTTGAAAACTATCTTCTACTTCCCTTTTAGCTTACTAATATGAGACTAGGTTTGCATGCTTATTTTGTCATTTATATTCAACAGGTGCTCAAGAGATTTCTATCATAATTGATTTGAAAAAATAATAGTGCAAAGTTTAAAGCTGATGCAAAGCATGTATTTGAAAAATGGGCAAAGTTTCAAAAAATGTGCTTGAAAATTACTTTAGAAAAAAATCGGTTGTAAATGGCTTGGCGTATCAGATGGGTACAAAGCTCAAAAACAAATTAAAACAACTGCTAGCAAAGAAAAACAACAACAAAAGACACAAAGTGCCGACTCAAGACTACGCGCAGCTAATGAAAGCTAGTTCAAAGCCATTGGCAATTAATAAATCATATTCTCTCAGACTTAAGTATCAATCAGTATGCATCAAATAGATTTAGCGTAACGACGCCATAAACAGTCTTGGGTAAGCATTCCGAAATCAACCGAATAACTAACTGTAGATAGCAAGCAGCATACTCGGGTCTTGGAATTTTTTGTTTCTTCAACTCCATCAAATAACAATTTCAAGCAGTCAGACGAATAAAATCAGCATAAAATTAGTAACTCGTTAGAAATAACACAGTCATTACAAGTATCATAGTAATGTTACGTAGATGACAAACCCACAGAACAGTCGCGTCATTCTTCAAGAAATTTTTGTTTAAACAAAACAAAGCTCAAATTAGAATATGTATTAAATACAAAGTTTCTTTATCTAGCTATAGAAATCTTTTTTATTGTTATCAAAGGAATATCTAGAATGGATTAAAATTGACAGAAACAAAATAACTTTGGCAGTTTAACAATTTTTGCATCGTTTGATTAAACATATTGTAAGGAAAATTTTAATAGTTTAAGATCAAAACTGATTTCCAAAATTAATGTGGGTGTGGAAAAATTCATTTAGCTATGCTTCAAACCCTTTGAAACGATTAGCGATACAGTTCGAACAAATCAATGAATGTGTTGCTATTTTTGCGTAACCATGATTCTAGTCATCATTAGAATTATCGATATTTAGCAGATTACAAAAGAGCACAAGCCCTATTGATAATTATTAGTATGTTTGATTAATACAATGAATGTGGACTAATTATATTTTGTTATTATCGGATTCCATACAGGTGTTTGTGTACATTTGAAATATAACAATGAAATATTGGTTTTAATTACTTAATTCAATCAGAAATCTATTTCTCTTTTTGTAAATGGAACTCGGGAACTTCTTTTTTTTCCCCGTTCATGCAGTTTTTTTTAAGTGTTTAGGATAACTTAAGCATCTTTGTCAAGAAATAACCACTAAATTATTCTTTGAGATAAATCCAAAATCACTATAAAAAGCAAAAATAAAATTTTATAAATTTGGTGCGTCCGAAATTTTTTTTGAATACACCGTCATCAGGAACCTTAGTTTCTTAATGATTTCAAAGTTTAACAAAGGACAATTTAAGAAATGTAAGATATATAAGCAAATCAATTCAGTGGCGAAGCAATGACTATGAAGTTTTTACAGTTCCATAAAAAAACATTTCAATTATCTATAGATATACACAGTGACCAATCTGAGTTCATACTTTCCTGTACTTTTAATGTAGGCGCAAGTATAAACAGCGGACGCCACTAGAATCAAAGCTTTAGAAAAGTGTTCATATATATGTTGGTTTCGGAACCGTAGCTCCATGGTCCTGTTCACAATTATTTTTTTTTACGATAGGCTGCACATCACCCAAAACACTAAAAGGCCCAATAGAGGTATGGTTCCGCAGCAAAGTGATGGACGTATACAGTAACAGAAGTTGTATGCTGGGTCTCGGCTGACTTCTACACTTTGTTCATGAGCGTAGCGTAAATACAAACGGATTCCAGTTTACAGAAGTTTTGGCGAATGAACGATCATTTCAAGAATAGTAAAATTTGCCCCATTTTGTCGGAATTGAACACAAATGGAATTTATAAAGGACAAGCTTCCATTAGAAATTAGCCTATGAAACGATTAGTTTTAACATTTCATTATACACACGGTAAAGAGTTTATCTGATCTTACTATTAAGATCTATTAAAGAAAATTCTTTGAAAAAATGAACGCAATTTGTAATTTACGTATCCCCTACATGTATGTACAATTCAAAGGTACACAAAATGTAAGTTAATCGAGAATTATCATTGTTCAAATGAGTTTTCCAAATAACTTAAAAATGTATTTGAATAGATATAAGAAGATGTGGTATGAGTGCCAATGAGACAACTCTCCATCCAAGTCAAAATTTATAAAAGTAAACCATTATAGGTCAAAGTACGGTCTTCAACACGGAGCCTTGGCTCACACCGAACAGTAAGCTATAAAGGGCCCCAAAAATTACTAGTGTAAAACCATTCGAACGGGAAAACCAACGGTCTAATCTATATAAAAACGAAAAACGAGAAACACTTATGAACCACATCAACAAACGACAACTACTGAACATCAGATTCCAGACTTAGGACAGGTGCAAACAAATGCAGCGGGGTTAAACGTTTTAATGGTACCAAACCTTCACCCTTTTTCTGAAACAATAGTGTAACATCACAACATAGAAAGATATAGTCTGTAATATTGAATAAAATGAATTACGCGATAAAATATCAAATATCCTAAATACGCATAAGTTACCATGCGGTATTCAACAACGGCCAAGCTCTCACACTGTATGACAAGTTCTAACTTATGCGCCCTAATCTGGACAACATGTTTATTAATTCGATGGTGAAACAAATATCTGGGAGCAACATTTAAGTCTTTATATACGAAAACACCATGAGAAGTTGACGACCATTGATGAGATTTTTTTAATGGCCATGTTACTACATATGTATTAAACTTTTTTGGGTTCAAGCCTATATATTGGTGAGTTTTGGTAGCTTCTATTGGACATTCGGATATTTCCGGAAATAAGATTCTCGTAATTCTCGAAAATGTTCTATCATTTATACAGATAGTAATCTATGTCTTTGATACGGTTCCTCTATGGATAGGCTACCACGTGTTTTAAGACAGCGTGCTGTTGTGCATTGTGACAATAAACCTGGGAAAAGTTTATTAATATATAATGTCTCAGAATAAACTGATTATTTCTGAACGTTTAACACGTGATATTTTGTATTTCAATCAAAGCCTGGGAAAATGTCGGAAAGCATGAAGAAAATTAACAAAACGATATTTCTGTTATAATTAAACAAAAGGATTTTTCTGTCAAAAACATTTGATTTCATTAATAGATACTACCAGACCAAGCGAATATTCATTAAAATTATTAAGTTTAAACTGAGACTGAATTTATCCATAATAGAATATAATTAAAAATATTATGTCCAACGGTTTTGAACAATGAATACATTTATGAAAACTATATGCAACATATGAGCACCAATGAGTAGGGATGAGTCAAAACTCTTGAGGTAGGTAGTTTGACATCCGAATTCAACTATTAAAAATTAGATTTGAGCCAAGATTGATATATGTGATGATGCATATGCGTATTCTTATCTAGAGTATCAGTGCGTAGGCTTTCTATTTACTATTTCTTGCGCGAAAAACCACGTGCATGCATAAATATTAATTTCACTCGCGACTGTGAATTTTCGCTTTTCTTATCTAAATTCAGGACACGGCAGTAAGAGCTTGACATATGACTTTCAAGCAGGGTCATCATTACTTAAGGTATTATGACCTCTAGCTGTTTCTCTTTCTGTTTTTTGTTTTGTTTTGAGTGACTGTCCTATTATAAACTTTGACATTTTTGAAATGCTAAGGATCTCCTACCCCGAGAATATATTACCTTAGATGTATTCGGCAAAACCTTTGTTTCGAAATTTTGGGTCCTCAATTCCTTTCGACTTCGTACTTTATTTTGCATTTTTAACTTGTTTTATTCGAGCGTCACTGATGAGTCTTTTGTAGACTGAACTCACGTCTGGCGTACAACATTTTGATCCTGGTATCGTTTTATATCTACATATCTTTTTATATAAATTGGTTCTTTTGAGAGTATGTTCAGGTATTCATGAAACTTCTGAAATAAGATATTCTTCAAAACCAAGTTTTCCTGTAGAATATTTGGATTGATTTAAGTAACTTCAGGCAATCCTTAAAATTTGAGATGTTTTATGAAACTGAAATAATTGTCAGTATGCAAGAGGTCCCAATGAAGCTGGTGTGTTACTCTAAAAAAAATAAACCTTCTTACAAGTTGCATGCCACAGGGTTTCACTTCACATGGAAATTGGATTTTAAATTGATCTTTACGATATCAACCATGAGTACAGACAGCTTCCACATAGAGTATAAGAATAATTGATGAAGATTAAATATGAAGATATGATAGATAAAATAAATGCATCCAGATTATAAAGCAAACTGAGTGCTTACAATTTCTATTGCAATTGGTTTGTGCAATTTGCATTAGACATCCGGTTTGCAGAAATTAACTGGATTTGCAATAGGATTATGAAAAAATTATGTACACTCCAAAGTAATAAATAAAATAGTCAAGCCTTAACATGTAAATTCAAATAGTAGCAGTATATATACACTTTTCTATTCACAACTATCCAACATTGCTTTCAATTGACTTGTGAAAGAATCTAAACACAAGTACATATTTTCGATAGAGGTGTTTTATCATCATCATCATTATCTTATTTTATTCATAGTCAATTATTTTAAATCAAAAGCAAACAAAAATTCAGCAACATTTTTTAGGTGACCAGTCAGCGGTCTCGGGTTCACGTATTGCTATTCTTTTTTTAAAGAAAGCAACTTGTTGTTTAGATTACTTAAGTCTCTCCCCTGATGGAAGAACAAAAGATATACCTCAAACTTAAGTCTCTCCTCCCATCCGAATCAATGGAAGAATTGCGGTTATTGAAATCTAAAACGTTACCGCAGGCACGGACATAGCGAACCCGTTGTGAAATTTATGAAAAAAAAGAACAAAGGAACTTCATCGTTCAAAAAAAAAAGAAAAAAAAGAAAATTAACAATAAGTACTAAAAATCGTATGAAACGTCCAAATCAAGAACATACAAAATATCGCCTTTTAATTTTAGATTTATTTAAAGTAAAAGTAAGTTCCTTATAGTATGATAAATGGTCTCAGTTATATTGACCTCAGACGGTGTCGGACGTTCTAATTAGCCCTTATATTATGGTTTGAATTTGGACACGACTGGTAGAGTACACAAATTTTATTGAGGATTTATATACAAAAATCATGTCTGTTAGAATCACCTTTGGTATTTCCAAGGAGGTTGTATGATCTCATACGACCTCCTTGGTATTTCTTAATGATTATTCTATGTTAAAAACCAATTTAATTGAACAAATACAAACATTCTTTTATAACGTATCAAAACAAAGATAGCCAACAGTCATAAATCATTTTTGATTTTTTGAATATCAAAATTCCGATGTTCAAGCTGGTATGGATTAGGAGTTGTTATTGATTGACAGGGTTTAATTAGTTACTTGACACCGTTGTCGTTTTCATGTAAATGATATAGCTGCATATAGTTGATTAACCATAGGTTGTATCATGATAACGATGGAACAATCCAGACGGAGATGACCCGAATGTCAATAATATTATTAGTACCATAATGAAACAAATATTGGAAATGTCCTTAACAGTCAATCATTTTCATATTTTGTGCATGAATTAGTGTCGCGGAATGTATCATAATTCGTAGAATATATTGTGATTTGAACAATAAGAGAAGAAAGCAAACTACTTTGGTCAACATATTACAGAATTATTAGCGATTTGATGGAACGAATTTGAACATACAATATATGTACTAGTACACAATTTTAGGGGCCAGCTGAGGACCACCTCTGGGTGCGGGATTTTCTCGCTGCGTTGAAGACCCATTGGTGACCTTCGGCTGTTGTCTGCTCTTTGGTCAGGTTGTTGTCTCTTTGACATATTCCCCATTTCCATTCTCAATTTTATTCAGCACTTCAAAAGCATATTAAATTTTTCCTATTACAGTGAATATATGAACGAGTCTAATATTTATTAGTAGTTTTACTGTGTGTATTGTTTATTCTACATTGGCTAGAGGTATAAGGGGAGGGTTGAGATCTCACAAAACATGTTTAACTCCGCCGCATCTTTGCGCCTGTCCCAAGTCAGGAGCCTCTGGCCTTTGTTAGTCTTGTATGTTTTTTTAATCTTAGTTCATTTATGTGTTTCGGAGTTTAGTGTGACGTCCATTTTCACTGAACTAGTACACATTTTTGTTTAGGGGCCAGCTGAAGCCCGCCTCCGGGTGCGGGATTTTCTCGCTGTGTTGAAGACGCATTGGTGGCTTTAGGCTGTTTTCTGCTCTTTGGTCGGGTTGTTGTCTCTTTGACACATTCCCAATTTCCATTCTCAATTTGATAGCGTAAGTATTCACAATTAATTAAATCAAAGTCATTAGAACTACTAAAGAACTACTCTAAAAACTGTGTTCACATAAATTAATGGTTATTTAGATTCCCGACCACAACATTGAGCTAAATAAGGTCATAGAAAGTTACACAAGTAAACTAAAGAAAGAAGAAAGGGAAACAAATCTACATTTAGAAGAAGAAGACTAACGTGCAGGATGAAAATAAGAACGGTTGTTGCAGAATATTCATTTCCATCAAAATTTATTTATTTTCACTTTTGTACACATTCAGCTCCTGCATTTTGTGTAACAGAATATTCAGTTTCACCCAAATTTATTTATATTTCACTTTTGTACACAGTTAAATCCTGCATTTTGTTTTACAGAATCTTCATTGTTTACAAAATTTATTCATTTTCACTTTTGTGCATATAAATCCTGCATTTTGTGTTGCAGAATATTTTGTCTCGGGCAATATTATTTATTTTCAGTTCTCAGCCGGCCAAGATATTCATTTTCTAAATCCTCCCCCCTCAAAAAAAAAATTCAAATAGTTACCTCCTTATGTCTTATACATTACATCAAATTGAATATAATGTAAGATACAGACATATAAAAAGAAAAACAAGTAAAACCGAGAAGTATGAATAAAAGAAAGAAATCATTTCAAAAGACAAAAATAAATGGCGGTTGTTTGTCCTCAATGTAACCAAATATTAGAACACATTCGATTGTTATAATAATAATTTTATTTGCAAAAATACACCCATATGGGTCAAGCAAACACAAATACAAACATATCTAATATAGATAGTAAAGAATTACAAATATAAACATAAAAAAACATAGTTATAAATGGTAATGTAACCTTTGATGGACATGGACCTCATTTTCGCAATTCTAAAGATTGCTTTATGAAGTCACCAACTTCTGTCAAAAGCTCAGATTCAGGATTTAAAAGTTGTTTTAGCTTTAAAAGTGGTTGATAATTTGTATAATCAGGGTTTATATTATTAATCTTTAAAAATAAGCAATCTCTTAAAGTTGAGTTCCGTTTGAAATATAGAAAAAATGGTATTCATCATCTAGTTTATTACAAAGTTTACATAACCTTTGATCTCTGGGTACATTTTTATATCTTCCCATTTCAACTTCTAGGTTATGGTCACTAACCCTTAATTTAGAAATTAATTGTCTGGTTTTAAAATTTGATTCTTTTAATAAACAATTCTCAATTTTTATCTCAGATTTTATTTGACTATATAGAAATAATTTTGAACTGTCTGTTACAGAAGAAAGTTTATTCAAGACTTTTTATGTATAAATTTCATGTGATATCTCTTTAAACTTCATCTATAAGGAATATTTAATTTTATTGTATGGTTTATCATAATTTTCAAAATCTTCAGCATTTAATCCGGTCTCTTTAAATATATTTAGAGCAAAATAATATTTTGTAATACAAAAGAACAAGAAATAGACATTTCAATAATATTATTGAAGGTGCAATTATAATCTTATTCATTGATATCATTGCCTTTTAAGGATGTCTAAACTGTCAGTTTCATTATCAGACTGACAATTTTTATCACATTTATTCTTCTATGTGGTATCTTATCTTCAGCTTGACTTAAGTGTTCGACGTTTGATGTTTCCCAGCAGAGACATATACGAGCGGAAAGACGATGAATGTTATTAAGTGAACACTCCAACAAATATTGTACGTGTGTAGAATTTCGATCCTAGGCCTTCATAACTGGAAAGCATGTCGAAACAAAACAGCATATGTTCATTTTGAACGTGGACAAATCATATAAACTTTGATCAGTCACATTAGGCAAATATTAATAAATTATATATTGGATAAACCGCTAATATTCTGTCCACCGGAAACCTGACAGACCGCATACGTAATTCAAAAGCTCTAAATGTCTTGGTTTGAGTCGTTGGATTACTGTCTCAGTGAAGTATATCCAATATTTCTTTATGTTGATGAATGAGGTGTAAATCAAGCCTTTTGTAAAGAGCAGTTGTAAGACTTGTTAAATTTTGATTTCATGAAGATGTTTGATAGTTGTCAGGTTTCTGTAAAACAATATCCCCTGTTGATCCACACGTCTTAAAAGTATCGTTTTGTCATTTCAGGACAAGTAACATATTTTTAAAAATAAAAGTCATTTCCTGTCTCCTTGTGTGTTCTTCGTATACTTTTCATTGTGAACGGTCAGAATCAAACGATCGTGACTCGGAAGTTAGTATCCCATAATACTTCACTGAACACACATTGTCATAACTTCTTTATTCGTAGACCACGCTGTCAAAAAAGGATCATGTGTCCCTGTATAAATCTGGTCAAAATTCTTCGAGATTTGAGTAATAAAATTGTCAATTAGAGATATAGGCTTTATGTGAATGTAAAATACCGCATGACAATTAAAAATAATGATTGTTAATCAGCGTTTGGGGAGAATTTCATAGAAAACCCACCGGGTTTATAACTGATATATTTTTGGGTCTAGTAATTAAGATAAAGGTAGCTTACTTGCCCAAACAGAAAAATAAATGAACAAATTGCTTTCAAATCGTATTCAAATCTCTTTCAAATCATGATTCTGCGATTTGTTAGTACCATTTGCTTGCGATTCATTAAACAAATCATAAACAAATCAGAATTTTCCAAATTCCCTAAAACTGATATCTTTGTGATTTCTTTCTATTGTATGATTTGTAAGCAATTTGTTTCTGTTTTTGTGTGATTTCTTTATGATTTGTTTACTTAGAATATCGTATGAAATGATTTGAAAGAGATTTGTTAACTTTGTTAGCTAGAATGGTGTGATTTCGTTATGATTTGTTAACTTTGAATATCATATAAAATGATTTGAAAATGATTTGTTAACTTTGTTAGCTATCTTGGTGTGATTCATTGATGATTTGCTACAATGAATAAAATATTAATGCATTCAAACTTTCTTTGTTTATCTATCTCTCTGACTTCCGGTTGAGGTCAAATTCAAATTTCAAATACTGTTCTATAATAACTGAACAAAGAAGGTTGCAAGATGAGGAGTTTTATTCAGTCTATGAAAGATGATGGTGGTAAGGAATCTCAGTTATTTATTTATAATTTCACATATTCAACTAATACTATTCAAACGTTAATTAACCTTTAAAATTCAGAAACTGTGCATTTCAGTAACTCGTTATAATCATGATATTTTTGTGCTGTAAGAATTAATTTTCAAAAAAAAAATGTGTAAAAGATGTGTAAACAGATCAAAACATTCATTTCAAGACTAGCTTCCCGTGCCAGCAGACAAAATTCACTGGCAAGTTCAATGTTTTAATTGTTGTTTACTGACCAGGTCCCGGGCAAAATGGACAAAGCTATAATACAATGTAGCAGATTTGGACCAAGACTAAGACCCATCACCTATTCGACATCATTCTACTAAGTACACGTGGTTGCCTATGTTTTTTTTCAAATTTCGTTATAGTCAAATTCGGGAGAAAAGTAAGAGAAACCTACACAGAGGGAACAATTCGTCCCTCATCGCAACCAAAGATAGTGTTCCTTTTTACAATTAGAGAAGTAGCTATTAAAGGTAAAATGAAGACAACTGCGCTTCAAAGTTTGGGGTTTTCAGGGGCAGAACATATTTTTGATTTGGATGTAAATGATTTAATCTGTGAATTGATGATTGATGCCAATTTATTTACGATTTGCTTGTGATTTGCTTGGGGTAGGAATATATGATTTTCTTCTGATTTGTTAAAGATTTGATAACAATTTGTTAATAATTTCTTCATAATTTGAAAACAATTTGTTTATGATTTGCTTGAGGTAGGAATATGATTTACTTCTGATTTGTTAAAGATTTGATAACAATTTCTTTACAATTTCTTTACGATTTGAAAACAATTTGTTTGTGATTTGCTTGAAGTAGGAAAGCAATTACTTCTGATTTGTTAATGATTTCAAAACAATTTCTTCACAATTTGTTTATGATTTGCTTATGAATTGTAAGCAATTTGTTCGTGATTTGTTAGCTCATTTGCATGTGAAATTTTATCACTTTCAAATCACAAAGAAATCATACGATTTGTTTATCATTTGTTACCATGATTTGTTCCTCAATTTTTTTGTTTGGGTGCCTATTTGGATTGTTTAAATTATTGGTAAAAGATACCTAACTAGCTAATTGGTAAACAGAACTGAATATTCAAAGAACGACAATTCGAACGAAAAAATCTTTATGAGCGCAATTCCCTAAAAATCATTTTCAAAATTAATATCATTTTGCTATTTCTGACAGTTTAAAGAAAAGTTCATGAAGTAGAGAAGAAAAGCAAGATAAGGGATCTTATCTGAAAATTCATTTTCTAGATCGCAATAAATTTGTTTTGTAAATGGTTTAACATCATCTCATGACACAAAGTTACTGACAAAGCAGTTATTATTATATTCCATTTGGAGTCCGAGACATTAACCAAATAGGCAAATTAGAGAAGAAACAAATTTAGAATGGCGGATGATTGACGTGTATCAATTATATGGCAGTCAGAAGCACTAAATATGAAGTGAATGACGGAATGACTAATCCGGATGCAATATCATGCTGCAATGATCTTTTTATGAAGACTATGATTTGTTTTCTTATTTTGGTATTAGATATCTAAGACAGAGGCATCTGTTTGATTTATTATTCTGATATCTGATGAAGATAAGAAAAAATTAAAGGCGGAGAAAATCAACAATCAGTTATTTGAGATACGAGACATTGTTCGGGTATTTTCCATGTTGTTTAAAATATAGAAATTAAGGAGATGTGGTAAGATTGCCATTGAGACAACTATACACTTAATACCAACTGACAATGATGTAATACAAGACTTTCAAGAGAGTTGAACGCCCGAGTTTCCGTTGACAATAAAATTATAAGACTAGTTGGACTTCGAATTGTTCTTCATTTCTGGGAAGCAATACAAGTTCGCTGCAATTAAGAGCAATGATTAAAAGCAGAATTTCCCCCATCAATTCTCATGCAATATATGGCTTAGATAAATTCCTTAACGATTCATGGTCTTTTAACTGTTTAAAGAGACGAAGATTAGAAAAATGTCAACAAGATTTGTGTAATATGCATGCTGCTTATATAAGCAGCATGCATCATATAGAAATCTTTAGAGAAATGATTTCATATCAGTTCCGATATTAATAAATATAGAGATATATATGAAGAACGTTTGTTATTCGAAATAGAAATGAGGTACAAGGTATTTTATCTATAATTTTACATGTTCATATTTAGCATGAATTAAAAAAGATGCTCGCTGCTGAATTACAAAATAATAACATTTCAAAGATGACATCGTGTTCACTAGATTTATAGATTCAATGTGAAATATATGTACAATAATATAAAAAAAGATAGGGTGCGTTGTTGTTTTTATGACACAAGCGTTATGATATATTGCGGAAAAAAAGACATTGCTGCATTTTTCATCTACAATATGCAACAAGATAAAAATGTTATTATACTGTATCTAAATTATATATTAAGTATAAAAAGAATTTTAAAAAGATAATAACACCAGAAGTGTGTTTGAGACATTTTTTCATGTTGACAAATAAAGGGCTGTCATGAGGAATCGCAAAATATTGTGAAAAACTTGAAAATGTCAGAACCGAACATTCCGAACTGTCTTTCTTTTATAGTTACTACGAATATCTTTAGTACAGTGTATATCATATATTCGTTAAACTGTTGCTGTTTGAATTAAGTGAAATAGAACAGGAATATTTGACAGGCATTCAGAAGAAGTATATTAAAGATAAAATGTGATAAAAAAAACTTGTAAAATTATTGAAGTACATATTGCATGCATATTATCAACAACCTTGTCAAACAGGTGGTGGTCTATCATTTCAAATTTATCACCTTACAAGAAAAAAAAAACTGGCAAAGTATGCACTTGGTTCATGATATGTCAAAGTTGTTGCAAAATTTAAAAGATACGTCTAATAGATTTGTTATCAAACGAACAAAAACCGTGCATATAATTATTTTCAATTTTGTGTCGCGTCAATTTCTTTCATTAAACTGGTTCCATATTTTCTTGACACATTTCGGTATGTGATACAAACTAACATCATGAAAGCATGTGTCAAAATTTGAATATTCTTAAATAAAGAAAACATGTTACCATGAACTAATTTTGCAAGTTTATTCTTTATGTTCAGATAAACTGTGTACTGCAGTAAATATTAAAACCGAACGTTTAAATAACTTACAGATTATTAATAATAATTACAGCAACATTCTAATAATGATGATAATTATAATAATGATAAAAGTGATTCGTTGAAAGTTTATGCTTAAATTGATATTTTCTATTTTTACCTCTTTTAGATTGCACAAAAGTACAATGTAGTGAATATACCCGTCTTATTTAATTATTTTCAGTTTTGTTAACGTGCTATTTATTTGTTATTGTTTATCTTTGTCGATACTACTTCTTGTCTTTGTCTTGTTCTTGTACATACCGTAACAAATGCTTTTATGATCAGATTGATCGAGAGGGGTCTGCCTATAAATAAGGTTAGTACGGCTTCTATATTAACACACTCGGTGCAATATTTGAATTATTGATATTTGTTTAGAGAAGAAAACCTAACTTAATATAAGTTGAACAATGGCATAATGTAGAACGTTGATATGTATGTGAATTATTTAGTCCGGTGAACATTTAGATAATATCAACTGACCAAACAATTCTGGCTTGTACGCCTAACATCTTTTATTCATTTTGTAGTGGAAGTCGGGTGTTTCTGCATACAGAGTAGTACAAAAAAAAATCGTTATCAATTGAAATTGTCTCGCTTTAGATATCATTAATACATTATAAGATGCAAAAGTTTGAAAACAACTTTCGTTCTTTGTTTGGCCTTTCAATTTTTTTGATTCGAGCGTCAATGATGAGTCTGTAAGAGACGAAACGCGCGACTGGCGTACAAAATTACAAGCCTGGTATCTTTGATGACTTTTTTTCACTATCTTTCAAGATGAGAAGCAGTCATAATATAATTTCTCCTTTGATTTCCTGGTTATGCCTAGGTTTACTTGAATACCATAATATCGTATCCCGTCATCATCAATTTACGATAATATACAATAGTCATACAGGGGCAAGCCACAATATTTCAAATATAAAAGTTTGAATTACAGAATTGTAGTTTTATATGTCAAAGATTCCGTATTCATAATAGCTTTTTACTTTGTTGTAGTTAACTACATCCGCTATCGACCGTTATCCTCTGCTTAATTATAAAATTGCTCATACGAAGTTTCAATTGCAAGGCATATATACGCTACATAGCAATTTACTCGTACATTAGTTTCATTATTATTTGAATAGGAAAATTGAAATAGATTACTCCTATTGTATCACAGCATGAGAAATTTACAACTATTTCTGTACAATACGCATACCATGGGGCATTTGTTTGTATAAAAGAATTGTACTTTCTGATTTTCGTTATTTGCATTAACTAAGCTCAGGAGTTTTGGCATTTAACTGAGCGAATTGAATGTATAAAGCTTATGATACACAACAGATGAAATCAGACCATCAGTTTTGTTCTTTATTACAAGAAACAATATGTCAATACGAAATATTCTGTTCAAAAGGAAGATATAATAAGACCATTTTATGCCACTAGAATTCAAAGTTTTTTAAAATCTTGCAAATAACATCAGTAGACATTATAATTCTGTTATATGTGATTATAAATAATGTTGAATTCTGCCTTACACATTTGCTCTAGGAAAATATATTGTTTGATTTATATTTTATAACCTGCATTTAAGGAAAACAATAGTCATACATGAGCCTTTTTTTCCGCATTTTGCTTAGTACTAGTTGTGATAAGGTTACAAAGAAGTGAAACCCCAAAATACGAATCAATTGAAGGAGCTTTAGCTCCCAGATTTATGCCCCGAATTAATTCAAACTCTCAAAGGAGTAAGTTTGGTAAGGGCCATATTTGGACCCGCTTTTAAATTACGATGTTTCACGATAAAAAAGTTTTAAGTTTACGAAAAGACCTGTAAAGTAGAATACAACTATTTTTGTCAAACTATTATTTGATAGCGTTGAAATTTAGATTCTAAGTAGGCCAAACATAGAGATTTTACTGAAAGTTGATAAAAATCGTCTGCACTCCAACCAAATTTAGGCCTAGGAAACATAGAGCGCAGACTTCGACAAACTTGATGTTCAAGTTAGAAATGTAAAATGTTGTAACAGACATCATGTTAAAAATCGTTTTTGTCGACGCTTGCGTTCTCTGTTTCTAGTCCTAAAAATGAATTGGAATTGACCTGTTTATTTCATAGAGTTTTTTTTGTGGAAAATCAAAGTTTGTGTTGTTTGTAACGTCGTGAATAGGACACAAATACGTAGTTTTCAACAGAAAGACCTATTTCATATCTAGTCATTGTTTAAGCTTATGATTTATTGCAATATTGGTCAATAAATTCTAGCTAGAAACTTTAGTTTTAAATCGGGGTCATATTAGGGCCTTATCGAACTCCTTTGATTCATTTCTTATGATGATCATATATACTAAAATGTAATCCAGAACTACAAAAGTTCTATAGAAATTAATGCACACAATCTTGAATCGTCATGCAGTATCAACCTATTTCGTATGTATTTCTTATTGGATGCCAACTAATCAAAAGAGAGGAAATTGATTATCGAAATGACACATGAAAACTTTTGATCAGCATTTACAAAGAAAAAAAATACAAAAATCATATTTTAATTTTTTGTCTAAAGTTTAACGTAGCCAATAAGAACACACATTTGATTGAACTTCTTCTGGCTTCTGTATCTGCTTTAAATCTTTGTATCAATGGTAAAATTAAACTTACAGTTATAGACCCTCGCATACAGTAACTATATATCCGTTAATATGTTTACTTTCGAGAAAAAGGACCAAACGATATTTGCATATGAATTTACAGTATTGAACATGACAACCTGGTGTAATAAGACTTTACAGTACGTTTTGCAAATACTGTTGTAGACCTTTAGAGTATAACAAGTTATTAATAAAAGTGTTCTATATTTTATGCATTTAAATTTTCCTATCAACTCAATTCATATTCAAACTTTCTTTTCATTGCATTTCCAATAAAATCATATTTGTTTGTCATCTTTTATTTTTGCGCTCACCCTCTTGCAATTAAAAGTATGTTCCACCACTACTGAGTACATGTCGCTGGCGAAATTTATATCGTGTCCTGACATTGAATAACAGATAGAAGTTTGGAAAATAGAAAAAAACAATGGTCACAAACAAAACTCCAAAAGACAAATCTTGACCAACAAGACAGGCGTTTATATCAACTAAAAACAGCTTTATACAACACACATAAAAATATCTGAGCAATATACATGTACATACTCCCATCAAACCAGAAGTAATACCTTACTTATACATACTTGGGAAAGGTGAAGTTTACCGAACTCTTTTATAGTTTCGTGCCGAATACAAACAAATTGATATTTTGACGCAGACCTTGATTTAATATATTTTTTATTCATTCTGAAATTGTTTTATGTACAAATAAAATGAAAACGAAACAGTCAGTTTCAAATGATTATAAATCATTACTGGTGGTGGGATTTTTTTTGTCACATTATAGGGGTGGAGATGTCAAACAGGAGCGGATCCAGCCATTTTTAAAAGGGGGGTTCCCAACCCAGGATAAAGGGGGGGTTCCAACTATATGTCCCCATTCAAATGCATTGATCGTCAAGAAAAAAGGGGGGGTTCCAACACCCGGAACCCCCCTCTGGATCCGCCACTGTCAAAGTAGTGGATGGCATGGTCACTTGGATTCATGGTGGACCAAACAAGATAAATACTTATTGAAAGTTCAAGCCTTAAAATATGAAAAATTACAGTGCTGTCTTCATACGGTGATATATACATTAACGCTTGTAAAGATCTTATGATTTAAAGCAGCTTTCAAGATCTAAAATATATCATTGCCTTCAGTTTATTATTAGGAAGACATTGCGTCTACAAAGCAATCATTAAAGAAATCCTTTGTGACCAATGGTGTCACAAAAAAGTTCGTATGTAGGTAGAATTCTACTTTGCTTAAACGCCTTTCGTATAATGTGTCACCTTTATGAATAATGTATAGAAAATAACGATAAATAATGATAACCAACTAGTCTAAAAGTTCGTTTTAAAAGTTATCATACTGGAATTCTTTTGTGGTTACGTTTACGTTTTCAATTTATTTTCTAAGCAATGAAATTAAAAATACAAAACCTTTGTAAATTTCGACATAAATTCCAACAGGGAATTTCTCAATAATTCTCGCTCTTCATACCAATTAAATAAAAACCGACAATAAGCTTTCAGTAAACAAAAAAGTTGTTTAGAAAGATCATTTGAATGAAAAGAGTTATAAATCAATAGACTTTTGCTTTTTGCTTGTTATAAGTAACAAAACAACTTTTAAATTACCCAAACATCATTTCAAACCAAACGCGTATCATGTGTTTGGAATGATTCTTGAACAGTTGTTGAGGAGGAATTATTATACTTATATTCATATATATAAGTATAATAATTAAAATATACTTTTTTGGTCTTTTGGAAAATGTTGTTTTTGCTGTATTTAGCCCCCTCTACCAAGAAATTTGTTTTGCATGCACACGTATAAAAATTGTGGTTTTTATCCAACGCAATCATAGGTTTGAACGTTGTTTTCAATTTAGACTTGTATATATATATATATATATATATATATATATCATATGCTTGTATAAAATATTACTAAAATTTTACAGTTCAATAACATTTAAAAATATTAAAAGGCTATGAAAGGATTACTAGGTTTATTGATCAGATTCCTAAGAATTTCCTCAGCGGGCTGATAAAGGAACCTTTATTGACTGCTTCCGGAATGTTATCACATGCCTTTCCGTTAATTTCCGTGACATTTATCACATGCAACTTCGTGCATTTCCGGAAATTTGTTCGAAAACGACAACACAGTGCGGAAAACCGCAAGTGATTTAAGACTTTTCACAAAATGGTTGAGAAGCAAATTTCAAACTAAGAACATAATAATTATTGTAACAAGATAAATAAAATGCTTGTAATATCAATAAAAACAATTAAAGTTAAGAGATTTGTAATTGGTTGTCTGTAAATTATTATCTAAAAAGTCATGGAAAGACAAAATTTTAATTAATAGTTCTTGTCTGTATTTCTTCTGTTGAAGTATATGATAAAAAGATAATTACATGTCATTTATCATATCAGACCCTTTATCGGCCCTCGTTCATGGTATCAGCCCTCGAGTCTGCGGCTCTTGGGCTGATATCATGACCTAGAGCCGATAAAGGGTCTGATATGAAAAATGCCATGTAATAATCTATACATATTGTTTGTATTTATCAACTGAACATCAGCCGGTCCAAACATAGGCCTTGGACCAGTCGATAATTATAATGTCTGACGGCGCATGAGTATTAACAGAGTATATCTGAAAAAACCAGAATATTTAATATTTTCAGTAAAATTACCTGCAAATCACAATTAAAAGTATATCACAATAACAAGATATGATCCATCTCTCTTTGAGTTTGAACATAATGCTGAAACACACATATTATTCAGAAAAAAATTTATTTCGGATTCACGGTGAATTAAAACTATGCTGTTTCGTTCGAACAATAAGTTTCAAGTTGTTTTCCCTGTCAAATTTATGTGTCCGTTATATGTCCGTCCTAAGTCATGCATGAGCTTATATTCAGTGGTTGTCGTTGGTTGCCGATCGTCATATTTGTTTTTTCGGTTATTGTTTTGTCATAAACCAACCGTTGTTTATCTTCAATTGTTAACATAAAGTTCTATCGGGGCCTTTTATAGCTGACTGTACAGTATGGGTTTTGCTCATTGTTATGGACTATACTGTGAACTATAGTTGCTTACATCAACGTCATTTGATTGGAAGTCATACCACATCCTCTTATTTGTATATGTATATTAATAGTTAAACAAAATATTTATGTACCCTGTCGACGCATCCGGTCTCGCTTCTTTAGGTGTTCATACTATTCCCTAGTTTTTATACATTGATGTGTCTCTTCTTAATCAATTTATGAGATTTGAATATCGGTAAACTACTGTAGCCTAAGTTTATGACACACCGGTCCAAATGACATATCATGGATATTTTTGTCATTCCAGTATGTGAACTGGCACCCGGTCGTCAGTGTCTGTTATTCGTGCGAGTGATTATATTGTCACAGAACCGCTCCCCCCTTTTGGGGTAACAAGTAATTTACTAAATATAAAACATCGTTTTTTCCAAATATATTTTTCTACAACTCAAATATATGTTAGAAATCGTTTACAAAGTATATTAATATTGATTTACAGATTTAATGATGTAGTACTGATTTATAGAACTACGATACCTCGGACATTGATTTTTTTTTTAGAAATAATGACATTGATGTATAAATCTATCTGAATTGATTCCTAAAACCTATTGTATTGCTTAAGACGCTGATCTGGCAGGGCCATTAAAGTAGATTTTATATAGAGTGAGAGCCACCTTTGCCTCATTTCAATCCACATTTACTTTATTTAAATCTGTTTATGAAAAGTGAAAGAAGAAACAAATTATAGTGTGACACATTTCAAAAAGTTACATATGACCTCTGAAAGGTCGATATAAGGCCAGATGCTAAACATTTAAATTGCATAGTATTATTTTTTGCGAATATATCTATCAGTGCAATTGACAAAGACGATACTAAGTTTCAAGTTGTGCTCTAATCAAATGTCAATAAGACAAATATGACGGTCAATAAAGGGGATGATATGCCAAGAGGCAATGAAAACCTATTAGTCAAAGAAAAACAGAAATGACAGAAAAACATACGAATAAATAAACAAAAAAGCAAAATATAAACAGTACACATAAAACTTAAGATTGGAACTTGGATGAATATAGCGGCATTGGTTCCTGATCCACTCAAAATGCTGACGCAGTTCAAATGGCATTTCTTTGGGTTGGGGTTTTTGTTTTTGTTACTTTTCAATGTCGTAGTGTTTTTAATATACTTTCAAACAATATCGGATATTGATGTGAAAGCACCATCATGCACACTAACAATTTTTAGGACAAAATTCTTCCTTAATTAAACCTGCTTTTCCAAAATGTAAGAATGAGTTTCTCTTCACCGATTGTTGTCCCCCATCGGAGGTTCGCGATGTTCATCAAGAAACTTTTGCTAAAAGATTGCTACCTGTGCGACAATGCAAGCATACGAGTTAAGCCCTTTTCAACTGATTTTTATAGTTTGGTCATATGCTGTACTGTTACACCACTGTCCCAGGTTAGGGGAGGGTTGGGCGCCCGCTAACATGTTTAACCCCGCCACATTCTGTATGTCCCTGTCCCAAGTCAGGAGCCTGTAATTCAGTGGTTGTCTTTTATTTTCTGTATATCATATTTGTTTTTCGTTCACTTTTTTGTACATAAATAAGGCCGTTAGTTTTCTCGTTTGAATTGTTTTACATTTTTCATTTCGGGGCCTTTTATAGCTGACTATACGATACGGGCTATGCTCATCGTTGAAGGCCGTACAGTGACCTACAGTTGTTAATTTCTGTGTCATTTGGTCTCTTTTGGAGAGTTGTCTCATTGGCAATCATACCACATCTTCTTATTTTCATATATACAAAATTTAGAAGATAATTAAAGCGAACAAAAAGCATATAGTCGAAGAGGAAAAGAAGACAAACCATGACATTAAATAAAAAAAGATGTATAGACAAACAATAAACAAAAACCGGGGATCAGCCCGATTGCTTCGAAGATTAAGCTGCTATTGTTCTTGTAGTGGCTACAATTGTGTTGCTTATGACGATTGAAAATCCGCAAATATTGTCTATAGCTAGTTTAATTACATCTGCTGCCATAGCATTATTCAAAAATATATTAAATTGTTGGTTAATCATTATCTTTGATGAGTTTTTTAGTATTTATTAATATGCGTTTTGATAGATAAAAAATCATAACTATTTCGGTCTGGTAAAATAACCTCAAAATTTATAAATGAATATTTTCTTTTAGATAAATGGAAAATCATTATACAATTTGATGTATTTCCTATTCTAATGGTGGTGGTTTGTTTTGTAAATATACATTTGGATACCTGTTTGCAAATAATGTAAATAAAATACATACTAGTACGATTGAATCGTTGACCATACACACTGCCAAAACTCCAAAACACAAAAATAAAAACAAAACTATATTTTTTCATTGTATCCGTACACCGATAATGAATGATTTAAATTTATGACGGTATCTTATATTTTAATATTTTTCAATTTTAATAAGCGAGAAAAACAAAGCACTTCGAGTCAAGTGTCATCTTACATTGGAGGCATAGTGTTTTAATGAAGGTAGGTTCTTAAAAGTGAAATGTTTTCGTGAATGTACGTGACAGTCACCCTTGTCAATGGAATCGTTGTGTCTACATTTTATTGTCCACCAATGCATTGGTGTTCAAGAAAGCAGTTCTTCGATAGTTTTTGTTAATTCAGCTGCCTAGATTCGGTGAATTAGACATTGACATTGATACAGACGTTATTTAAAAAAGAGAGAAGATACATAGGGACAATAACAAAATAACAAACTAAAAGTCGAATGAAAACACACAACACCACAGCTAAAAGAAAAACGATACATAAAGAATAATAAAAGTGCAACAAATAACAACACATAACAATGAAGACTGAGCAACACGAACCTCACCATGAAACGGGGTTGAAATTAGGTGCTGCTGTGTCATGAAATATAAGTTCCTTCATAGCAGAAGACCCAAATGGAAGAAATATTCTGTAATATTATTTCCACGGAATAAATGGTATATTATATTTGTTCCAACAGGAACATATATTATGGCATTGTTTATAACAAAGTTTCCTGGGGAACTTCTGTTAGGCGGAACAAATATACGTTGACACTTGTAGGATTATAAGTTCCTTCTCCACTAGTGACACCTGTCGTATTGCTCATGGCAAGTAATAACTCGTTGATAAGTCACATTCGGTGATGTTTTAAAGTTTTATGAAGACGTTCAGAAACTTTCAAAGGGATTAAATTAACTTTACAATTAAGAAGTCTAGATTCAAATTCTCCTTTGTAAATAAACATCTACCCTTTTATTCACAACATATTTGTTGAATTTGGAGGTAGACTTTTTCAACAAAGTGTTGGCATTCCTATGGGAACGAACTTTGCTCCTCCCCTTGCCGACCTCTGTTTATTTTCATATGAGTCGGAGTTCCTTCAGACACTTGTCAAAAACAAGAAGATCAAAGAAGCCAGATCATTTAATTTCACATTCAGATATATTGATGATGTTCTTTCCATTAACAATCCAAACTTTTCTGATTGAGTTCAATTAATATATCCTCCAGAACTAGAAATTAAAGAAGCAACAGACACGGCATCCTCCGCCTCATTTTTAGACTTATACCTCGAATTTAACATAAGCGGTCATCTCAGTACCAGAATCTATGACAAAAGAGACGATTTTAATTTTGAAATTATCAATTTCCCCCACCTTAGTAGCAATATACCAACTTCACCTGCATATGAGATATACATTTCCCAACTCATTCGGTATTCAAGAGCTTGCAGCTGCTACTCAGACTTTATAAAACGTCACCAGTGTCTGAGCAGAAAGTTGATGAACCAGGGTTATGTCAAAGAACGTCTGATCCTTTTTCTAAAAAAAATCATCGGAAGATACCAAGACCTTGTTGATAAATATTCCGTATCAACTTCTCAAATAATACATGATGGTCTTGAAGTATAGATTCTAGGTAATGACGTTGTTTATCATCTTAATTACGTGTTATAGTGTTTTTTTATTTGTATTTGTAAATTATTTACTTTACTGTTTAGTCCATTTTTGGTAATATCCTCTTGGCGTGGCTCGGTACTTATACATCCCGCCATTGTGTTATTGTGCTATCGTCATTTTTTATATTCTTGTCTTTCATTTTTGCTTATGTGCTTTGTCTATATGCCATATTGTTTTTCTTTGTTGACATATTTGTTTGTTTTATAGTGATTAATATTATAACACAATGTTGTCTGCTGTACCCCTATTTTTTACATTTTTACCTATTATGTCTGTTTGTTTTATTCACACATTGTTGTCAATATAATGGAAATTTATGTGACTGTCATACAAGTGAAAGGTTTAGCTAGCTATAAAACCAGGTTTAACAACCATTTTCATCATAAGTAAATGTCTGTACCAAGTCAGGAATATGACAGTTGTTTTCCATTCGTTTGATGTGTTTGAGCTGTTAATTTTGCCATTTGATAAGGGACTTTCCGTTTTGAATTTTCCTTGGAGTTCGGTATTTTTGCTATTTGACTTTTACCACTGAAATCATTATAAGAAAGGCAAACCCTGGTATATCGTATCAACTGGGAGATATATACTACACTGGGAGATATATACTACACTGAGAAATATATACTAACCTGAGAAATATATACTACACTGAGAAATATATACTAACCTGGGAGATATATACTACACTGGGAGATATATACTACAGTGGGAGATGATACACTGGGAGATATATACTACACTTGAAGATAATACACTGGGAGATATATATTCTACACTGGGAGATATATACTACACTGGGAGGTATATAATACACTTGGAGATATATACCACACTGGGAGATATATACCACACTGGGAGATATATACGACAATGGGAGATATATACGACACTGGGAGATATATACTACATTTGTAGTGGCTATGAAATGTTGCTATACAGTAGAAAATTCAAAAAGTGGAGAATGAAATCATCTCTTTTGAGCTAATGTTTTGTTCTCAACCGACACTCATTATCAATCTCTAAGGTATGTCAAGATATTAAGCAGACTTATCCTTAAACTTGAAGTTCGATAGGATAGATGCGATCAATATAATCACCAAACTTTGAATTATTCAAAGAGAGGACACCATCTATATGATAGGTACGTGATACTAACTTATTGACATTCTTCTGAAGAAGCTCCTGCATGAAGTCACGAAAAAAGGGCCAAGTGAACCAGACAAGGAGCGCAGTTTATTTCAATGTCTAAAGTCTGTTTAAATGTTCAAAGTGTTGTTTTTTAACACATTATGGTTAGCCATTCCTAAACTGACAAGATATTTTATTTGTTTCTATATTGGCCATTCTTTTTTAAGAAACAACGTTTTTAAGACTTATTCACTCAATCTGCCTCTTAGTTTATAATAATTAAAACTTGGAAAAAGGATAGAGAAGGAACATATTTTACAATATAACAAGAGGAAAGTAAATGTAGTGTTGGAATTAAGAAAATTGTATTGATAAGCAAACTTTTTAAAGAGTTATCCTCTTGGACCTTCTTTTGAACTAATAAATCAATGCTTTCTTTATTCATCTTATCTTTGTTAAATTACTTATCATCTTCTTTTTTGGCGATCACTTTTTATTCGCCAATAATGTCTATAGTATTGAGTTTACTGCCTTTCCTTGACTATTTTTGAAAAAAAAAATCCTACTACCTTTTGTTGTTAAGTTGTTGGATTACCAGAAATCTAATTTAATCCGACCACATGTAAATGGTCTTATCGAAAATAGAAGATCTTTTAACAGAATTAATCATATTGTGGTATATTCCTCTTTATTTATCATGTAGGAAGTTGGTGTTTAAGCAGAACCAATTTAGGCAGTGTTTGTAGAATTATGTCACAACTTTTCTAGACTTTATGGTTATTTTGGTATGGATGACTGTCTATCATTAAATACAATAATATCGTTTTCTTTGTTTAATAGATTAACCGACAGTAACTGGTGTGTTAAAGTTATCAACGTATAGGGAAACATTATGACGTTTGTTATACGACCGAGTAAAACCCTGTTGACGTCAAAAAGCCATGAGCTGAAATTTAAAAGAAGGTCTGAGCAAAATTCTTACTTTTAAGTATTTTATTATGTTCGTATTTATCCTTCCTTGGATGTCCGCACACCCACTTACTATGGCTGTTAAATTTCTTTAAAGTACTTAACCATGAAGTTGTGGTCATATTAACTTGAAACTAAGTACATATGTTAATTTATATGATGGAAACATTAGGGTTTTCTTCATGGTTACCTGAACATGGAAACGTATTAGTGTGAGCAGGGCATGGTGTCCTATATGGACTTATATTCTGTGTTTCCTATGTCTATGCATTTTACAAAATGTATCACGAATGGCAAAATATCAACACAACCAAAAAGCATACAAAAAGAAGATATGCAGACATGAATAAGACAGGCCCAATGGTGACGACATAGTGTTATTGCTAATTATTAGTATTGCAGTGGGAATTTTGGTATCGAATTGCGGTCTCAACGATTAAAATGCGTCCTAGAAGCTATATGACAAACTCTAAACTGTTCATATGTTAGATTAGAGATGAATTCAATCCATCAGAAGCGATGTGTCAGTTAATTGATTGATTGATTGGTTGGTGTTTAACGCCTCTTTCGGTGGTCAGTTTTTAATGTAGGAGGAAGCCGGAGTGAACCACAGACCTTCGGTAGGAAACCGACAATTCTAGTCAATTAAGATTAGAGTCGAGCGTACCTGCCATGTGCGGGATTCAAACTCACAACCTCGGTGTTGACAGGCTAGTGATAGAGTAGTTCGACTACTTAGACCACTCGGCCACCGAGAACCCTGAGTAAGATAATTGCAGTTAGTATAGTAATATCGAAATTGATTAAATGAAGAAAACTTTTATACATCAGAATTAGATCATGAGAGGTGATAAAGCAACTACGTCAGGAACCATGGTGTCTTATATGATAGGGCGTGAAATATAAACATTACGTAAGCAAGAATAATAAGGTAACTGTATGAATAATTACAAAATACCAAACAACTAGAGAAGAAAGTAGCGATAAAGCGAAATGTCACTTATATTCTAGAGCAAAAGATCACACTAAGAACAAGTCAAATCCAACTGTAGATAAAACCATTGATAAAAAAAAGACATAATTTTACACAAGGGAGAAAGACACCAGCTTTCAAAGCAAACATCGACTACGCATTTCAGTCAAACGGCAAAATACTACAAAGATAATAATGATCTGAATTTTATTATCCGAAAATGCAATAAATTAATCATTATCATCATCCGTAAATGCACAGAACGTGTCGGAGGTGTGCAAATATTGATTTTGGACCTGTTTAGACTAATCAGTGAAAAGAATAGATAAGTTTAATTTCACAATTTTCCATCGTCTTCTGGGTTATTGGTATTGGTTTCTGTCACTGTGATTGGACAATGTAGTACTGATTGGTGATTACGTAGTACCTTGGGAGAAATTCCCTCTGACTTTGTTTCACACCCCGTATAAAGTAGAAATATTTACTACATTATTTATATTGTTATTATCTACGATTGTTCAATAATTCCCAGACATTGATATATGTCCCAAAATGGATTGCATGTTTTGTTCAAATGTCCAAACGTATTCCATTGGGATTTGGACGTGACTATTTGGCCAATCAATAATGAAGCAAACAATACAGTTAATTTCAGTAATCTTGACAAACCACGAATCTTCGGTATTTGATGTATAACAAAACTTGATATTACTCTATATATAATATGATATGTGACGGGTTTTCCCAAAATACACATTTTATTATCATAGTCATTATTATTTGAGTGTTAGGACCCTCGGTGACCGAGTGGTCTAAGTAGTCCAACCGAGGTTGTGAGTTCGAACCCTGCACATGGAAGGTGTGCTTGACTCCAATCTTAATTGACTAGGATTTTCAATTTGCCTGCTGAAGGTCGGTGGTTCTCTCCGTGCATTCTGGCTTCCTCCACGAATATAACTGACTTCCACGAAATAGCCTACAGTGCTGAAAGTGGCGTTAAACACCAATCAATCAATCAATTTAAGTTTTTTTGGATAAGAAACGATGTCGGCTTATCTTAAAAAAGGTAGCACTAATATTTTATGTAGAATACATTTTGCCTGTAGGATATAATTGATTATGTGCCACAATTTCAACGTAGAGTATCAACTTAATTTTCAGAGGCCCTTGCGATTTTTTTTAGCCCGAGTCCTGATTCAAACAGTTTAAGGTGATCTTAACAGTTGCAAATATTTCGGTACTTTCATGATTTATTACATACAAGTGTTTCCAAAATGTTGTCTGAGGAAGTTTTAGCTACTCCTTAGACCCATTTGGTTATGCTCCTCTTTTCGTTCAAACGTTTGACATCCCACACTTCAGTGGGTCTCATTGGGGTCTAAGCGTGACCCGGGATTGTCGATTTTTTGTAAGCGTGACACGTGAAAGTCAAATTATTGTGCCGTAAAAACGGGAAATGAAGTCTAGCGGGACACGGGAAATTACAAAAAAAAATGAGAATTGCTTACGTACATAGTGTAAGCGGGATACGGGAATCTGACAAAACAGTAAGCGGGATCCGGGATCAGAACCCCCCAATGAGACCCCCACTTCAGGCTGGAGCGGTGCATTCCTAGTTAAAATTAAATCAGTAAAGCGATTTTAGAGCCGTATGTAACTAAAGAGGATCATAGAGTTTAATTTTGAAATTCATAATATTGCTTTATCGTGAAACGCTTTGAAGAGACGATGACGTTATAAAGCGATGACGCCATGTTCCCGTAAGCGTACCTTCCCAAATAACAAGAGTAGGTCGTAATTAGGATAAGCTACCGTTACTCTAAACAATGTCAGGTGATGGTAACTTGTTACCGGCCAGTACAGTTGAAAAACGATAAAATGAAATGTGCAATATTCCCGTATAATGCATTGTAGTAATTACAACACCCTAAGGTTCCTTATCTTAATAGTCAAGTGTAGTAAGTGACAACATTCAATGGTCACGAGAAACAGTAAAAATAAGGAAATATTAACACATAACTTTATGTATATAGTCCAAAAAGCAAGCAATAAAAACAATTACATGGCTGAAGTACTAATGTACTTTACTCTTTAATATCTACAGAAGTGTTATGTTTTCTTATTTTTAATTAGTTTGTTTTTTATTACTTAACATTGACGTATTTATTAGTCTGAAGTTCGAGGAGGTATGCAGTGACTTCTGTTGTTTTTGTCTGTGGTCATTATACTAACGAGTACTTTTGAAGTGCCTCTGAAATGTACCTCTAAGGATTGTAGTTTTTAAATCATTGAAATCTAATATGAAAAACTGAAGCTGACACGTGCGGAAACACTGGATAACGATTATTTGTTTTACTTACAAATTATGTTAAGATTTAGAATGTAAAAGATATTAAATGAAGTCTTCACATAATCTTAGATTCCATAGTGTACTTTTAAAATTGTATTTTTTTTCTTCTAAATTATTTGATTTATCAAAGAGTAAAGATATAGAATGAAATCTTGATTACGTTGATGTTACTACTCATGTGTAGGTGAACAAATATAATTTAATTTCTCATTGTACATAACCACCGACGTTTTGATTAAATTTTATCCTTCGGAATGAAAATTTTACACAGAGAAAACTATTGTATTTAATCAAATAAATAAATCATTAAAAAGTTTACAAGTCAGGAAAATTTCAAAAGACAAACGAGCGAAGAAGACAGTTTATCCTGCAACTCCAGTGACAAGAATCCCCCGAAAAAAGAAATTATAAAAACCCCAAAGTAGAATAGATGGAAAAAAAGAAAATTTGCATAAACTTTTAGATATATTTTACAATTGTATCCTAAATGTGTGGTTTCTTTTCTTTTGTTGAAGGTAACATGTATGTCCTAATTAGGAAATGATGGCAATCTATTCGGTAGGTATCAATTTTCATTTATCAAGTTCAATCTGGCATTTACATCATAGATATACGTGGGTTATGAGAGATTAAAATGTGTCTACCTTGTTTAAATCGAGCTTAGTTTCTTTCTGGAAAACGTACTTGTCTGATTGGTTATAAACATTATTAAAAAAACCTTAATATACTAGTACTATTGTTTTTTTTAAAAGATTTCAAGGTATTTCAGTTTTACATTACGCACATATGTAGTATGGTAAGTCAGATTAATGGCACTTCTGTAACGCACGTGGTAAGACACAAGACGATACATCAAATGCAATTTCATAAGAATTATGATTTCAAGATGTCAGTGGGGAATATGAGATGTTATTGATAAAGTACTATATTTGACATAATCCTTACAAAAGAGGCCCTTCGTATCATCTTGAAACGACTGTACATAATGCCCAAACTGGTCATTAAGTGATCGAAGTCTAACATCAACCCAGCTTAATGTCATACTTGATCAGCATTCACATACCGTACCTATCTAATATGATTGTCTACTCTGGGAATGAAAGAGAAAACACGTTTCGACCTTTATTGATGCTGAAAATTTATAATAATTGCCAGATAAATTCATTCTGACATTTGATAAACAAGATGGCAGTGACACCGGAAGTAAATTACAGAGAGAGGCTTAATCACTGCAAGTTAGTAACCACAAATCCAAACATTGTTGCAGGTGCTATTGTCAAAAAGTCTGTGACTTTTTTTTATATAGTGTCATTTTATATTAAATTTTCAGAAAGAAGCAAAGTTTGATTTTGTACAAAATTCATATACGACAACGTGTCGTAACACGAAAAATATCATTGTTTATACAACTAACTAAATCAATTTTAACTATAAATGTACTACAAGACACAAATCTAAAAAAAAAAAAAAACAATGATTTTTCTAACATCATTCATCAACTTCCTTTTTAAGAGTGTACTCTTTTGGTATTAGCTCTTATATGACATACAAACTAACTAAATTGCTATTGTCGATCTATTAAGATATCAAACATCTATTGATAGAATTGATGATCTTCAGTGAGATTGCAATGCTCTGACATTTTCAAATATGAAAATTGAACCGTAGTTGTAAAACTATCATTCATTTTTTGGCGACATTGCACTCTATTGGGAGATCTTTCTCTCTGTTGAAAAGGGAAAAAAACACGTATCAATAAGCTGGAAAGTTACGCGTGACATTCATACCGTTATCGCTGTAAAGCTACTGTTCATGTGTTTTTCATATAAAAATAAGATGTGGTATGATTGCCAATGTCACAACTCTCCATCAGACAAATGACTTAGAAGTAAACTACTATATATATATATCACCGTACGGACTTCAATAATGAGCAAAACCCATACCCCATAGTCAGATATAAAAGGCCCCGAAATGACAAATGTAAAACAATTCAAACAAGTCGTTTACTGTTTATAATTATCTTTATTTTGATTAAGTTGCATTAATGACAAAATGTTCAATATCAGAATTGGGTGTCTTTTTTATGGAAGCTATAAGTAAGACTCCGAGGGTAAGACTGATTATGATTTCCGTGTTTGCTTTAGATCCTTTTGCAAAATTCAATATATGATTGGTGGTTGATTGATTATATTGCTAAAGGCGCAGCAGCTCAACAAAGCGCAATATCGCGATAAAATATACATTGTGTGTTGAAGACCCATTGGTGGCCTTGTGCTGTTTTCTGCTCTTTGGTCGGGTTGATGTCTCTTTTGACGCATTCCCCGTTTCCATTCTCAATTTTATTGTATCTATGAAATACTGTTGAATCATAGTAACAAGTTGTCATTTTGAAAAACAATTACTGACTTGATCAACGAACCACATATATAAAATGAGACCAACAGAACCGATTCTCAATAACTTGAATGGTAATTGTAAAGTATGCGCGCACGTGTTGTGCTTCAAGGCACGTGCCAAAGCAACATTTTACCACAAAAGGATTGTTCTAAGATCGAATATACTTTACATGCATGGTGGTGCGTAATAATAGATATTAATTATAAAAGTAGCAGACGTGAAGTCGCGTGACGAAATCAATAACAGCGTTAACCATGTGGGCTTGTGCAGATTCTTGTCATACAAAAACAATAAATCAAGCGACTACAAGTAAAAGTTTATCTGGGTCATATTTCTAATAATATAAGCTGAAAACAAAACTAATAAGATTATTCAATAAAAGATATGAATATCAGGTTCTATCAAAATGATAATGATGTTTATTGCCATAAAGAGCAGGGGCCGGTGTGTGTATGCGGGGGAAAACTCGAATTGTGTATTGAACAACAAACTCAACCCGACGGGAATAAATATATTTACTTGCACAAAATAAGCAAATATTGAAATAATGCTTTGTGCTGGAAATTTCAATTTTTGAATGATTGCTGTTGATTGCCGACGTCCTGCACTATAAAATGTAAACTTAATAGCAAGAATATTTGGAAACGTCTCATTAAAAATTACTAATTCTTTCGTCATTATAACACTAGTCAGATAAGCTTACGTAAGCATAAATTGAAATATAGTGTTATTAATTCAAAATGGATTTGTTAAATACAAAATTCAATAGTAAACAAAATTGCTAAACTGTTCAAAATTATGAACAAGAAAACGAAAAAACATTATAAATTGAGATAAAAGTTTAAAGAAAAAAACAGGTAGAACAAATTACATTAAATTGTAAAATGTATTTAAAAGTTTAAAGAACTTTCTGTACACCCATGCTGACACGTTATGGTAACGTTTTGTGTTGAAACGTCTTTGTTAGTGCAATGAAAGTCTGATAAAATCTAAATATTATGTTTTTCGGTGCTTTTCTCTTTGATTTAACTTTTGTGCAGTCAACTGACAAATCTTTAACGAAGTATGCACATAGTACACAAACAAATGCACGCTAGTTAAAATGAATAAAAGTTGTTTAATCAAAATACGGGTGGTCATTACACTTTAAGAGTAGCAATGTTATTTTTCAATTAAAAAGAAATAAACAGCATATGAAATCTGACCTATCTGATATGTTTATTGTTTTTCTATCTCTTTTCTAGGTACAATAAAATGATAACATTGAACAGAAGCATACGCTACAGATTGCATGATACTGGAATCTTAATTAAAAGATAACATGCTTCATTTCCCATAAAATGTCAAGGGAAACGACATATAGAATTTCGGAAACATTTAAGATGAATAGCAAATCCACAAGAAAAGTTACGTAAAAAAATTCCCTAAATCATCTTTATTTTTACAGCGATTGCATTAAATACCCATGTGCTTGCAGTTCAAAAACTGCAGGTGTGACCTATCAAAAGTCAGACAGGTAAAACGTGTCATCATTGTATGCTGAAACAAATCAAATGCATAACTACATAAAAACGGTCATATAAAAACAATACATTGCTCATCCGTGAACTGTGAATTTTTATAAATAGAAACTTTTTAACAGCAAACTAAATTAACCTGTAAAACACTCATACATATTAATTTATTTAAGAATAAAATAGAATGAAAGAACATAAATACTAACCTGGGAGGCAGCACATTAAAATATAGCAGATAAAAACTGGAAATAAAAAAGTTCGCTTCAAGTTTTCCATCTTTTCTCAGCTGCAAATTTATATCCAACTGTTAACAACTGTAACTTAAATTAAGAGAAGATAAAATGTGTATAGCATAATGCCTCCAGAAACTGTGACACAGTTTTTTATTCCAAAGTTTTAGAAGTTCTGTAAAAACTTAACCACAATCAGTAGACACTTTCATACAGAGTTATACAAAGTTTACAACTTTGGTATCAATTTCCATATGACTAACATACTTTTAAATCCAAAATCATTTCATCAAAGGTCAAAGTATAATATAGCACATTTAATCTCATTTACAATTTTTACTCTAGCTGATTCTCGGGGCTCGTCGGTGATTTACACGAAAATCAATTTACATATACTTGATATCGAAGTTCCCGCCCTCTTGCGTTTGTCTTTTGCTATTACTTTTCCAATCCGGAAATGAAGATCCAATCAGGAACGTGGTTGTATTGACCGTTTCTCAAAAATCAGAAAACTAATCTTTAACTACTGGGCAATTGTTAATTGAAATATACATCAACTTGTAGTGACAGTAATGCATTATAACACTGCACTTAATGTTGCTTTAATCCTTGAAGAAATTGTATTTTTTTATTTTTTAATTTAATTGATTGTGATCAATTGTTTTATAGCGATCTTTTGTGATAGTTAAGGTCAATTACAGGAAAATGTTACACAAAGAATGAAGCTTTTACTGATGATTTTATTATCCTTACAATAAATACATAGTTTCTCGCATAGGTCCAAGTTCATCACAGTATGTAAAAAACGTGGATGTCGACACAAAGAGACTTTTCTAAAACTTGGAAATTCAAACAATGATGCTTCTTCGTTTTGCATCAGTAAGAACAATGCAAGGAGAAATGTTTACATGTATTGGGCTCATATATCAATAAAAGAAATGAGACAATTATGAAAATGATTTGTAATATCACCGGAATTTTCCAATATATCTCGCTAATAATTAATCTCCCTGAATAGCAAACCATTACATGATCAGGTTTTAATTAGATGATTGCCCCTGTGTACTGCCACTAATAAGAAAATAGTGACAAGAAAACGACAGAAAAGTCATTGGCATTAATTTACAAAGCTATAATTTTCTACATGTTCTATTTCAGAAATTAACATTCTTCCTTTTTTGACAAAGTATCTAATTTCGACTGTAGACAGTTTTAATTGTAACAAAAAGTACTTCGAAAGCCTAATTTGCTAAAACGGGGCGTGCCAATTTTTTGGATAAACATTTCTAAACAATACATGGGGTGTTTGAACTGTGGAATTCTTTTAAAGTTTTAACTTTGCTTAAACCGTTAATCATAGACGTAACCATCAAAGACATGATCAAAGTACACAACTAACAATGAATGATCAAAACGAAGATATGATATATGTACAATTATTGCACTGTCAGCTAGAAGTTTTAGCAGAGAATGCAGTAACATGGCACTAATGGATCCATGCATAGACGGATTGACCAAGCGGCACATAAGAGAACGTATCATCATTAAAAGGACTGGAACACATATTACATCGAAAGAAAATTCATGCCTATTTAATTTTTTTCTGACTTTACAGGGTATACTGGTTCGAGAGTGACCTTTACGGTATAGAACCATCAATTCGGGCCTTGTCCGAAAGAACACACAAGAAAGTGGTAAAATAGTTCCTACGCATAGCTGTAACTTTGTCAATAAGTTAAAATATTGTACTACCAAAACTTCCTGGAACCACCGCGCTCTAATATGCAATTACAGGTATGTTGAATTGTTCAGCACAAGTCAAAATAAGGTATAGTTTGGACATGAAATGACTGTCACATTATTTGAACTTAAGACACAATAGCTATGAACGCTTGAAATTGCAGAATTCAACATAGAAACCAATGGGACTATGAATTATTGGTTTTATTCCTTAAGGTAGAAAAGTGAGTTCCTGGGTATACGCCAATTTGACAACAATTCAACAGGGCTATGGAATGTGAAGAGACATATGTAGATGTTCCCTTTCTCATTCTGAAGTCATTGGTGGATAGTTATTGTTTTATGTGCAATTATACCACTTCTCATATTTGTATATCTAAGGTCTTTACACCACACATTCTCAAATCAAGCAGGAAATTTTGTCTCAATAAAATGTTCACCTTTACATTAAATATGGAGCTTATTATCCTTAAAGTTTCTTCTTATAAATTGTTTTCCCAGATTATACATGTAGACATGCACATGATATCGATACAATTGTTGCCTGACATCACATGTTTCTGTAATAACCTTCATCCGGGACACTAATGTAAACAAATATCTCCAAAGCGAAAAAGAAAAAAAACATATTGAAGAAAAACTGACTAAACAGAACAGCTTAAGCAGACTATGGCAACATTTGCTTAAGGGAGCTGCAATCTTAGTATATATAATATGACAACAACGGTAAATTAGTATAGTTATTCATAAACAAAATCTACAATACAATGTATTATTTAGGTTATCCTAGTACATAAGGTCTAGCTAATAAGTGGATGGTACATTCGTTTAAAGATACGAATCGAATATTTGTTTCTGAATTAAGAAATTGTATAAAAGATAGCAATTTCCAAAGTCATCAGAATATTGTTACAGGAGAAATTATAAGGGCTTGGGATTTTAAACATGCGAAAGATGCCGTTTTAGGCGGACTACGTTAGGAACCAGACCTACATGTATGCATCAACAATCCAAAGTGTACAAAAATACTGTACAAATATATGCGAAATTTTGGAATAACGCCTGTTATTATGTGAAAACGAAATGGCATCTTTTCAAAATGTTTGTCATGTTTTAGACCATTGAAAACAAGAATGTGTCCATAGTACACGGATGCCCCACTCGCACTATCATTTTCTATGTTCAGTGGACCGTGAAATTGGGGTCAAAACTCTAATTTGGCATTAAAATTAGAAAGATCATATAATAGGGAACATGAGTACTAAGTTTCAAGTTTATTGGATTTCAACTTCATCAAAAACTACCTTGACCAAAAACTTTAACCTGAAGCGGGACAGACGGACGAACGGACGGACGAACGAACGAACGAACGAACGGACGAACGAACGAACGAACTAACGGACGCACAGACCGAAAAACATAATGCCCCGCTACTATCGTAGGATGGGGCATAAAAATCGAAATTCTAAAATATTTTTACGGAAATATGGATATTGTAACCGATCACGGTGAAAAAAAAATACAGTTGAGGAACTGAGTATAAATATACGCCAATCAATTTCATTTCAAATGAAGAAACGTGTACCGATTGTAGATAACAAATCTGAAATCCGGGTTATAACTTGTAAGCATAAAACAGAGGACTACTCGATTGTATCATCGTCTTTTGCCAAAGTAATACCAAAGCAAGATCCAATTTTGAGATTTCAATAAAATCCCCCAATGGCATCATACCAGTTTCATCTGGGAAACATAATGAAGGATAGTCATAGTAAGACTGCATGATTTTGACTATTTTTATAATTTCCCTTCGACATAATTGGGATTACTGACTAACTTCTTCGTTGGTGTTCACAAGAAGGATTTATAAAATCTTAAGTTTTTGTCAATCTACACCTGTCCATTTCCGTTGACTGAAAGCAAATATAGATGAAAATGATAAATAAACCGGGATTATCTGTTAACTTAACTTGAGAATTGAAACACTGTGAAAATAAGGTGTCCTTACTTACAAGTAGAATAACTTAAAAATAAATATTTCTCTACTAAAATATTAGGACAAAACTACACCGTACATAAGATATATCCTTAACTGCACACAATAAAAAAAATGAAATTTCGGTACTGTTTTTGTTTATAGATACATGATATCTTTGACGGCTATATTGAACATAAAGTCCAAAAAGACTGAAATCATTTTGATAGACAGCGATATGGCTAATGAATATTGGATTTCAACAACACCGGGTAAATTACGGAATAGTTTTTCTTCTAATGATAACGTTTTGTCTTTCCTAATGGTTAAGGGAAATGCGATTATTTTTGTTTAAATGACGTTTATGGTATGTTCGCACGCAAAATCGTGTGTGTGTTTAATAGGATATTAAATAATAGAATTGCACAGTAAATTTCAGCTAGCTTAAACTATCTAACAAGATTACGACAAGTAAAACTGACAGGCTATGCGATATCACTTTTGATTTTGTAAAGTAAAATAAATTAAAAACGGTTAAATTAAGGAGATAATAAATGCATGGGCTTTTTGTTAGCGATTAAGGTGGATCTCAATATGTAAACCATTCTAGCAATGTTAACATTTTTTGGAAATAACTTATTAAACAAGTTCTGTATCAGGACCAAATTGGATTCCCTAAGAAGTTAATAGGTGTGCCCAAAACTACAACGACTCTATGAAAAGATCAGTAAATTTTTTGGACTCTGGTGGATAGTTGCCTCTTTGGCAAGCATACCCCATCTCCGTAATTTTATACTATATGACCATGCTAAATGCTTCCAACTTGTTGGTAAAGGAATTGTTGTCATATCTGTCGCCGTCTTTGCTAAATGTTGAAGACAATCTGTTAATCTTTATAGGTATTCGTATTTGGTTATCGGTTACTGTTACTTAATTCAAATAAGGAGTAAATCATACACAAATTGCTTATCCTTGACTAAATTATTTGCGTCGTTATTCAGTTATTGACAAGAAAGAAGCTATGCTCATATCTGACCGGAAAGGTATTTTAACGCACGAATGGCGCTACATCGTCGCAAAGGTCGCAGACCGAAATGATTGGACCTTGATCTTTTTTTTTTATAATCATATCTGATTTATTACTGAAATTGAGATCTCTGACCTAACCGACGACATCCTAATAAAGAATAAAACCTTATAACAAAAAAGCGAGCAAATAGTAGTCAATTCTGTTTATTGACATCATAATAATATAATAAATATATTCCTTTACAATAGGCTAACGTCAATGTCATATTGAATGACATCAAGCATGATGCCATGGAACACCGACGATGTTTAGTGAATCGTGCACGATATACTTTTGATGTTGTATCTGTTGTTTTATTTGTCATTGCAATAAATGATGTTAATTTGTCAGTGATTTGGTTCTGGAAAGATTTTAATTCTATATTAAAATTGTAAATTTTCAGTAAATCAATTATGTCATTTCACTTAAAAAACCTCCATCACACAAAGTTTAACTAAGAAGGATCGTGTTGCTCTTTTATTCCTTATATGTTTTATGCTATACACTCTTATGGATTTGAGACCTTCATAACTTGTGGTGTCCAGCGTTCCTGCACTCCTTGTGGAAGTTATAGTTTATCATAAACACGTGTCGTGCTAAATGAATTCAATAATAAAAGTTTACCATATACACACTACCTTTGTATTTGTTCAACTATTTGTGAATTGTCACTCCCAAAGATACCAGAAGCCATAGCTTCGGCACTGGTATGACATAAATGGGCGTTTTTAAAAAAATGTCAACTTTCTCTGTCCAGGGCTTAAATTGTGATAAAATCATATATAATTTTTTTTTAAGTCTATAAATTGTACTTATTAAAGACACGACAACACTTTTTGTCTGCTTTGTGGTAAGGAATTTCTGAAAATATCAGACCAGAGTGCTCAAAAACAGCAAAAACGCTCTGTCCACATTTAAAAGTTTATTCAAATTTTCAAAATTTCATACAATTTACCAATCTTTTTTGCGTCTTTTTCAATGTTTTGTCATAGAGGTACATCTGAACATTGCAAAAAGTATTCAAATATTTAGGTATGTTCAAATAGATTTGTGCTAGTAATTTTAAGTGGCGTCCATGAAAAAAAGTCCACTTCGCAACAAACAATTGGCAAAATTATAATCATTCTTTTATTCAAATTGTAGTCTTTCCTTTTACTTGCTACTAACTAATGGTTACAAGAGCGCAATTATTTGTTTACATTTTACCGGCAGGTTTTTATCTGAGATGGTACTCAGAATAGAATCCTATACGGCTTCTGATTGGATGATACAGGATTGGAATTACTTTTAATCGAAAGCTTATCCAATTAGGTTTAAAAATTGCAGAAAATCATATTCACATTTTACGAAGTATAGAAAATATCCTCCATTTCTGCACGTCGGAGCCATTAAAAATATGCCTTTTCATTAAGCGAAAAAATAGACGATCTTTTCAGCTGCATTTTAAGTCAATTTCTGCCACATGACCCTATATATTTTTTTGGTTGTAATGCAACACTGGCATTTCTAGTAACAGGAACTGCAATCCTAGTTTGTGTAGTCTTCGAGAAAAAAAATACGGAACACCAGTGGTACCCTATGGAAAATGCATCACGAATAATTGCGCTCTTGTAACCTATAGAAAAAAGACATTTTTTTTAATAAGGCTTTGAAAAATGTTAAAAATAGTCATTTTGCTCGGAAAAATGTGAAACAGCGAGAAATGGGGTCAAATGGACTTTTCATCAACGTGAATTCAAGCTATAGTCTGTTTCCTATTTGTGTTGATTTCCATATCTAAATCTAGGGTGGGCTCGAATGTCGACAAAGTATGAAGAGAATAGAACGGTTTTGTGATATCTACTGTTTTTATGGGGAAAAGCATGTGTATATCTTGAATTTGAAGATTCATTTTGGTTATTAACCATAATGATCGTGACTCAGTTGCTATTCTAGCAAAAAGCTAATTTGGTGAAAATTGACCAAAAGGGTCCCTAAGCAAACACCAACGATTTAGTTAAATTGCAAAGTAGAAAAATTAATCTTGGCATTGAATATTGTAGTCCAAGAATAGTTTCTCTTGCCAAAGTAGTAATATTATCATATTTTCAAAATTTGGAAAAACAATAGTCTGTTTCAAAAACGTGTTTATTCAAGAAATGGTTTCATTTAAAGCCATTCTTCAAAATTCGATGTAGCTTTTCCATATCAGAACGGTTTTGTCGACAATATGATCGGTGCTGGATGACCTTTGAAAAATAAGGCGAGTAAATAAACTTTATCTTCATGTCTTTTTGAACAGTACCGTATTTGGTGAAAAAAACAGTTCAAATTTTTGGCCCGATCGGCTGGCAAAAACTAATTCTCAAAATTCAGAGAGTGATCAGGTAATGTTTTGAAGACGTGATTTTATCTAGATAGATGCTAGCGCTTCATTTAGCGCGGGCGCTTAATTTTCGGAATTTTTTTTCATTACCGTATAGGTTACAAAGAGCGCAATTATTTGTTTACATTTTACCGGCAAGTTTGTATTCAAGATGGTACTCAGAATAGAATCCTATACGGCTTCTGATTGGATGATACAGGATTAGAATTACTTTTAATCGAAAGCTTATCCAATTAGGTTTAAAAATTGCAGAAAATTATATTCACATTTTACGAAGTATAGAAAATATCCTCCATTTCTGCACGTCGGAGCCATTAAAAATATGCCTTTTTCATTTAGCGAACAAAAATAGACGATCTTTTTCAACTGCATTTTAAGTCAATTTCTGCCGCATGACCCTATATATTTTTTTGGTTGTAATGCAACACTGGCAATTCTAGTAACAGGAACTGCAATCCGTTTTTCCCTAGTTTGTGTAGTCTTTGAGAAAAAAAATACGGAACACCAGTGGTACCCTATGGAAAATGCATTACGAATAATTGCGCTCTTGTTACCTATAAATACAACTTCATTTAGTAAAATGGCGGTCACCTATGGATGCTGATGATATATTTCGTCTGCATTGAATCAAATTGCAAGTCCTATTGATAGCGTACTTTTAACTAGTCCACTCTGCAGCGTCATTTTTAAAGAAATGTTGAACTCAAATCATAAAAAAAACGTGGAGTTTATGAAATAGTACATAAATAACACATAGCTGAGAGGGTGATAGAGCAGATTGTTACCCCGAGAAAACATTGTCAACTGAGACGGAGCCAAGGTTGACAACGTTTTTTCGAGGGGTACCAATCTGCTCTATCATCCTCTCAGCTATGTGTTATTTAATTTATTATGCTGGATGTCCTATCATTATTGTCTTTTACTGTTGAATTTCAAATTTCAATTTTTTTTACTATGACGTCATGTACATAACAATGTTACAGGTATTAGAAAAATCATCAGAATTGAAGCAAGTTGGTTTTTTAAAAATTTTTTGACAGTCTATGAAAAAGTTCTGAGCCAAAACGTAGAATTTGATCATTGTCTAATTATTTGATGTAAATTCAATTCATTGTCCTGTAAATTATCAATTTTTGATTGGTCTGCACGTGAGGATGACATTCAAAAAATTGTCTCTCTCTCAGCCATGGGATAGAGTAAATTATCTCCCTCGTATTAGCCAATCAAAATATGGCATTTTAACGTGAAGTATAATAAAATGTATTATCTAAGACAATAATCATAAAAACATATATCTGAGAAACCACGTGTAACAAAAATGGCTGCTAACATGTAAATATGTCCACTGGGCAACGGTCTACTACGCAACATTTCATTTCGAAGTGGACACAACCCGTTGCGTAGTAGACACAGAGCGATTCTTAGGGGACACATAACATTACGCAGTGGACATTTGTGATTATTATACTTCATGTCAAAATGCCAGATTTTGATTGGTTAATACGAGGGAGACAGTTTACTCTATCCCATGCCAAATACTCTATTACCCTTCACGGAGACGCTTGCTCAAGTGTAAGCTTTAATAAATACGGATGATTGTTATGTACAAGACGATATAGTTTATTAATTTGAATTTGAAATTAAATAGACAGTAATAACAGAACATTCAGTATAATAAATTAAATAACACAGATATTAGAGGGTGATAGAGCAGATTGTTACCCCTCTTAAAGACATTGTCAACCTTAGCTTCGCTTCATTTGACAATGTTTTCTCGGGGTAACAATCTGCTCTATCACCCTCTCAGATCTGTGTTATTTAATTTATTATACCATGTTCACCTTTATATAGCTGTTGTCAAACTTATCGTTCAGTTTAAGGTTGCATGTTTTGTATTTAGTTAAAACTGATGTTAAAGTATTGACATGTACAATTAAATCAGTTATTTCTCAACATTTTTTTTTCATATTCCAGTTGTTGAAAATGGACATTTAAAAAAAAGGCCCGAATACTACATTTTAAGATTTCAGTCCCTCAGACAACTCAGACTCAATAAAAGTTTGGTCATTCTCCTGATTTTTTGGTGCTTATGTCTAAAAATGTTGATATATATTTGACTGTCCAAAATTTTGGCCCCGTAAGTATCTGATGTTGATTAAGGAAACAGTATGTTGTAGACTTTAATCTGTATTTAATGTTAAATTACATTTTACATAAATGTGTGTCTTTTTGTACAAAATGCACCTTTATGTTGCAATGATCGTTTTGCTGTAAAAAGCGTTATGTTTTGGAAATTGATGTAAGCTAAATGGCGAAATAGAACATTGAACACTTATATTGAAACTACCCTTAATTGTATGTCACAAACAAATACAAAAGTTGAATCACGTCGAATTTAATGGTCTGAAATTAAAGACAGGCATGACAAAAATGTATAAAGATTCTGTATACTCTAATATACAGAATAAAACTGATAATATCGTCTGTAACTAATTTCCAAACAAGCAATCGTTACATTTTATTTCCGACAAAATTGCACTCTAATTATATGTATTATATTATGATGATAGCAATTTAAAGATAATTACATGGTTTTATGTCAACTCATTAATATTAAGGATTCTTTTTAAGATTTAATAGAATATCTCAGTTACCTTTTAGAACAGGTATTTAAATCTACTTTCATTGTTGCATTCCTGTTTACTTAAATGGATACTTTACATGAAACGTCGATATGTCGCCTCTGTTGCACGGTAAATTGTTGACTTAAAGGACAACCAGGTGTAAAACTTCACATGCAATTTTCTAATGTAGGATTTTACCTGTTTGGATTGGAAAATTAATTATTTCTTTTATTGATTGACAATCAATGTAATTCGTTATTTATTGGTCAAATGTAAACAAATGAGCATTGAAATTAATTCTGTATAATGAGATTAGTAGAGTTTTGTGACAACTTAATTGGGCACTGAAGTATCATTACTACTGACACGCACAACAACTATCGGATACATCTACACAGTTCAAAAGATTCTGTCAATTTTGTCTTTGATTTGGTTTTTAAAGAAAAGAGTAGAACCAATGAGAGATGATAGTAAGAGTAAACGTAGTTTAAGCAAAATTACCTATAAATAACAAATATTCAGAAATTCAGAAACAAGGATTATTATTGGTCGTTTATATGCATGTCTTATTTGCTCTGGAACATGACTAACATGATTGTTATATCTCAGCAGTCTGTTGTACTCACTTCATACTATCTCCTTTATAAAGTTCCTCTTTATCATGCAATAGTTACATGGAATATTGGAAAACTATAATTATGCTTTTTCAATGCCATGTCTTCACTTCTGAAAATGTTTTTTTACTGTTAATCTAGATAATATATTTCTGTAGTAATGTAGAACTGCTGGATTTAGTGACCTATAGCATGTATAACAGATGTGGACCACGTCCTTGATCTGGCTATCATTTAAAAGGAAAAGAATATCGCTTAACACAATAGGGAGGGAATTCGGTAAAGATAAAAAACAGTTACTTTAACCCCATCAAATCACAACTGGGAAAAATCAAAGCAAAATCATATAGACGCTTCCTCAGAAGAATGAAAAGAAGCTCGGATTATCCTTTCGCTATATAAATGATGTTCTTTCACTCAGTAATACAAAATTTGAAGACCATGTTGATCGCACCAATCCCAGATATACTAAATAGATAGGTCTGTTACAAATATGATAAAGCTTAGTATGCTCAACATCTCCTTTTATTCATCAGAATATGTTATTCAATTATTTATATAAGTTATGCATTGTGACAATTGAAGCAAAAATATAATATTACTCTTGTTCTTTAAATATTCAAAGCATTTAAAAGATCTAAAAATGAAAACTGAATTCCTTTTGTTTAAAAATAATAATTTATTATATGTTTTAAAGTAAATAGTACCGCATTATGGCGCAAATATGAGTCGATGTTAATGGCAGATATTTGATAGTCCCGTTCAATTCATTTAAAACTTTTACTACTCAGTTTGATTTATATCTTAAAGATGCATATTATTGTTAAATGCATATACCAAAACACACAGTTTTCGGGAACTAAAGGACTTTCTTTTCATATGCATTGGGTTGACTGACAAGGCACCAATCTATTACATTTTGAAAAAAATATAGTTGCCAACTCCCCTAGAATTACTTCTCAGCAAATCAAAACAATCCTTGAATCTCTACTTAAATTCACATCACAGTGCTACATAAACGTCCTGTTTTTTTATACAACATATTGTCATTTCTCGAATCATAACTGCTTCAACATGGTTTGCATTCTCCATAACTCCGATTTTGACAGATTTTGATAACTTTCGAGTGTTTATAGAATAATGGACAGTTAAGACATACTTAACAGACATTTAAGTTCATTTTGTTTCTTAAAGTCCTTCAAGACAAAAGCTACACAGATGTTTTCATCAAAATGTTCCTTAAAAAATAAAGTGTACTGCCAAATCACATTTGATATATAAATATTAGTGTTCAAAGTCTGGTAATTTTCATTAATCTTTCAAATTTTGATATTGTATGTTAGTGAAACAAATAACGTTACTGGGGAACGGGGCCATATTTATATTCCGCTTTCCTAATTGTTATATTAAAATCAAAGAGATAAATGAATTGGAAAGTATGAGTACATGTAAGAAACAATTTAGTATTTGGTGATTATAATTTTATGTGATAACGTATATATTATTTTTGCCGAAGAAATCAGTATTGAAAGATAAAACAGCAAGGTTCCATTGCCTTTAAATTCAGTATTTATAAAGTAAACTTGGATTGACGAAAAATATTAAGGGCATATATTGCAAGCTTCTTACTCATTCGGTTTGTCAAATTGATTTATACAGTATATGTGTGACTGTATGACAGACTCCCGTAAAAACTCATGTTGAGGGGTCGAACTTTTTCTACCTACAATTTCATGCTGAGCATAATGTATTTGGCCGTGCATGATGTACAGGTCTGATTGGACCGTCAAATAAAATACACGTATAGGAAATAAACCGCAATGAAAGTATAATGCAGGACGAACCTTAACAACAACTCTTGCCAAGTGCTCCTACATATGCATTGGTGTATGGGATGTTTAAATACGCAGTCATGTCTGATTTGATTTGAGACGTAAAGCTCTCAAGACGCATTGATGAATTGGATAAAAAAGTGACTGTTATACACATAGGAGGTAAGGCAGTGTAAGGCATGCAGTAAAACTATATAAATCATTACATTCATCGGATAGTGTCTGTACCAAGTCAGGACTATTCCAGCCAATCGCAAATTATACGATAAGTATTCTCCCGAAAGTAGCCTGTACAAATGGTAATCATCTGTTATTAAACCCGACAGCTTAGCTTTCCTCGGCTTAGCCAAGGCCTCAGCAATTTTATCCTAGATGTATGACTTTGAAAAGGTCTACATTTCTCTAGCATTATCATATAAATACTTGTAATTATAACATAACTCTGGGAACAGTATATCTAACACATATATATGTTCCTTCCTAACTGTATGGTCTTTTCAATGAACTCTTATTGAAAAAGAACCGTCAATTGCTGTACTCCTTTAACCGGTACTCCTTTAATATGATTTTCATTTTTCATTTTTTTTCTGTCAAAATTTACATTGATGAAATTTAGATTGATCAAAAAATAAACATGAGAGTGTATTGATTCGCTAGAATCATTTTGAATTATGGCAAAATTAAGCATTGTGTTAATGAACCTATTATTTTGGACTCTTGGGAATATTGGTATAAAATGATAGTTTATTTCTCCGCACAAACAGTAAATTTTTGGTAATGACATTACTATAATTATGTTTGTGTTGTTTGTGAAGGATCAATACATTCTAATCTATTGGTTTACTTGTCATTTCACCAACAGTAGAATAAACCGAGGAGTTTTTAAATAGTGCCATTATAGAGAGGGTGACAAATCAATTGAATTTCTTCAAAAATTTACGCAATTGTCTCTTTGTTAAGAACAAAATTCGATCTATCACCATGATATATATGAACTGAAAATTCAAAAAGAATTTATATAACTAGTTCATTCATTTTTCCAATTAATATAGGACATTATGACACAATCATGCTAAAAAAATACTGAACTATTTTTATACATTTCTCTGGGTTTATTTTCTAAGAACAAATACACGAAAACATGAGACACCTGTGAAATTGCAGGCACGGCAAATACTTCTATTTTACAATCTTTCAGCAGTTTTCACATAGAAACATTCAACCTCACTTCTTTTCCAAATTATATGCACACTACTTGCTGCCGCGCATGACATTTCTCAGAAATTTACCGTATTTTCCTACTGGTGCTCGTCCCAATTAAACAAGACGAGAGAAATTTTTAACAGAAATCATTTTTCTGGTTGATATTTTATAATTTTTAAAACAAAACCGCGAAATGTGCAGGGCTTTGTTAATTGATATATATTTGGATCAAGCCTCTACATATATCAAGTTTCATTACTATACTTATGGTAAATACTATCAAAACGATTTACTATAAAAGTAAGAAGATGTGGTATGATTGCCAATGAGACAACTCTCATCCAGAGACCAAATGACATAGAAGTTAACAACTATAGACCACAGTACGGCCTTCAACAATGAGCAAAACCCATATCGCATAGTAAGCTACAAAAAAACCCGAAATGACAAAATGTAAAACAATTCAAACGAGAAAACGAACTGCCTCAGTTATGTACAAAACAATGAACGAAAAACAAATATGATATACAGCAACAAACGGCATCCACTGAATTATAGGCTGCTGACTTGGGACAGACACGTACAGAATGTGGTGGGGTTAAACATGTTTGCTGGCGCCAAACCCTCCGCCTAATCTGGGACAGTGGTATACATGTAACAGTTCAACTTGAGAACAAACTAAATATAAAAACAATAAAAATCAGTTGAAAACAGCTTAACTCATCAGATCGATACAAAGCACATAAACACCTTAACAAAAACATAAAAGACACAAAGTACAAATCTGGGAATACTCGCAGTTATTGAAAGATAGTTAAAAAAGAATAACAACTAATAAAAATTCATGTGTCCAAGACTGAAATATCAATCAGTACACATCCAACATTCAATGGATTTAGTGTAAAGACGGCAATAAAAGTCAGAGAAGAACATGACCTTGTGCAATGTCAAAATAAAGGTATCGACAGATTTTAGAACCGTGAATGTGTATATATGTAAAACAAAATTATTTAGTTTGGTTTTTATTTACTATTAACAAAATCAATTTTCATACCGATAAAAACAATATTCAAAGTTCATAATTACAGTGTTGAATTGGTAACCTTTTGGAATAAGTTTATTCAAAGGATTGATAAGTTACATTAATTTGAGATTTTAACAAACCTTTGTCATATATATAGTTTCTACATGTACACATGAAGGAAATAAAAGAAGAATGTGTCTGAGGACACGAATGCCTCCGCTCAAGTTTAAAAAGGGCATACCTCTAGAACGGTAAATGACTCCTAAATTCAAACTCTGTCTGCGTGTTGTGGTTCTTGGCATTGTGTATCGGGTTCATAAAATTTGGATCAGACAAACTTAAGTTAGAGTGCGGAAATAAAAAAACATGCAATTTTCCAAGTTATAAAGGGACATAACTCTAAAATGGTAAGTGACTCACTGCCCAAATTCGAACTCTGTCTGCGAGTATTAGTTCTTTACATTGTATATGAGTTTCATAAAATTTGGATGAGAAAGTTAAAGTGCGGAAAAGAAAATCGAACGGTATGAAAGATGGACGGACGGACGAAAGGAAGGACGGACGGACGGTCAAGAGTAACACTTAATGCCCCCATTGCCTACGGCGGGGATATGAAAATAGAGCCATTCAAAGATTTGAATTTGAAAACGAGTCATGTTCTCAGTTCCTTTTCACAATCCCTTCGGAAAGTTGTCAATGACCAATTTCAGCTGCCTCACCCCCACGCCTTATTTGAAAATTCTGTTGAACATTTGCCAATGTTGTATAGCAAGTAATAGTTAGAGTATAGTAAGTAAATTTCGAATTTAAGTTTTAAGTAGATTTGTATATTTCTAAAGTAGGTTGTTCGTTTTAATTACAGTTTTTCAATTAAAATATTTTTTTTCCAATTAAGATCGTTTAGTGTATTTGTTCTGCAACAACACCGGAGGACAAACACAATTACTTATCCTTCTCGTCTGTAAAATGGTTAATAAAGCCCGTCTTGTCAAAAATGTTGAAGACTATTCATCTCCGCCTGACGACAACTCACTTGTATAATATTGCAATGCTATCTACTGATGCCTTGAATTACTACCTTCCTTTGCAAAGACATATTGCTCAAAGATCTTTGACATTGAGGTAGGGAAGGCTTATGTTATCTTTATTACTGACATGTATATGTCACCAGTTCAACCAAGTCAATCGAAAGGAAGTTGAGAAGAGACAGTGACAATCTGTTACTACGAAATAAGAATACAAAAAAAAAAAAAAAAAGCCACCGATTGGAATAAATTCCACCGCAACGATGATAAAAAAGAAACAGTTAATACAAATGTTATGTCGCGTTTCAGTGAAAAAATCAGGGAAGGAAGTTTATTGCAGTACTGAAAATGAAAATTTCCTGAGTCGGGAAATTGAGTTCAACACAAGAAGACACGGATACCCCTGGGCCCAGTAGTTCTGTACTGCTCTTTCGACAAACAAGAAGGTTACAAATAGCTCAGGACCAAAAGTCCAGATAGTGACATCTTTTCATACCCTTCTGCATTACGATTTTGGGGTGAAGGACACAATCGTCCTGTTTGATACCGGATAATGAAAATTGAAAAAAAATTAATGCGACCAAACTTACTGAGGAATATTGTCTGAAATACTGCACTGCCTTATTAAGTCTTCATGCATTCATGATAGTTATGACAACTAGATAATTTTTTATAAAGATTTAATTCATCTCTGTTTCAACACGTTTAAATGTAGCATATACTTCGTATTCTAACCATGACATCCATATTTATTATTATGAAAGAGAGGCGGAAGATACCAAAGGGTTATCCAAATCAGCAATTGCATTCAAATAAACCTAATTTTGAAAGAGTTTAAGAATATCAAACCTTTTCATAATTCAATGAATCAAAAATGGCTCCTGATATACAAAATTGAAAAAAACTCGAAACAACACACAAAACTTTTAAATTTAAGACTTATATTTGGTTTGTTTTTGGATAAATACGAATTTGAGCAAACTTGATCTAGGTCTGTTTTTGCCTTACTACGTTGTTTAGCTGCCGATCTTTGGTTTTCCAATCTGAACTCATAGCGTTCCTATTGAAAGTCTATCAAGAAAACCACTTGAACGCTAGCGATAAGGTCGCTTAAACGTTTATTTACGATATGAAAGAGCATTCGTTGTGAAATTTAAGTTCACCGATTAACCCAAATTCTCATGTTTGATTTATAACATACTGAAACGTATATTTAAATTACAAAAGTTTAAATGAAACAATCAAACAATGCATGGACTCGTTTTAATGTATCAGCATCTAATTATCCATCGAGATGACCTCCGAAGACTGTCGACGGTCATATAACCCGATAAAAACATCAAAATAAATTTAAATAAAATGACAAGCATGTGCAATCGTGTAATGGAGATTTTTCTAGGTATGTTTGATTTAATGTTATAGATTAAAAATGTATGTACATCATCTTTTTTTCCTGTATAAGAATAATTAAATGTGTACCGGATGAATCAACCAAATGGTTATTTCCTGTGTCTCCCTTGTTTCACTTTTCAAAGTTGACATTCTTTTCTTTTTAATGAATGAACAACATGCTGAACACATTCGCAACCCATCCACTAAAGGTCAAACTAAAGGTTGCATGAATACGGATTCAAATGAATTGAGTAATTAACTCACAAGCCAATAATAAAACAATGATTTTTTAAAATTTATTTTGAAGGAATTGAACCAAACTGACTGCTAATAGCGAAAAGGTTATTCTATATTCTGCTTTTATAAATGTTTTAAACAAAAAAATCATGTTTTAATATTTTGTCTAATTCGTAGCTAACGCCCCTTTAAAGTTTTATCATGTTGATGTAAATTTTATATTTTGCTTGCTTCAGTGTTACTTTCTGTACAGTACATGTCGATTTAAAAAAAAGTTTGTAGCATGTGCTATTACTTGTTCTGTCGAGGTCAAAGTGATGTTTCGTCAGTTGAAATTGTCATAAGTAATATCATTAGAGGAGAAAACTCTGCTTAATTTACCCCTTATTAATAGGTACGCATACAATGCATATAGTGTAACGTGCATCCAGATAATAAAGTTGTCATCCATAAAAATTTTTGCAGAACTCACTGTATATGATGTGCATGTTTCAGGGTTTCCATACTTTTTCTTGAAATATATTAGAAACCTCGAATTAAATTCTTTTATTTTTTTCTTATTTTGTGTTGCGTTAAAAGCAAATTGGTTTGTCCTTTGGTCTTATGTGGATTGTTTTTCATTGCAATCATACCACATCTCCTTACTTTTATATTGATATCATCAATTATAGAATAATTGTTTCAAAAATATGACGTCTTTTCTCTTTGAAAACCAGACTTATTCATTGAATTTAGAAGTTTGCAAACATTTGAAAAAAAGTAATCAAACACTTGTCCCACTACAGCTATGACAATATGGGCGTTTATCAGTTGGCTTTTTAGTGGACCCCCTCCCCCAATAAACAAAAGACTAAAACAGTGTACTGTCAGACTGTCTTAACATATATCGTCCTTAAAACATTGAAACTAGAGTTTGAGCTGAAAAGTGTTAATCAAATTAACTTATTTTTTTAAGGCCTATGGATCCACCTCTTTTATTTTCTCTAGCTATGGTATAATCACAACTATAACATTTGTTACCACATTTTCTGTTTCAATGTTTTAAGGACGATATATTATATGTTAAGCAACAATTAAGACCATTAAGGAATGACTGTAATATTTTTTCTGTCTATGAAGAAATAACATCAAAAAATTTGTGCACACTGGAAAACCCGCGCGGGTTATCTAAAAGTGTGCACCATGCACATTTTTAGGTTATTTAGAATAGACAGAAAAAATATTACAGTTAGTCCTTATAATTTAACTCTAAATTCCATTTTAAGGAGTAAATCATGAAAAAAACGTTGATCACGTCACGGTCACATGACAAAATTATGTCTATGAGCTGGTAGACAAAAAACTATCAACCAATCAGAAGACGTGTTACATCCAAAATTAAATTTTTATGGTTATTATTACTGGAATACTGACTAACGATGGAGATACAACATGAACACATCACTGTTCCTTGTTATGGGAGGGTTGAGCACGTTACAAATATCGGTCTTTATGTGTCTGTCCCAAGCCAGGAGACTACAGTAGTTCACTGATTTTTGCTTGTTACCGTCTGTCGTAATGGTTTTGTTTAGTGCTACTTTTACTTATATCAGGCCGTTGTTTTTTTTTAATTGTTTAACATAAAAGGAAAAAAATATAGATGACTTAACGATGTGGGTTTGCTCATTGTGAAAAGCCGTTCGATGACCTATAGATATAACAACATAGTCTTTGGGTCTTTGGTGAACAGCTGTCTCATTGGAAATCAAACCACTATTTTATATTTTTAAACAGATAATGTCTTGATTTATTCTGTTTAGGCGAAGTAATCGACTTGTCATACATCATTAAATAAAGACAAAGCATACTCACAAAAACCACATGATATATACGTAAGCTATACCGAATTTTGATATATTACAATTATTCATGTTTCCAATCAAAGTGTGTCTATGAGTATTATTTGTCAAACTTCTGATTTACAATTTACATACAAACATGTGAATAAAAAATAACCGGAATTGCATTAACTCCAAGCATTTGGCCTCACAGTCATAAATATTTCGAGTACGAATATCGTACTCAGACTCAGAAATCAACGAATCAAACTGGATTTTTGTGTTTCGAGCACAAATTTTGTACTATCAGTACTGAGTAAAGTTTTACGAATGAAAGACCAGGTGCGTTTGCAAAGTATGGGTCTTCTGCTACAAAATATTATAAACCTTTCAAATATCATCCTGCAGGTAATTAAATCTAAAGACGATTGAATATCTTATTTCGGTTAAAACATATATGAATGTTGTCTTAAAGGTTTGCTTTTGGCTTTTTACTCGAATCATTAGAGTTAAAGATGCAAAAAGTGACACAATCTCTCCATAATATAATGGAGTATAAAAACCCTTAATGATATTTAGCACGAGAAGTCCTATACAAATATATTAATGTGAAAAAGTATCGTTTTGGTAAGGCAATTGCTCATTTACCAATAAATGTTTTGAAAATATGGTATTGGGTCAAATGTGTCAATATGTCAAGCTGTTGTCATCCTGCTCATTTACCAATAACATGAGAATGTTTTTTTTTTATAAAAATCTCAATATCTAATAGGTCACACAAAGACTCTTATCTTACCTCCTTCTTTTAATTCAATAATGTACTAGTAATTTAGATTTTTACATATTGAATAGATGGTTGTCTATTATTGAAGACATGCATATAAAATATGGAGATGATGACTTTTATATGTCTTTTGCCTTTTGTTTTTTTTCTGTTATTCCACGTCTATTTTTTACTCAGAACAAATCTAATACTAGTATCACTTTAAATTTTACCTTTTCATGCCGTTATGCAATAATCTTACTTTGCTTGCCTCATATTAGAACAAAACATGTCAAGTTGAACGATCATTTCAGATTGCTGGATTAACCTTCATCGCGAACACTTCGTGTCAAAATATGAGACATAAAAGCATTCACTAAATACTTCCAGTGAGTCATAAAAGCAAATGATACACAAGGAGTCAGTAGCCAAAACCGTCGAAGCAAAACTTTGCCTGAGGGAACGACAACCTTGAATTTTGAAAAACTTAACAGCTGATATGAGTTGAAGAAGATGCTGAATAAATCTTGATGCGCAGCAATCTAATATAACAGGTAGACAAACATATATATATCGGTTTTTATCCAACGCTATCATACGTTTGAACGTTGTTTTCAATTTAGACTTGTTTTTATTTTTTCGTTTGGGCTTGTATTTTTTTTTTTTTTTTTTGCCTTCGGGTTTATATAATCCGTTCATCCTATTTCGACTCTTCAAAATTCAAGAGTCTATCCTAAATTGAGGTAAATTATATGGCCTTCCAAATACCGTTTCGATTCCTAACATCACTGAAGAGACATTAATTGTCGAAATCCGGATATGGTGTACAAATGTTTGCTCTCATGTTTGCGGTATACCATCTTTTCCGCAAGTTTTTTGTTTTCTGTTTGGTATTAAATTAATAATTAAGATCCATTTTGTTACATCTGTTGATCCGTTTATTTGGCAATCGCCATGGCAGTCAGCAGGGTTTAAGAACATCTAGTCAAATGCGTTTTGTTAAAATATACATTTCACTTTTTTGGTCTTTTGGAAAATGTTGTTTGTGCTGTATTTAGACCCTCTACCAAGAAATTTGTTTTGCATGCACACGTATAAAATTGCGGTTTTATCCAACGCATTCATAGGTTTGAACGTTGTTTTCAATTTAGACTTGTTTATATATAATATATATATATATATATATATATATATATATATATATATATATATATATATATATATATATATATATATATATATATATATATATATATATCGTTACGAGTAACGATACAAGTACACAATAAATAAATTATATAAACGCCTAAAAAGTGTACACAACAACACCAAAAACAAAAAAGGTAACTATAAATGTAATTATTTATAAATATTTCGGATAACAGATATCCTTCCTCAGTAAGATTCTGATGTTAAATGAATCATCTTTTAGTCTTCTTAGATTAAACTATAACAATCTTGAAATTTATACAATAAAAAAGTCAAACCGAACATCAGTTAAGACGCTTGCACCATTCTAAAAATTTGTTAAACATGACATAGGTTATATGGCTAATTACAACAGAGAGTTCAAATATATGCTTTAAATAAATATAACAATGTGCGATATGAACTAGCACAATTCTGAAGCTTTAACGGTAACGACAGTTATGATGGTACTAGAACGATTACGTCAATAAAAATACCAAATAAACAGTACTGAACGATCTAAATTTATAAATATTTCAAATTGACAGAGTAGAGTAGTTGCAAACAGAGTCTGCGTATTTAAACATCGCAAACAAACGGCCGTTAAAATATTATGATAAGTTTTGACTTAGGTAAACTAGTTGAACGTGGCTTGGTACTTTTACATCCCTCAAAAAGTAAGCAATTTAAATTGGTATATTCAACAAATTTTTTTTATAGATGAGTAAGGTTAAGAAATAGAAACAGAGGCTGTAATAATAAGTCAAATAACCTAAATGTGAAGCACTACACGGAGTCGAACTACATCTTTTCATTTATCCCAGTTGGTGCCAAAGTTGTTAATTTTCGTATCCAAAACCTTTCCCGAGTGAGTCTATCCTCCCTAGACCAAGCAGAGTTGTGGTCAATGATTGTCAAAAGGTCTTAATTTTTGTCCCACGCCGGGGAAAATAGATTCTTTACTTTTGGAAGATGACCTAGACAAGTTAGCAAGATCCCTCAGAATAAAGGAATATTTTTCTAAGGACTCCACAAAAAGTACCACTGATAGTGACACAAGTGATCTCGACTCAGATGACGACCAAGAAGATGTTGATATTCCCAGATTCAGGAAAAAAAGTTCATGGATTCCTAAACCCAGTAAATGTGCAACGTTGGAACATATTATTGACAAAATTAAATCCGACGTAACACATCTGTCCACTGCCACTTCCCAAACATTCAGCAATTTATCGTCTGAAGAAAATGAAGCTGTGCGGAAACTTAAGAACAGAGACGACATTATAATAAAACCAGCTGATAAAGGTAGCGCTGTTGTCGTCATGGACAAATGTGATTACATTCAAGAGGCAGAACGTCAACTCTCTGATGAGAGATTTTATAAGAAATTAGACTCTGACCCCACCCCTCAATTCAACAAAGAGATCACCACAAAACTGAAAAACATGTGTGAACAGGGACATATTGATGAAGACACATTTAAATATCTAAAACCTGAAAAATCAAAGCCCGGGCGTTTCTATCTTCTGCCCAAAATACATAAAGTCAATAATCCAGGTAGACCAATTGTTTCTGCCAATGACCACCCTACAGAGAAAATATCAGAATTTATTGACTTTCATCTGAGACCACATGTAGAAAATTTACCATCCTATATACAAAACACAACACACCATCTTAAGAAAATGGAATCTCTGAACCCTCTCCCACCTGAAACGATCCTTGTCTCGCTTGATGTTACCTCCCTCTATACTAACATCCCCCATGACGATGGTATTGAAGCCTGTAGGGAAGTCTGGAACTCTCGTAACACCTTACATCCACCAACTGAATGTCTCATCCAGCTTTAACTTTAGTATTAAAATGCAATAACTTCACATTCAATGGTGAACACTTCCTCCAAGTTAATGGAACCGCAATGGGAACAAAGATGGCCCTGTCTTATGCCAATATTTTTATGGGGAAATTAGAACAGAGAATTCTCAATTCATCTCTTCATCAACCCCTCTCTTGGTTCTGATTTATCGACGATATTGACATGAAGTGGGGCAATACTGAACAAGAACTAAATTTATTCATTCATCATGCCAACGATGCCCATCCTCAATAAAATTCACATATGAAATCTCTGACTCTAAGATCACATTTCTTGACACTACAAAGCAAGTGAGGGATGGAAACATATTTACAGATCTGTATTGCAAGCCCACAGACAAACACCAATATCTATCTCCTTTGAGTTGTCATCCTAAACACTGCACCAAGAGCATTCCCTACAGCCAGGCCATACGAATAAAAAGGATTTGCTCCACCAACGATATTGCAAAAACGACTACAAGAACTTCGCGGTCACCTAAAACATCAGGGCTACAAAAGAAAAGACATTGATAAAGGTTTTCTCGTGCTAAAACATCAGCCGAGATGAGCTTTTACAATATAAAGACAAAAGGTCAACAAGAGGGTGCCTTTTGTGTTAACTTACCATCCAAAATTTGACAACTTATCTCACCTAATCCGCGAAAATTGGAAAGAGATCGAAAACATCCTAAACTATCCAAGATCTTTCCCGAGCCACCTGTACTGGCTTTCCGTAGGCCCAAAAGCCTTAAAGACTTGCTGGTGAGAGCTGATTTATCCTCTCAAGCAGGCTCTTCATCTGTGGGCTCTTGCAAGGGTTGCGGAAACAAACGATGTCTGACTTGCAAACAAATACTGGATACCCAGACTTTTAACAGTCACTTCACTGGTACAGAATACACCATATTTTGCAATGTTAATTGCAAGACTTCAAATGCTGTGTATCTCCTACAGTGTAAATGTGGTAAACAGTATGTTGGCGAGTCAGAACAGCCGTTTCACAAACGAATGAACGGTCATCGTAGCGACTACCAATGTAAGCAAGACCTCCCTCTCAGTCGACATTTGAGATCCCCTGGCCACACTAAGGCAGATCTCAATCGACTGACCATTACAATCATTGACCACAACTCTGCTTGGTCTAGGGAGGATAGACTCACTCGGGAAAGGTTTTGGATACGAAAATTAACAACTTTGGCACCAAATGGGATAAATGAAAAGATATAGTTCGACTCCGTGTAGTGCTTCACATTTAGGTTATATTACTTATTATTACAGCCTCTGTTTCTATTTCTTAACCTTACTCATCTATAAAATAAATTTGTTGAATATACCAATTTAAATTGCTTACTTTTTGAGGGATGTAAAAGTACCAAGCCACGTTCAACTAGTTTACCTAAGTCAAAACTTATAATATTTCAACGGCCGTTTGTTTGCGATGTTTAAATACGCAGACTCTGTTTGTAACTACTCTACTCTGTCAATTTGAAATATTCATAAATTTAAATCGTTCAGTACTGTTTATTTGGTATTTTTATTGACGTAATCGTTCTAGTACCATCATAACTGTCGTTACCGTTAAAGCTTCAGAATTGTGCTAGTTCATATCGCACATTATTATATTTATTTAAAGCATATATTTGAACTCTCTGTTGTAATTAGCCATATAACCTATGTTCGGTTTGACTTATATTGTATAAATTTCAAGATTGTTATAGTTTAATCTAAGAAGACTAAAAGATGATTCATTTAACATCAGAATCTTACTGAGGAAGGATATCTGTTATCCGAAATATTTATAAATAATTACATTTATAGTTACCTTTTTTTGTTTTTGGTGTTGTTGTGTACACTTTTTTAGGCATTTATAAATATATATATATATGTTAAGGTCAAAATACGGTCTGCGACATGGAAAAGCGCCCACACCTTATGAGAAGATCTAAATATCTCCGGATGCATACAAGTTGCTAAATAATTGAAAAAAAAACTACCAAATATCTGATACAATCAAATTCTTAATAGATAAATTATAAAGGGACAGAGACTACCATTGGTAGGGCGGAGGTTACACTAGTTCTGTAAGCACTCAACCCTCGATCTTCTACTGAGATCTTTTTTAAAAGAATCAATTGTTACGCGAATATAAATGAAATAGAAGCACATTTCTTAATTCAAGAAATAGGGGGAATTAATGAATATCTAAAGTAACAAGTTGAGATCTTAAAGTAAATGAGACCAAATTCAAGGTAGCTGTTGATGACAAGAATTTATGAATATATTTATTTACTTTTCTTGTTATTTTATTATGTATACATTGTAAGTTTATTCATATTTCCCTTCAAAGTGGCGTTTGTATGTACATGTACGTTAGTCTTATCTGTTCCGACTTAAAGTCAAAAACTAATAAATCTATTTTCTGAAAATAAAGCAAATACCATAAGACAGCCTATCTTCTGTATTTCTTTGAAAACATAAAATATTCACAATCTAGTCGTCGACCTTTTGAATATTCTTTTGCAAAATTAGACGTAAGCATTTAGCTTGATATTCGATTCTGTCAAAAGACCATAAACTAATCAGAGAATATGAGCTCTAACAACATAAAAACATTTCGTTTATATTACTTTTATTACAAAAGAAGCAATCTTTGCAGATCTGTAGCCCAATTCAATTTCTGTGAAAGGGATGCTACGCCGAACATTCATCAGTTTCATTGTCCGTAAACGTTTCTATCCGCCTTATTGATTGGCTATGAGTAACTGTCATGATTTCTATCGTTTGTGTGGAGGTTAAGGTTGCTGCAGTATTCAGCTAATGTTGCATAATATCTTTTCATCAGTTTGGGGTTTAAATCATCTTATGTAAAGTAAATTTATTTTTTTAGTTATTTTGTCTGCTGGTTAAATGAATGATATCCATTATACTCTCCTAATTAAAACATTTGGAAACTTGTTAAGTATATGATGTACTAGACTGGTATCCGTCCGTTATTGGACAAGTTTGCAAGAAGGCATACTAAATATTTTACGGATGGAACCAACCTAATGATGTTTGCAACAAAATGTGTCAGCGTATAGGCTTTCGTCAATTATTCAATTATGTACACGTAAACGCAGTGCAAGCAAACGTGACGACAACTAGCTTTTAAATTCAAATTATTGGTGGACGCATTTCAACTGATAAACAGAAATGGTTCGAAGCAAAATGTATGCAAGATTTACAAAGAAATTTAATTTAAGCAGTTGTTTTGGATTTGCTGAAGTAAATTCAAGTGCGTTGATACATATTCACAACGAAAAGGAAGAATTTAAAAAAAAAAGCTTTGTAGCTGTTTAAATTGTGTATACGCAACATGATTCAAAATATACAATGTTTATAGCAATGCGTATTATCTATGAGCCACGAAACTGTTTGTCTCTGTGGTATAAGCCAAGTACCTGTTAATCCTTTCAAACCAATATATAATGCCAGCATCTTTACATTCTTTAAAATTAATAAACGACTATATGCACTTATCTGTAATGAGAACGAATGTCTAAAAAGTTCGAGATGATTTCTTCTTAATAATTCATTAAACCTATTTCTATCTTTTCACAGTATTTCTGAGAAAAACAATAAAAATGGACTAAAAGGGCTAGCAAAATTAGATTAGTTAATCATTTCTATTAAATTCCACCATAAGTCTACAAGGCGTGTATTTAGAGGCAATAAATGTAAGATACGCCGGTCGTAAAACCGAAAACTAAAGTGATATTCTTCCTCAAAACGATTGGGGATTACAATCAATAGGATTATGTTCAACTGGAGCCAAGATACTGCTAAATGTGCTAACGCATGCGACGTTTGCCGGCTGCTAAAGGAACGCTGCTTCATTGGGTATGTAAATATTTTGCTATTTAATGGATTTTTATGGTAAACATTGCCGATTGTTTATGACAAACTGATATCGCAAGCTACTTTTCATGATGCTAGTCACGCCAAGTTGTCAGAGAGAGGCATATTTTACTTGCTAGAAAATCACAGATTTATGGAGTTTGAAATTAAACCAATAGCTTTTTGAATTGATTTCTAAATAAAGTCATAAATTTATATAACAAGAATAACAGCACAATGATTTAAAAACAAACCACCTTATTTTCTGGTCATATTATGTCTTCATTTTACCAATAATACCACCCCTCAAAACGAGTACATATAACTAAAAGTAATTTTTAATAGCAAAAACAATTACAAAGTCACAATAACAAGGATAACAAATATTGCTACCACTTCTCCTCCTTCATGTACAACAACAGCAACAACAAAAACAATTGATGATGATGATGATGATGATGATGATGATGATGATGATGATGATAAAAAAACGAATGATTGATTACTAGTAATTGAAAGATTGTAGTTTGTTCATACTGACGAGTAGAGGAAAAGTAAAAAAATAAACAACTCAACGAAACTGTTGAGGTATAAACTACTTTGACTGATGAACTCCTACCAATAAAATAAAATTGAGAATGGAAATGGAGAATGTGTCAAAGAGACAACAACTCGACCAAAGAGCAGAAAACAGCCGAATGCTACCAATGGGTCTTCAACACAGCGAGAAAATCGCGCACCCGGAGGCGGGCTTCAGCTGGCCCCTAAACAAAAATGTGTACTAGTTCATTGAAAATGGACGTCACACTAAACTCCAAAACATATAAATGAACTAAAATTAAAAAACATACAAGACTAACAAAGGCCAGAGGCTCCTGATTTGGGACAGGCGCAAACATGCGGCGGGGTTAAACATGTTTTGTGAGATATCAACCCTCCCCCTATACATCTAGCCAATGTAGAATAAACAAACACACAGCAATACGCACAGTAAAACTCAGCTTAAAAGAAGTCCGAGTCCGATGTCAGAATAGGTAACGATGCCTTTTTAAAAGCAACAAGCAATGTGTACTTGAATCTGAAAAAAGTAAAGTACCAATGGTTAATTCAAAATTGCATAGCATCACAATAGGTATCAACAGGTACTCCCTGTTATGCATGCATACGATGTTTTGGAATTCCAATCTTGTACTTATTGCCATTTCATAAATCATGCTATTGTGCTAAATCATAAGTTCAGGTAAAGTTGACCTTAGACGAGTTAAGTTAACATATAAAGGTCTGTGAAATCCGGCAGACAAAAGGGTTTCTCTAACAATGAACAAAGGATCTTTGTGTGTTACTTTATTAAATCTAGGCGCCAAACAAAAATCTTTGTCAAGAAATAACTATTTTATGTTTACAGGATTTTATAGAATTTCTCTGCCAGTATTTAACCGTCTCATGTATGTTGAAAAAAAAGGTTAGGTTTTCTTAACAACTAAAAGGGTAAAACGGTGAAACATTAATACTGCTGTCTCCAGGAAAACAATAAACAGTGTGCTGTTGTAAAACATATCAAAAGTAATGATAACCTGACTTTAAACTAAATTTGTATAGTAATAACTAATCATTCTTAACAAACTATTGTATTGTAATTATCCAGTTTCAAATTTGAACTTGTCTGTCTTTCCTGACACATTTAACGAAATGGAAGCCTTAAAATAACCAAAAGCACAACTAGTTCTTACTTGAAATTTTTTTATCAACAAATGTCTCATTTATGAAAGCCGATTTCTCATTCTGATCATGTGTTTGTTTTCATAGTGTTAATGACAAATCACTAGCGCCAATACACTACCAAAATCGGCGATATGTTTAAGCTCCCTATTACACCGTAAAATGTTGTATTTTGTTTTTCACATTTTCACAAAAATTTAACCTTTTTAAGCACATTGGATTAATCACACTACTCATAATTGTATACAAGATTATGATCGTTAGGCGCTTGTGCTTGAGCGTTGTGCCGATATATTTCTTTTGAGTAAGCAGTTCTTATGCCGATTTCCAAACTGTTTGTTTACTAGGACGGTAAACACCGATCCATTACCTTGCTCGAAAGGGCGTTGTTGGTTGAGAAATTATACTAGTTAAATTTCTAGTATCAAGTATTTAGCTCAGAAGCCAAATCAGATTTTAAGTAAAACAAGTTTATTGAAGTGAACTTCACTGCACTAAAATTGAGCTTCAGTGGTAAAAAAAAAAAAAAACAAACGTGTAACACGAAAGATCAGTCAGTGCTTTTCCTTGTTAATAAATACATACGTTTAGTCCAAATTGCTTTAATAGATCTTTCGGTAACCCGTCGTTCAAATAAAATGGACTCTTGTCCAGTAAAGACGGAGTTTCCCAATAAAACTTATTTCAAATTTCTGACTGTTGATGTTTCCGAGTGCAGATTGCTGATTAAAGACTCTAAAATGAGGATTGGAAAGCAAAGGCGGTGCCAATATATTCTACTTTTCTACTCTACTATGCAGTCTGTTACAATTATTACAAGTCCTTGTTGAGTATTTGTATACCTTTTGGCATGTAACATTTAGGCAAAGAACAAAGTAGTAGAAGAAGCAAGTAAAACGATCGTCTCTGATAACATTTAATTTTTTATTGATTGAATTGAAAATTTCCTTTTCGTATCGCTTTTTTAAAATTTGTTTTAGTATAAAAGTCTTGTATAGTCACGTTCTCTTTAGAACTGATATAACATAATAATGTTTGTCAAACTTATATCGTAATTACGTGTATCATATATGTTGTTAAAATATCCCTTTTCATGCTTTTCCTCTTATTTTTAAACATGATTGATTTTTCATTTGCATCAAATAACTTTGTGTAATTGAATTCAAACTTTGGCATCGAGAGCACATATACGGAGGGCCGATGAAGGTTATCATAAAGACACATGTGTTGTGGCCATCAATTTTAATATCTGCCAATATTTATTATAAAAGACTGGCTACAGGCAACACAACACAAATTACTTAGACTGTTGACTACGCATTGTCTCGCAGGTCTCCGATGTTTTCTTTTATCAATTTCCCGTGTTTTGTCTTCCTATTGTCCATTTGTTTCTATACGAATTTTTTATTGTGCTTGTCTTTTTCTTTCTTTTTGGTTATTTAAAGTGTTTCTAATTTAGGCATCGATAGTAAACTTTCAATTAAGTCTTATCATTCGTTTTTAAAAACCTGAATTGTGAGATAAGAAAGCTAGTTAACTGCTAAATGACTTTTATATATCCTATCAAATGTCTTCGGCACTGATTAAAAGCTTTCGTAATTATATATTGTCAGTCTTTCAACATTTTAGATAACAGTTAAAGTTTACCCTTTGCTTTGTGATATTAAGCGAGGAAAAACGTTTACACAAAATCAATTTCGAACCCAAGTATCATAGGAGTTAAGTCTTATCTATGTTCTTGATAGAACCAATCTATGTTCTTGATAGAACCAGTATCACCAAAATATCAAAATGTCCATTCTGTCATCTTGGTCACAATGATGATAGTGTGTTGTCTTAACTTTATATTTCAGAACATGATTATAAACTAGCGGTGGACATACAAAGATCATATCAAACGTAGTTAGGATAAAACATAGATCATTCTCCTCGCGTTAATGATTACGCAGTTATACTGTCCATGACAATGTGAGAAAATATTGATTACGACCTCGAAATGGTTTTCTTGGCGCTAACACAATAGCAATACATGATATTTGCTTTAAAGATTTCATGTGTTGCATTTTCCTTTGAAGAAAGTTTTTGTATACAAAACAGAGTCAGAGATTTATTTTCGATTTTGAATAAGGGAATTACCAAGGAAGAGAGTCATGACTTATTTTTGTATCGTTTATATAATACCATATCACAGAAAAAGTACTTGAATATTACAGAAAATAGTATTATATTGTGTACAACTGATTAATATCTACTAAAAATAATAAGATGAAAAACAGATTAAGTAGCCATGACATCCTCTTTTATTATAGAATTGAATGCTGTTTTTGAAAATGTAAACGAAATGACAATGAGTGACAATTAAATTTTGCATTAACCGTGGATTTAAGATTAAAACAACACGTATCTTTGTGTCACCTGAAAGCGTCCAGCTGGGGAAACGCACGGGAACCCGATGTGGTCTTCGTCCATGTCACGCTTTGATCACTCCTTAAAATCTGCTTTATATGATTACCAAACGCACAGATTCTTCTGCAGGTCATGAAGTTTTGTACATACTTTTTGAATTGATCTGTGGTATTTTGGGGGTTTCCTGTACCAAAACATAGACTCTTCCATTTCAGTTTTCATTCTTTTCCGGGGACACACGTCGTCCTTGAAAGACCCAACCATTTAATAATTATGGCCGTTTCATTCAATAAACTAGCTTAAATAAACATTTGAAATTCATATACTTTATATTTCACATTCTTTGGTGTTTTTTTTTTTTTTTTGGGGGATGATCTCATTGGCAAACAAACTATATCTCCTTGTTTTTATATTCTTTCCAGATTTAAACACATATTATAACAGTTTGAATGAACTTACGTCTGAACAGTTTGGAATATATACGCCCATCATATAAAGAATAAGGAGATGCGGGATTGTACGACCATGAGTGAAAGTTGATGTTTTCAATGCAAACAAATCGTTATCTCATCTCTACTTTTCACATCATATTGTGAATTTGTGAAGCAATATTCTAGCAACACTTGCATAAGGAGTATAAGTCTCCCAATTGATACGTATTTCCAGTGCTTGCGTTTCCTATCATGACTTCATTGAAAGAGGGTTGCTGCTTACAAGTACGTAATCGTTTGAAGTAACTAATCCTAAATTGTAGTTCATTTTTTTAAGGTTTCACGGACACTATCAATATTTGGTTGGCCGTTGTGGATTAGCTGTGTCGTAAATAACCACATATATATGTTTCATGTGTGGTGGCGACAATCCAATTCTCCTTTTTCTCTTTAATACATAAACAAACATTATAAATCACTGGATTTTCTTTCCACAAGGACCCTAATGGATGTAAATTGTCGGAAAGGAACTTCTTACCTTTTCGGAGCACCTGAGTTCACACCGAGTTTGATGAGATAACTGTTGCTAAATCTTAAATTTTCTGTTCAGTATTTAATGAAAAGTTTTTATGTACGTCTTTCCGTTGTTTTATTTATGGTCATGATGAAAACTGTTTTTCTTCTACTAATGATTTTCTGATAACTTATTTTTCACCACTTAATATTACTTTATGCTATATCTATGCGGATGCTCCAAACATCCAAAACGTTTGATTTCTTTCATCCACAGATTAGGGAAACATTAAATAAATGCAAAACTTAAGATGGAATCTAAAACCATATAAACTCACACTTATACATTTGTAACTTACAACTTATTATAGCGTCACTGATGAGTCTTGAAGACGAAGCGCGCGTCTTATGTAAATATTAAAATAATTGAAAATAATGCACTATTATACCCCAATGGGTTGATGGCATACATGAAAACTAACAAAATAACACATTACATTATATATCACAAAAATAATATAAAAGAATGAACTTATCTATGTACATATCATGCAGTTATTGAATCCACTCTCCTCAGTGACCAGAACTTTTTAATAAATGGAGCAGCATACCGCATAACTGACGGACATGAAAGACATAAACCAATTTATCCAAGTTATCTATCTTATCTATATTTGAATAGATATTTGAAATTTTTTTTAAGAATTCAAGTCTCAAGTTTTCATTTTGTTTACATTTAAATGGGAAATGATCTTCATCATCTATCTTTTGTAAAGAACAATGTTGACATGAACGTTTTCTATGTTTCTGTACCTTCTACTTTCAATCTCCAAATAAGGTCACTTACCCTTAATTTAGTAAAGCTTTTCCTGGTTTCAAAGTTATTTTCTTTAAGTAAATATGGTTCAATTTCATATGTCTTTTTAACTTTACTATAAATATATAATTTATTATTTTCCGTTAAAGAGTTTAATAGTAGCATTAGCGTGTTGCATTTTCAGAATGAAAGATCGACAAATCCTATATTGAAATATCAAATTTTACCGTTTAAATCATATTTGTTAACTTTTGTGTAATTCTGCGATATAGTAAAATGACAATTGTTTTCGGTTTTTCCGCCATCAGTCAAAATTATATAATTATGTCAGCAATTATCAAGCTCGCATTTCCTAACATATGGATATTAATTAATATAACTGGTATATGCGACATGCAATTGCATTTGGAAAATCCTAATGCTTTCCCGACTTTTTTAATATAAAAAAAAAGAATAGTTTAAATCCTTAAAAAAATGCTTTTGAGACAGATATGTAAAATATATAATCCTTTATATCCCTTCTAATACATGTAACATTAGTGTGTATGCACAGCTAGCATATTTTTACCAAATGGCGTCTTAAAGAATATGTAAATGCATGTACAGTAAGTAATGATCACTGTAATAAATGTTTTACGTTAGTTGCATTCATAATGCTAGTACAAAGTCATGTTAATTGAACCTAGCCGACACCGTTAACCTTATAAAGGACGATGCTGCGTATTGATACATCCCACACAGCGAAATGGATGCACTCTTAGACGATGCAATGATCGTCTGGTGATGGGAGAGAACAAAGTTTCCTGTACCTTAAAAAACATTGCCTTAGCTTTTTGAGAGGCCATGCAATTGAAGATATGTTTATAATGCGGTAAACTTTTCTTAATTGATTTCTTATGTATAAAAATAATTGTATAGATGACGCGTACGGCTTTATAAATTTATGTTTGATTTGGTTTGATTTGATTTTTGGTGTTTTAACGCCACTTTTAAGCACCGCTTTTGGGCTATTTCGTGGCGGCCAGTTTTTATTGGTGGAGGAAGTCGGAGTGCCCGGAGAAAACCACCGACCTTCGATAGGAAAACTGACAATCCTAGTCAATTAAGATTGGAGTCGAGTGCACCCGCACGAGCGGGGTTCGAACTCACAACCTCAGTGTTGACTGGCTAGTGATTACAGTAGTAACTACTTAGACCACTCGGCCACCGAGGCCCCCAATTTATGTTTGAAGCCAGCTACATCATCATTGATATCTATATAACTAATATTAAACATTGTAGTTTAAACATATTCTATTTGCTAAATTAAAGCAAAATGGATTAGAACCAAGTAAATAATACTTATGAAGTCTTCTCCATAATGCAATATAAATATGTACAATAATAGTATAATGAGCATGCATGTAAAGCAAACAGTTTATAGAATATATCAATACGAGCTATAGGTAGAAAAGAAGAGAACAGAAAAGAAAGAATGAAAGATTGAAATGTCATATAATTCTGTTGACGTGGGTGTTGATGATGATGTCGATGATGATGATGTTCCGTGTCAGTATAAATAACGCTTTATGAAGGTACAAGAAATCTGTTTTACTTTTTGATGACATTTTGAACATGCTTGAAAATTCGGATATTTTGTTCATTCGAACGTTCCAAGTTTCCGCAAATAAATTGTTTTGTATCAAAAACAAAGTTTTCAGAAGGCCAATTAAAATTATTGAGTAAAGTTTCCCTACATGAAGTGTATTTTGGACAAACGAAAAAGTAATGATGAACATCCACAATATCTGACCCACATTGACAAGAAGGATCATTTATAATGTTAGCTCGAAAAAGGTCATAGTTTAAGAATGAGGCGGAACATCGCAATTGAGTTAAAAAAAATATTCAAATTCCTCGGATCGTACAAATAAAAAGTTTCAACTTTACTTAGGAGACTATCGTTTTTCAATTCTTTCTTAAATTTAGATATAGAGTCGATGCTGCGAATTTTTGGATTAAGCTTATTCCACTCACGTATTGTGGAGGGAATAAACGATTCAGTAGTAAGGGAAAGTCTACAAAATGGAACAATAATACAAATGTATCATGACCAATTCGCAAAGACCGGTTACAATTCTTGCGGCCTCTATAATTGCAAGTTTTCTAATTTATGTGAATAGCATATTCCACAATTATCCCACACTTCCGTGGCATATTAAAAAATGGGTCAAATAAAAACTAGGTACAGTTTTTCTAGATTGTTTCGAGATAGTGGGTGTTTAAGTTTACGCAAAGTGTTTCTTCACGCTTGTAATTATACTTTCAATATGATTATTCCATTTTGCGTCGCTACTGAAATGAACTCCCAGGTGCTAACGAGATGTACTTAAAGGGATATTATTACCATTTAAGGAAAAGTTGAGGTCTGGAATCTCAATATTTGAGAAAATCATAATTTCGGTTTTATCATGGTTAAATGACATTAGCCATTTGGTTGACCAATCATCCAGCTCTTTCAGGTCGCGGTCGATGACAGATCTAATCTGTTCTCCGTCGTTAACAGAATAATTGAAGGAAGTTTCATCAGCAAATAGCCGACACAGTGATGTAAGCTTATTATCAATATCATTAATATATAAGACAAAAAAAAAAGAGAGGGCCCAGAACTGATCCTTTGGGAACACCAGCTGAAACATTACAAAAGAAAGAAAACGAATTATGAAATACTACTCTCTATTTTCTATCATGTAGATAATCTTCAACCCAATGTAATAAGCTTCCGTCAATACCATAAGCTTTCAGTTTGCATATAAGGCCTCTGTGCCAAACTTTGTCAAAAGCTTTAGAAAAATCACAGAATACAAAACAACTTATTTCTTTTTTTCCAAAGAGTTTAATATGCAATTGTATATTTCTAAGAGTTGATGGACAGAAGAAATCCTGATTGATATTCATAAATTAATTTATTAACATGTAAATGATTGTACAAGTGCTTAAACACAACTCTTTCTATTACTTTTCCAACACAAATAATTAAAGAGATTGGTCTGTAATTTAAAGGCAAAGATGAATCTCCCTTTTTGAAAATAGGTATAAGATTTGCTATCTAGCATTTTATGAATGATCACATCAGGGCCAGATGCTTTGTTTGGATCTAATATCTGTATAATATCTATTATTTCTTTTATATTCATTTGAATTTCTGAAAACAGTTTTTGTTTCAAATTCGGGTAAATTAACATGACAGGTTTTATTATGTTCTTCATCTAGTTTGGAAATCATACTGAAATATTTGTGCAAACTACATTTCTCCTCATCTTCATATTCAATATCATTCAGTTTATCATTTATAATATTTTGGAGAGGGGGTATGTTTTCTGAATCTTTATTGGATTTAATTAACGTTTTTATTAATTTTTATTAATTTCCAATACGTCTTTGGGTTCGAGGGGTTTTCTGATATTATACTGTCCAAATTTGTTTCAAACTTTTTTTTTCATATTATTTACTTTTTTCTCTGTCGTTTTTTTTTCGTAATTCATAATATCATTTTCACTCTTAGATTTAACTGTCGTTTTTCTTAATCTATCTCGAAATCGAATTTCACGTCTTATGTCATTATTAAACCTGTGTTTGTCATTATGTCTTACAGTGTCTAGTTTAGTAGTATATACAAGCACAAAAAGTCGGTTAAATGCACATGTATTCGTAAATTTCACGATAACATTCGACTTCGTCGCTTTACAATTTGTTTTGCATTTAAGTGCAGCGATTTGTTTACCAACTGATACCAAGACAAAATCTATATCAATTGTACCAAAGAACTCGTGAACAACATTACCGGAATACATTAAAATGAACATCGCCGTCGTTAACTGCTACTAATTTTGTTTCAATCTATTGATAAAAAATATTTATCATCCATAAATTAAAACAACATATTCACTTCAAAAAATTCAAACTGTAACAATATTAATGATAAAAACATTCAAAGAACGTTTGGGATAAGTACAAACAAATCAAATAACATTTGAAATAAGTATCATATATATATATATAAGGAAAAGAAAATTTAGATCACTGATGAAGCCAAATCAAAAGACTTTTAAATGACATCACACTTTAATTGCAATAACTTCAACCTAAATAAAAAGCAAACAAGATTGGAAACAAAGTTCTTAATATTTAAGTTGTGTTTTACGTCCAATGTCGCCATTGTATTACGTTCCGTTCATGTACATCCGTATGATGGCTATTTCTATAAGTTACCGAAAAAACAAACATCATAATTTGAGTGACTTTGTATGTTGTAAGGAGTATATATGTTTGGTATGTATAGTAAACGTTGGGAGTAAATGTTTGCAGCATAAGTTTGATTGAATTCCCTGTTTTTCCAATTTATTCGTTTTCCATTTTTATTATTTTGTGTGTTATTGTTGATAATTTTGCAATGAATACGGATTTCTAAAGTTTGTTTGCTTGTTGGTGACTATTTCAAGTATATAAAAAACTGATTACATTCAAATTGTCCATCTTTTAAATTTTTTTTGATGATTTCATAGATATATTCGCATATTATAGCAAAGTTTGAGATATGGCTAGAGTAATGTTTTCTACAAGAAATACAGTAACATATTTATGCTTAAAAGTAGTTCGAATATGTTTCTTTATGTTTTAATGATTTAAATCGACTACATGTATACTTCTAACTAATGGTTATCTGAACTCACTGATAACTAAACAATAGAAATATTTCTTTAACAAGACACCACGTTAATAGTTTAAATTAAAAAACTCGATGAATAACCGTTCGGTCGTAAAGAGATACAATGATCCCATTTTTATTGTACTAGTATTTTTCTATGAACTTATCCATTTATATCCTTTATAGATAAGTCGGATACTCATCTCGCCCCGTATCTTTCTTGGACTGTCTTGATGCAATTGCAAACTTACTAGTCTTGATTTTCTTCTATTTGTTTTTCTAAATCGCACTGGAAGCTTATTTGGAAATTAAAATACACTTGTTGAAATGGATCAAAATGTTCATTTAATGTTGTATAGTAAACCATCTTATTTTAGTGTAACTACACGTGTATTTTCATTTTGTGCCGACTTGATAAAATTGTAAAATATTTTCATCCTTTTTAATTCGTCTTGTTGTTATTTACTTCTATGTGTTTTTGGTTTAATTTTTTTTAGAAGTTTCAAGTTATATTCTCGCATCCTGTTTTGAAAAACATTTATATGATAAAGAGGTAGGGCAAATTTTCACGGAATATATATCACACCAGGTCCATTTTCAAAAAGTACAGTCTTTAGATCTTTACTTAAATTCATAGTATCACAACCCAAAAAGTATACTTTAAGGTTTTAACAATATAATGGATTATTTTTAAAACAGATAAGGTAACATGAATGTCTGAAAATAGCACAAAACCGCAATTTTGAGTATTTATCCCAAAAATGTATAAGCGGGACATCGTTAACCAAAACCAACATTCTGTCGGAAGTAAAGCTACATACATGTATGTATTGAAATTTGGATACAAATAAATTCGTATAAGGTATCAATGCAAAATTTGACAAAACATGTTACATTTGCAATTTTCCATCAAAATGCCTTCAACAGCAACATGTAGCTCTGAATGACATTTTGATTATATGGAAATATGAAAATTTATGAAACGATATTTGTATATGATATAGACTTTATAATCAATTTCTATTAGGATTTGACAACTTTTCTGATTTTGACCCCGGGCCCTCGGTGGCCGAGTGGTCCAAGTAGTTGAACTACTGTATCACTAGCCAGTCAACACTGAGGTTGTGAATTCGAATCCCGCACGGGGCAGGTGCACTCGACTCCAATCTTAATTGACTAGGATTGTCAGTTTTCCTACCGAAGGTCGGTGGTTTTCTCCGGCTACCTCCACCAATAAAAACTGACCGCCACGAAAAAGAACAATAGTTTGAAAGTGGCGTTAAACACCAATCAATCAATCAATCAATCTGATTTTGACCTGTGAGTGAAACAAATACAGGTGAAATTGACCCTACTCGTTTGTTTAAAGCCTAACAATTGAGAAGCTTAAAATGTATAAATACACAGGGAACTGAAAAAGCCAAAATACTGACAACTGGTCAGCTGAAACTCTGTGGAACTTCATAGATTGAAACCGACTATTATACTTTGAGACATCAACCAAAGGACACATGAAAACCATAAAGTACATCTCGTTTTGTTTGTTTCTAACGTGATTGTATCTTCGAATGAGTTTAATAGTAGAGTAGAAACATACAGCATTTTCTACCTGTTGTTGATCGGAAGTTTAAACGAATGCATACTATCACATTAAGTAGAACTGGCAATTCAGCTTTGAAAGTAATATTCTTCTTCTTCGAATTCCTTCGGCTTCGGTACTGACATGATTTATAACATACCTTTCTGAATTCTGGTCTGATAACTTCGCACATATTCAAGTATTTATACATCAGTTGTTTTCATTTTTTAGGGTTTTGAGCGTTCCTGGAAAACCAAAATTGCCAAAATAATTGCCAAATCTGTGTGAACGGAAGTAATGTCATGCCTTTGAATAGTACATGTACAATCTATCATAAAATTGATTTGATTTCATTTTTGGTGTTTTAACGCCACTTTTAAGCACCGCTTTTGGGCTATTTCGTGGCGGCCAGTTTTTATTGGTGGAGGAAGCCGGAATGGACCGACCTTCGATAGGAAAACTGACAATCCTAGTCAAATAAGATTGAGTCGAGTGCACCCGCACGAGCGGGGTTCGAACTCACAACCTCAGTGTTGACTGGCTAGTGATTACAGTAGTAACTACTTAGACCACTCGGCCACCGAGGCCCCCTCATAAAATTGAATCATCTGAGCTACCTCCACGTATTTAAAGACATGGAACAAGACTTTCAAATTTCATTTTAATTTAAAACTGGTCAGTAAAAGTATATTTTACACATTTATATAAATTATATTAAAAAATGACCGCCACGATTTTAGTCTGCGACCTATCATTATTTTTAACAACCATATAATAAATCATGATAAATTATGCGGCCGGAGCGTTTTTTTCTGAACTAACTTCACCAGGAACTGTCAAACCCAAACATGACCAATATGACTAAAAATAGAACATAAGGGTAAAATGTTTTGTCTAGTATCTTGAAAATCGTTAAAGATAAAGAAAATCTGACAAGGGCGAAATTGTGCAGAATGTTCAGATCTACCTTCTGTCCATTTACATCAAAACTGTCAGACGACTTCTTATAGGAGATATTGCCCTTAAATGACAAGTTTTACGTTTTTTTTTAGTTTTGGGCAAACTCTAAAGAAGATAGAAAGAACTGCAAACAGTAACAATGATCAGTAAGACAGGAACAACAAATATGTAAAACAAAATTTTAATTGTCATTCCAATTAATATAGAAGTTACGAGCTTGAATGATGATTTTTACCCTTATGTGTTTTTGGTTAAAGCTATAGTAGAAGGATAGTGACTAACCAGAAAAATGAACATTAATATTAAATCAACAAAGAAGGATTTTAGTCATGAATTGTATCTAATCCATGATATTGGCGAGTGGCCATTGTAGAAGATTTACATAGATCCAGGTGAACAATATAGGCTCTTTGGATCCTCTTGTTACTAGACCAACACGATCGCGGGAGTTTTAATTTGCTATTTCACAAGGAGATAGTCCACATAGAGATAATACTAAAGATTTGTCACCCTACCCGGGCACACTTATATATTTTTTACAAGCCGATTACTCTAATATTTGCTTGTAGAAGAGAAGCAACACATTGAAATGTTCAAGTCAACCAACCAAGGATCGAACCCAAAAAACCCCACACCCGAGGCGAGCAGGCTACCACTGAGATGTTTACATATAAACTGGAAGTGGTTTTGAAAGTTAATTTGAATTGAGCGACTTTTCATCAGTTTGAAAATTATTCATTGATAGACAATAAAATTACGGGTTTAAGTAAACCGTTTATGTCAATGGGAGTGCGAGTGGGTGGGAGAATCAAAACAATAAAACGAGGTATATAAAAGAAAGAAAATTTAGGTGAAAAGACAAACAGTTAAACAAACTATACGAATGGAAAAACTAAAGCTTCTTGCAATCATTATTCTGTTTATATATAATTCCAGGAGAATAGGTATTGTCTATTGATATTAATTCATTTCGAATCAGTTAAAACTATTTCTAATCGAAGATTTGTATATTAGAAGATTTTTCGTTTTTTTCTGCATTCGAAGAAAAGGTTTTATATCCAGAATGTGTGCGCTTTATTCACTTTATCCTCACAATCTGCAGAGGAAGCAAAGCTTAATGAAGCAGATTTAAACACAACGAACAAAGAGACAAACATCACACAGAAGGATAAACAACTTATTAGGATGTTGGATTATAAACCAAAACGTTGCTTTTGCATCTTATTGCTAGCAGGTCGAACGAAAAATCTTAATCCTTAAGGCGCTTGATTTTCGTCTCAACTGTGTACCATTTCCGGGACATATATTATTCAATACGCACTGTTTCCTGTTATAAAAATCCAATTAATTTTCTGTGTGATTGTCTGAATCGGAGAGAAGATGTAGGCATGGTTCAATAGAATAAAATTAAATGACGTGTAATCGCCAGTTAATGTCGCATCCATCGGGCATTCTTTTGCTTAAAAGCCAATTTTGTAACGCAGTGAAGTGTAAAAATCTAGCTTTTCGCCAAGAACAAATTGTCACAAAGGGAAAATCAATATGGCTGCCGTCAAAAATTTAAATGAAATATCTGTATTCAAAAAGACAAACCATTATTTCTCAATGATATTGTCATATCCATTGATTTATTTCTTATGACTGTTGTCTTTCATCCTGATATTAATATCATTTGCAAATAATTTTTCGTTTTGACGTTAAACTGAAGCAGCGGGTAGCTCCATTACATAATTCAGATTATTCTATGAATTTAACTGTTCAAATAGGTTTTGAATATTTCCAAAGTGGAAAATCAAATTAATTTTGATTTAATAATGATTTAATTAATCAACGAGTGATATATTTACAAATGAATGATTCCTCAACATGAAACATTTTTGGTTTCATTTTTCTTCAAAAAGATATGTTATTCATTTACTTCTTCCTAGATCAGTTGTTTGTTTCTTTGTGTTAGAAAAGTATGGCCACTTCCGCCTGTATCTGTTGCATTCATAGTAGGTCTCGATAAGTGTATAGAGTGCGAAAAGTAGTAAAATTTAAACACCAAAGAACAAAAATATATTTTCAAAAGATTTCGTACATCTTTTCAAAATGATCATTAAAATTTATATTAAACATTTTTTTATCTGCCTTTTGTCATTCAAAACTAATTAAAACGAAAAGTGTTGAGATCTAGAAAAACTTAACTTAAGCACTTATAAAGTTAATGTACTGGTCCCTGTTCACTATAGTCCCGATAAAGCAACTCCTTAACGTTTTTAGGCTATATGAAAAGGAGTAAGTTGGACAAGGCCAAAATATTACCAGTATATCGAGCTTAAAATTCAAATTTTGATTGATGGCTGTTATAACAATGAAACATTTTGAAAACAATAACTAGATTAGGTATCATTCTTTGACGACACAGTTAGCATCAATTTCAATTTCCAAACAAAGAAAGAAAGAAAGCAGGCCGCGAATTCCATTCGTTTTCAGAACTGGAAACAACGCTAGCGCACACGTCGACAAAAAGATCTTGTAACATTATGCTTATAATACATATTACAATAAATAAAATATCTAACTAAAATAGTTAGTTTGTCGAATACAGCGTTTTATACCATTCAAGCCTAAATTTCGTTGAAATCCATAAGATTTAGAAAATTTCATCAAAGTCTGTTTTAGATGCCTTTTTCGGGTATACTTTCCAACGTAACTTTCGAAGCGTTCGACAACATTCGTTCTATTTCACTTTGTCGCATGATTGACTTGATCGATGTTGAGAGAAAAATAAGGCCTTTATCGTACCCGTCAAAGCTAAACATGCTGAACTAACATATTCTTTTGTTGGAGAGCGTTTATATGTTGACATGAAGATGTCTTTCTGTTTTATTATCATAGTGTTTGTATGTGTATACATGATTTTAAATTCCTGTAGAAAACATTCTTTTTCAAATAATCCTATACCAACAGTATTTTCGTCTTTTAGATGTATATCAATTTTCTTGAGTTAAAACCCGACACACTGCGGGATTGAAGGACATTTACTAGGTTTCTAATTGCCCCAACCAATCAACAGACTTTTACTAAGAAAGAGTCAGTAATATCTTCCAATCGGGTAGTAAGAAAGCATTCAGTCCGAAGACTGTCCATCGTTCATCTTATAAGACCGTCTCAGAGGAGACGGTAATCAACGCTGTTTAACTAGTTCAACACTAAACATAAATGATTTTTATTACAATTTCTGATCTTAAACATCATGATGCACTTTCAAAGGAAATGCATAATAACAAACAAGCAATCCAAGGAAACAACTATTATCACCTAATAGCTAAAATCGGATTTAATCAAGACCTTACCAAAGTGTTTAAACCTGTGATTGAAGCGCAAACGGAAGCCAAAAAATTTAAGATATCCTACCATGCTGCCAGCTCTACCGCCTCCTCGAGGGTTTGCCGATCATCTACCCCTTGACAAAACCGCAGGGACTTACATCCGACCTCGAGCGACTAAGTATCTTGAGTTCAATATGACTTCAAATGCAGATCACACGTTTGGATTAAGGTCGGAACACAAAGCTATACTAATTGGGAATTTAACCGTCATATTCGATGGGGATAATTTCCTTGTAGATGTGTAGGAAAATGAAGGAAAGATTTCCTCGTAGACAGTGAAGGAAAACAAAGGAAAAGCTTGATTGAGTAAACTCATTGATAAGAACCGTCCTGATTAGGAGTTGTATGAATCTGAAGTTAAATGTATTATTGAGACATTTAAAGAAACAGCGGAACCATGTACAAAAGTAGCTCTGTTCTCTTCAAAAATAAAAACAAATCGAATAAGAATGGACAGAAAGTGTGTCTCACATTTACATACACGACAAATATTGCAGTGGACTACAAACGGTGCTTTTGTTCTCTGATTTAAACACCATTTTTACCGGTTTTTTTTAAACGGGAAAAGGAATGAAATTATTGCCATTCTTGATGTTATAAAAAGCTTGGGATTAGTATTCTATGGCCCACCGTCACATTCTACAATAAAACAATGGTATTAACTATAAAACGTTGTTATCAGAGATAATATGTTTATGGGGGTAGTAGTATATGTTAGACTGTTTGTAATTAACTCAACCAAGTATTTACTTATGTTGAAAACCGCTAAAGGTAAAGCCGTGAATGCCACCACCAATGCATCTTTTATAAAGGTGTAGAAACAGAGCCAATCATGTAGTTAATAAATTGACTACATCTAGGAAACACAAACAGTTTTTAATACAAAACTTTTCACATCACAGGAACCCCGCCAAAACAATGACGCAACAACAACGCGTTTGATTTAGCAGTACTGCAAAAGAATTCATGTCCTCCGAACAAAAATCTAAATAAGACAAAATCATATCCGACGTTGAAATCGCTACAATATCCAACGTCGTCAACTACTATAAATAAAAAAGGAGTGAATTATTTAATATTACCGAAGATTACCGAAGATTTGTCGATAATTGATGAAAGTCTTCAGGAATACAGAATATACGAATACGAACAGCAATCTGGAGATCCCTTGAACAGTGCAGTGCAACATTGAAACATAGGATTTATTTGTCCTTCTATTCTTCTAAAAATTGATGGAACGCAGACAGGAATCTTGTGTAACTTGTAAACAATGGTAGCATGTAACTCTTCAAAAGCATAGGATATAGACTACCTGGACAAAAAAAAAAGCACTTGAGCGATCGTTGCCCCCACCATAATGGGTCTATTGACCTACCCAGATGACTTTAGCAAATCACAGGGTTTTAACCAACTGTGGTTTAAGGATTCTTCAGCCGTTGCCAAAGCCGTAAATACCGATTTTGCAGCTAGACACGCTTATATCAGGACAAAGCCAGTAACCAAAGGAACATTCTTATACGACAATCCCTTAAAAAGACATCTTTGGTTTTGCAGATGACTACAACAACATGTTTCATATTTAATAATTTTCACTAGGATGACCTTGAGGAAATCCGTAGAAATGCTTTTTACGGACTACTTTTTGGCTTTTAAAACACGTTTACAACGGAAAAAAACCTTACGCTTGCAAAAACTTATCGCTGGATTTCACGATGTCTTATATGCTTTAAAGTCTTAGTTACTACCCAATGATTGTTCTTCTGATAGAAGTTAAATTGCATATTATGAATTGTTGTGAAAATAGACATAAATATACCAGATAACAAAATTACTCATGCGTGCGGATGAAGGTGAATACACATCCATGTTCATGTTACTTGATCGATCGATCAAATCTCACCTATTATCAGGGCTGGGACTTTGGGTATTAACATTACTGATCAGTAACGTCAAACTTTTATATTGATACATTATCGTGAACATTATTTTTATGCCCCCGCCGTAGCGGAGGATGCATTAAGTTTTACCCTTGTCCGTCTGTACGTACGTACGTACGTCCGTACGTCCCAAAATTGGTTTTCGTTCTCTAACTTGAGTTTGTCTAAACCAAATGTTATGAAACATATATACAATGCTTATTACCACAAAACACAGATCAAGTTTGAATTTTGGTGGCGTCACTTTAACCGTTCTAGAGTTATGTCCCTTTATAAATGGAAAAAATTGCAAAATTTTAAGTTTCCGTTCTCTAACTTAAGTTTGCCTCAACCAAATGTTATTTTGAGGTCTAGAGGGTCCAACATTAAACTTTGTTTGATATCATGTGGGTCCAAATTTTAACTGTGTTTGATTTCAACAAAAAAGATGTAGATGTGGTTCTTTGTTATGATCAATCTAACCATGTATTTAGAATTTATATTTTGGGCCCCATTTACAAATTGGTCCACGTTAAGATCCAAGGGGTCCAACATTATACTTTGATTTCATCAAAATTTGAATTATTGTTTTTTTTTTTATATGCTTAGCTGAATCCAACCGTGTATTTGGATTTTAAATTTTAGTCCACATTTAGGTCAAAAGGGTCCAAAATTAAAATTTGTTTGATTTCAACTAAAATTGATTTCTTGGGGTTCTTTGATATGCTGAATCTAACTGTATATCTAATTATTTGATTTTAGGCCTGGTTTTTCAAATTGGTCTACATTAAGGTCCACAAAGGGTTCAAAATCAAACTTATTTTGATTTAAACAATAATTGAATTCTTGGGGTTCTTTGATATGCTGAATCTTAATATGTATTTTGGTTTTTGATTTTGGGCACAGTTTTCAAATTGGTGGTAATCAGGGTCCAACATTAAACTTTGTTTAATTTCAACAAAAATTGAATTCTTGGGTTCTTTGATATGCTGAATATAAACATGTAATTAGAATTTTGATATTGGGCACAGTTTTCAAGTTGGTCCAAATCTGGGTCCTAAATTAAACTTTGTTTGATTTCAAGAAAAATTGAATATATGAAGTTCTTGGATTTGCTGAAACTAACCGTGTATTTAAATTTTTGATATTGGGCCCCTTTATCAAATTGGTTCACATTGAGGTCGAAAGGGTCCAAAATTAGACTTGGTTTGATATCAACAAAAAATGAATTCTTGGGGTTCTTTGATTAGCTGAATCTAACTGTATTTAGATTTTGGATATTGGACCATAATAAGTAAATGTTCAGTTTCAAATTTTTAAGTTCATTCTGTGTCAAAAACCTATGCTGCATCAAATATTTAATCACAATCCAAATTCAGAGCTGTATCAAGCTTGAATGTTGTGTCCATACTTGTCTCAACTGTTCAGTGTTAAACCTCTGCGGTCGTATTAAGCTGGACCGTGCAGAGCTTTTTATTGAATATCGAAAAAAAAAGATTTTAGTGCAGATATACAGGGTATACAAATCAAGCATGGATCCATGAAGAACTTTCAAAGTGACAATAGAAAAAAACTCAAGCAAGTTATGAATGAGAAGTTTGACTGAAAAAGAAAATTAGATAAATATGAATCTGACAGACATTCCAATGATTCTCTTCAATCATCCCAGGATGACATATCTTTTGCAGCTTCTTCCCCAAAACCTCCTGCAGTGGATAAAGATATGACTGTAAACCAACCTTCAAGTTCTACCAATATCACTGATTCAAACACTGTTGAAGAAAATTAATTATTACTGACTCACATTTAAACTTTTGTATAATGTTTTTATGCCCCCGCCGTAACGGAGGGGGCATTAAGTTTTACCCTTGTCCATCTGTACGTCCGTCCGTCCGTCCGTACGTCCCAAAGTTGGTTTCCGTTCTCAAACTTTAGTTTGCCTCAACCAAATGTTATGAAACTTATACACAATGCTTATTACCACTAAATACAGATCAAGTTTGAATTTTGGTGGCGTCACTTTTACCGTTCTAGAGTTATGCTCCTTTACAAATGGAAAAATTGCTAAATTTTTCGTTTCCGTTCTCTAACTTAAGTTTGCCTCAACCAAATGTTATGAAACTTATACACAATGCTTATTACCACAATATACAGATCAAGTTTGAATTTTGGTGCCGTCACTTTTACTGTTCTAGAGTTATGCCTTCACAAATGGAAAAATTGTTAAATATTTCTTTTTCTTCTTCTAAATATCAAGTCATTTTTAAAATTGGAGTTATCTTCCTTTGTCCATGATTATAGTTGAATCAACTACAATCAATGCTTTATACAATGCAATGTTTAATTTTGCCTTCCACTGATAAATTAAAGCAATTTTTACCCTTCATTTCTAAAAATATTTTAAAGTCTTCTTTGAAAATTGTAGTTATCTTTTTTTGTGCATAATGGTAGTTGAATCAACTACAACCAATGCTTTATACAATGCAATATTCAATTTTACTTCCTACTGATAAACTAATTTGTTTCCGTTTTCTAACTTTAGTTTGCCTCAACCAAATGTTATGAAACTTATACACAATGCTTATTACTACATAATACAGATTAAGAACGAAATTTGGTGGCGACCCTTTTACCATTCTTGAGTTATGTCCCTTTATAAACATAAAAATTGCTGAATTTTTCGTTTCCGTTTTCTAACTTTAGTTTGCCTCAACCAAATGTTATAAAACTTATACACAACCGTTCTAGAGTTATGCGTGTTTACATAAGAAAAATTGCTGACTTTTAGTTTCTGTTCTCTACTTAAGTTAGCCTCAACCAAATGTTATGAGACTTACACACAATGCTAATTACCACAAAACTCAGATCAAGTTCAAATTTGGGTAGCGTCACTTTTACCGTTCTTCAGTTATGTCCCTTTATAACTATATGATGTGCAAGCGGGGGCATCATCTGTGTCCACATGTGGACACTATCCACATTTATTTTTTTATATTTACATGCAAGTTATGTTTGTTGTTCTTTAAAATTGTACTTCACCATTGTAAATTGTTGAATGTTAAAGATTGAAATATAACTGTTTTTTTAGGAAATAAAAAGTGTTTTAACAGATCAATGATGCCACGAAAAAAGAAAAAATCAATAGATGTTAAAAGGATTGAGGACAGAAAGAAAAAAAGAAAACAGGTAAGAATTGTTTCAGCATATGTCACACATATTGTAAATACAAAGAGAGAATCTGGAGATAAACATATAATATAGTTAAAAAAAGGAAGAAAAAACATCTATGGCTTAAACAATGGCTAAAATTATAACTAAAAATAAAAATATTTTCATGATAGCTTGTGTGTAAAAACATAAATTTGTTATATTAAATTGTTTCCTTTATTTGCAGATTTGCAGCACACATGCAAGTTCTAATTCCTGTATAAGTATGGATACCGTGAAAGAATTTCCTCAAAGTGAACAATTAGTGAAAGCAAAAATAAAAAAAACTTTTTGCAAAACTTCAGAAACAGAAGATTCCTTTATTCAAAAATTGACAACCAATCAACTTCTAAATCGCAGACATCACTTCGCAAAAAGATTGTAACACATTTGATGTCAGACCAATTGCTGAAGGAATTCAAGTTAAAGAATTACAACCTGTAAAAGGCCATCAACAAACTACTAAAGACACAAAGACAGAATTCATGCTTAAGAGAACATTAAAAACAACACATAGTGTAACATCAGATATGTTAAAGCGTATTGAAAACCAGTCACAAATCCAAACCAATCCATTAAGGAAGAGAAAGAGTGACACAAAAACTACAGACAGTGCAATGATGCCCCCAAAAAAAAGAATAAATCAATTACTGAAAAAAGGTTGGAGGACATAAAAAAAAAAGAAAACAGGTTAAGAATCATTTCACATTGTAAACACAAAGTGAGATCAGGAGATAAACATATAACACACTTATAATTTAATAAGGAAGACAGAAAATATCTAAAGCTTAAACAATAAACAAGGGCCAAAATGTGCAAGCTAGATAGACCACCAGGAAAAAAACAAAAAATAAAGAGAAATTCACTTACTACCAGTCTTTTATTGACAAAAATAAAAGAAAGAACTAAAGTTTATTCGAAAAACTTTGGCTCATAAAATTAAATCAAATGAAATGAAATGACAACTTTTCCTTTTATTCGTTATCAATAAAATTGTAAAGTTTGCTGAATGAAGTTTATAAAACCAAATATATAGCATGAGGTTTCCATGCAATACAAGTTATTATAATCAGATTAGATTTTGTAAAAATGCTATAAGTTGTATTTTGCCATGTGTATTGGCTATGCCAAGACCAAAATATTGACTGGAGAATAAAACAACATGGTGCACATAATAAGCAAAAAATATAAACATTATTTATGAAATTTTAACTGTAATATAACGTAAATGAAATAGATTTTTTTAACTTGTTTTCTTTATTTGCAGATTTGCAGCACTCATGAAAGTTCTTTTTCCTGTACAAGTATGCATACTGTGAAAATTTTACTTCCAAGAGAACAATTAGTGAAAGCAAAAATACAAAAACCTCTTTGGCAAAACTTCAGAAATAGAAGATTCGTTCAAGCAAATGGACTACCAATCAAATGCTCAAACCCAGTCGCCAAAAAAACACCAAGAGTAAAATACAATTTATGCCTGACCAATTGCTAAAGGAATTCAAGTTTCAACAGTTGCAGCATAATAAACAAAATAACAAAAACACACAGAAAATCTAAAGCATGAACAGTTGAATGATAGGAAGAAAAGAAACTCATAGGAAATTTTATATAGAGAAAAAAACAAAGATTCTCTGACATCAGAAGAATTAAAACAAAAAAAATCTGGAGGCAAAACGCATAAAACAATATAGAAATTTAACAAAAAAAAGTTTGACTCCTGAGGAGTTGAAGCAGAAAGAAAACAAAGAATCAGAACGTAAAAGGAGTCTTCGTGAAAAATAAAAAAAACCAGCTAACTCCTGAAGTGTTGAAACAGAAAGCAGACCAAGAATCGGAACGTATAAAGAGTCATCGTGAAAAAAAACCAAAAAAAACCAGCTTACTCCTGATGTGTTGAAACAGAAGGTAAACCTCGAATCGGAACGTATTAAGAGTCATCGTGAAACCCCCAAAAAAAAAAACAGCTTACTGCTGTGTTGAAACAGAAAGCAGACCAAGAATCGGAACGTATAAAGAGTCATCGTGAAAATACAAAAAAAAACAGCTTACTCCTGATGTGTTGAAACAGAAAGCAGACCAAGAATCGGAACGTATAAAGAGTCATCGTAAAAAAACAAAAAAACAGCTTACTCCTGATGTGTTGGAACAGAAAGCAGACCAAGAATCGGAACGTATAAAGAGTCATCATGAAAAAACCAAAAACCAGCTTACTTGTGAAGAGTTGAAGAAGAACAAATTTCTAGAATCTGAGCGAATGAAAAAAAAACAGATATAAGACAATTAAAAACCTTTCAAAAAAAAGGTTAGAGCAAATTAAACAGCAACTTTCAAAACAAAAACTAGAGAGAAGAAAGAAAAGTAGAAAACTTTTATCTTTAGGAGGGAAACAAGAGATCAAGAAGAAGGAACAGAAAAGAAAAAAAACTAAGCGAAATCCACATGAATTGATAGACATTATAAGCTACTTTAAGAAAACTATTCAGCAGTATCCAGAATATGTATGCACATGTTGTAGGAGATTATTTTATAAAAGAAGTGTAACTGTAGTTTCAAACAGTAAATTTAACAATATTAAAAAAACTCAATTTTAGAAAACTGCATTACTGGCAGAACATCAGTATGTAATAAGGAATGGATATGTAGTACTTGTTCTTCTTACATAAAAAAAAAGCAAAAAATACAACCTCAAGCCAACTATAATGACATAGAAGTGGCACCTCAACCTCCTGAATTGGAAGACTTGTCACCCCTTGAGAGACGGTTAATATCAAAACGGTACCCATTTATGAAGTTGATAGCTTTGCCAAAAGGCCAACAAAGTGGAATTAAAGGCACAGTGGTAAATGTTTCTGTAAATGAAGAAACTGTTTGCTCATCACTACCTCGCACACCACTTGAAGGAGGAATTTTACCACTCAAGCTAAAAAGAAAACTTGTTTACAAAAGACATGTTAAATTTCAATATATCAGAACAAAGAAAGTATTGTCTGCTCTTCACTAGCTTAAGGAAAATAATGTTTTCAATAAAAATGTTCAAGAATGTCATGAATGGGAAAAGAAATGTGAAAGAGAAGACGAGGAAACATGGACAGATCTTACTAAAAACAGTGAAATACAGACAATTGATGAAGATGATACTAAAAAATGTGAAAAAACATCCATTTCTATTGATCAAATGGAAAATGACTGTGATCTTCAAACTGAATTGACTGTTCAGGGTAACGAAAAACCTCACAATTATGAAGACAATAATTTAAATAAAACAGATTTTGATGACAGTCTTAACAAAGTCTCTGATTCTGAAAGTGAAGATGACTATACAGAAGATCCAGTTTCTAGACTTCGAGGAGTAAAATTTGATACGTGCATCCAAGTTTCTGACCCTGCAATAGATGCTGACAAAATAATAAGCATTGCTCCTGGAGAGGGGAAAAGACCTATAAATTTGATGATAGATGATAATTAGCATTCCCACACCTCTTACCTACAGGAGAATTTGGATGAAAGCATGAACGCAAAGTAAGACTATCAGCCAAAAAATATTTTCAAAAGAGAATCTTAGATGAACATCAAACATTTGCCTCAGATGTGGTGTATCTATATGTTGCACAGTCTATTACAGAGACAAAACAGATACTTGATAGTATGAATATTGCTCTTCGTAAATCATTTACAGGAGCAACTCCAAATGAAACATTGACAGCAGGTTTGGTGAAGAACCCTCAGTCATTAAATTTATACATGTTTAAGGATCAAGGATATAGATTTCTGCAACCAATCAGAGGATCACCACCTTACTGGCAGAAAGTACAATACAAATTACTTTCTGCAATAAAGCAGTTAGGAATTTTTACTTGGTTTTTTTACTTTTTCAGCTGCTGATCTCAAATGGACAGACACTATCCAGGCAATAGGTAGACAAAGAGGAATATTTATGTCAGATGAAAAAATAAACAATCTTTCCTGGAATGACAAATGTGCTATGTTACGTTCAAATCCTCTCACTGCGGCAAGACACTTCCAGTTTAGATTAGACTGTCTTTTCAAGGACATCATTCTATCGAAAGCTAAACCTCTTGGGGAAGTCAGCCATTATTTTTATCGCATCGAATTCCAGCAGAGGGGGTCACCACATTGGCATGGAGTTATCTGGATTAAGGATGCACCAAACCCAGAAGAAAGTTCACTTGTTTCCATAGAAACATTCATTGACAAGTATATTCATTCAACACTTCCGTCACAAGAAGATGATAAAGAACTCTACGACTTGGTTAACTTTCTGCAAAGACACACACATACATCAACATGCACAAAAACGGGAAAAATGTGCAGATTTAATTATCCAAAACCTGTCACATCTAAAACAGTTTTTGCCAGACCTTCAAAATCTGATAAAAATCCAGCTGAACAATCTGTGAAATTCAAGCTAGCAGCCAGTATTTTAACAAGGGTTAAGGAATTTTTACATAACACTCCTGAATTTGAAACATTGTCCATAGAAGATGTTTTGACACAGTGTAATGTGACAGAAGAAGAATACTTGATTCAACTGGTGAATTCGGTTAAGGTTCCTACTGTTTTCATGAAGAGAACACCAAGTGACATTCTGATAAATAATTACAATCCTATAATACTTAAAGCCAGGCAAGCAAATATGGATATCCAGTTTGTTTCAAATGCATATGTTTGCATTCAGTAATTGGTTGCTTATATTACAAAAGAAGAAAGAGAAATGGGTCATCTTCTTCAGGCTGTAAGCAAAGAAAATTACAATCAAGGTGTGACACAACAAATGAGGAAATGTGCACAAGCCTTTAGTAATTGTCAAACAGTAAGTGCACAAGAAGCTACAAACAGATTGTATAAATCAGATTTTCAGACAGTTTGGAACCAACAGGATTACCTCATCAAAGAGTGCATCTACTGAAAACAAGGAAGCTATTAAACCAAGAGTTCCAAATGGTGAAATTGAAATCATCCCTTCGTAAATTTTACGGACGCCATCACGAGTTGGTTGACCGTTATGGAATAACTGTTACACAGATGATATCGGATATGTTCCTTATGTCGTAACTACAATACCCTTCCCTTTTCACGAATGTGACCTACCGAATTAGACTATTTACCGGATTTGTAATAACATAAGCAACACAACGGGTGACATGTAGAGCAGGATCTGCTTACCCTTCCGGAGCACCTGAGATCACCCCAAGTTTTTGGTGGTGGTTCGTGTTGCTTAGTCTTTAGTTTTCTATGTTGTTTCTTCTGTACTATTATTTGTCTGTTTGTCATTTTATTTTTAGCCATGGCGTTGTCAGTTTATTTTCAATCTATGAGTTTGACTGTCCCTCTGGTATCTTTCGTCCCTCTTGATTGATGCAACATTTCAAGATTTCAACGAAAATGGTATTCAAAGCAACACCTGGGATTTACTTGATCCAGTGATCCAACAAGCACTGGCAGAGGAAAGAGCTGAAGGGGAACAACTTGATCCAGAGTTCTCTTTTTTGGACCTAGGTGACAATTTAGATGCTAATCACTCAAAGAGGCCAGATACCATTCCTTTGCCAGCATCAAATCCAAGCAGCATTACAGTAGAAACAGTTTCAACAATTTGGACTAATGAGGAGTATTCATCTCATATAAGATCTTTAAATTTTGAGCAGAGACAGTGCTTTCAAATAGTGTTAGACTGGTGTCAGTCAGTAGTTCAGTCTGAGCGAACTGGAAATATTCCACCTCAATACATTTATTTGTTTCTGGGGAGCTGGAACAGGAAAGTCTCATTTGATAAAGGCTATTTATCAAATGATATAACGGACAATGCGAACAGAAGGAGAAACACAATCTGCAATTAAAACATTATTTTAGCCCCAACAGGATCAGCTGCTCACAATATAGAAGGTAATACCATTCATTCTGCACTTCAAATTCAAATTGGACTATCTAAAAAGTACAACAGCTATGGAAAACTTTCTGATGAAGAAAGAAACATCCTTAGGAATAAACTAGCAAATGTTCACATTTGTTCCTATAACCATGTTATTACAGGGGACCTCAATATCGTCCAGGACAGAGAGGTTAAAACTTTTGAAAAAGGACCAAAATATCGTCCTCCAACTAAAATAGATTGGAAAGAGTGTCGTCAAGTCACCAAAGATGCTCTTTCCTCTTTTGTAAAAAGTGGTGTAAACAGGAAAAATCTGATAAAAATCTCTTGATTCTTATTTAAATAAATGTATGAATGTGGTAGATAAGAGAATATCACATTTTGAAAATAATTTAGAAGTAAATAATAGAGTACATAATACACCTATTTCCAGAATAAGAAATAAACTTCAAGAACTTTCAAAGTGGTTTGTGTTTGTACCGGCCGACAAAGCAGCCAACAATGTGGTGGTGGTATGCCGTAAATACTACACGGACGTTCTTAAGAATGAAATTTTAAATTCATCTACATTCAAGTCCATCCGCTCCACAGAGAGTCATATAGTAAACAAACATATCACAACCACATCAAAGCTAATACTTTTTGTTATTTTATATTAATATGGATCTTGTCTGTATACCAGCTTTGATTATTTGGAATATCTACTAATTTTCACTTCTTCGTACTACATTTGTATTAACATCAAGATTATTCTCCTTTAATCTGTACAGGAAGTTTTATTGTTGATATTTACCCTTATGTATCTAGTGTTAAATTAGGTATTTATATGACAGACCTTTCTTGGTATTCCTAATTATTGGAAGATTTTATATAGACAGAAAAGTATACCTAAAACGACAAAGTTATTTTCATTTACCTGTATATATTATGAAACCGGTTTTTCAAAAGTGATTATTTTCTAAGGTTTAATATTTCGCGGTAGTGTTTTGCCATGGCTTTTGTTTGCTTTTGGCCTTGAATGTTTGTCCCTAATATTTTATTAACTATGTATTTACTTTCAGGTATCACAGATCAATTTATTCGTTCATAGTGTGTTAATTTACGTTTTGATTGAGTTAAGCCTTCAATTGATGTTTTATCGTGTGTTTTCTATGTTGTGATATTATACTATTGTTTCAGAAAAAGGAGAAGGTTTGGTACCATTAAAACGTTTAATCCCGCTGCAAATGTTTGTACCTGTCCTAAGTCAGAATCTGATGTACAGTAGTTGTCGTTTGTTTATGTAATTTATACGTGTTTCTCGTTTCTCGTTTTTATATATACTAGACCGTTGGTTTTACCGTTTGAATGGTTTTACACTAGTACTTTTGGGGCCCTTTATAGCTTGTTGTTCGGTGTGAGCCAAGGCTCCGTGTTGAAGGCCGTACATTGACCTATAATGGTTTACTTTTATAAATTGTTATTTGGATGGAGAGTTGTCTCACTGGCACTCACACCACATCTTCCTATATCTATTAAGGCTTCTTCTGAACATTTGAAGGTCCCTACTATGTATTGGCTACCTAAACTACACAAAAAACCATTTAAATATCGTTTCATCTCGGCCTCTAGTAAGTGTTCTACAACTAATCTTTCAGTGCTTTTAACAAGTTCATTAACTACTATTAAAGAGCTTATCATAAACTATTGTAATAAAATATATGAACATAGTGGTATAAACTATTTTGGAGTGTAAAAATTCTTTGGATGTTTTAGATAAATTACATGCTTTTGATGGTCCTTTTGATTCTGTTGACAGTTTTGATTTTCTACTCTTTACACTACACTCCCACACTATCTCATCAAACAAAAGTTTTCCTATTTAATTAAATGGTCGTTTGGTAAAGCTGAATGCAAATATATTTGCTGCAACTCATTTAAAGCCTTCTTCTCTAATGAGAAAGGCAAATATGCTAGATATACTTACTGGAGGTGTGATGAGATGATTATTTGTCTGTTTGTCATTTTATTTTTAGCCATGGCGTTGTCAGTTTATTTTCAATCTATGAGTTTGACTGTCCCTCTGGTATCTTTCGTCCCTCTTGATTGATGCAACATTTCAAGATTTCAACGAAAATGGTATTCAAAGCAACACCTGGGATTTACTTGATCCAGTGATCCAACAAGCACTGGCAGAGGAAAGGGCTGAAGGGGAACAACTTGATCCAGAGTTCTCTTTTTTGGACCTAGGTGACAATTTAGATGCTAATCACTCAAAGAGGCCAGATACCATTCCTTTGCCAGCATCAAATCCAAGCAGCATTACAGTAGAAACAGTTTCAACAATTTGAACTAATGAGGAGTATTCATCTCATATAAGATCTTTAAATTTTGAGCAGAGACAGTGCTTTCAAATAGTGTTAGACTGGTGTCAGTCAGTAGTTCAGTCTGAGCGAACTGGAAATATTCCACCTCCAATACATTTATTTGTTTCTGGGGGAGCTGGAACAGGAAAGTCTCATTTGATAAAGGCTATTTATCAAATGATATAACGGACAATGCGAACAGAAGGAGAAACACAATCTGCAATTAAAACATTATTTTTAGCCCCAACAGGATCAGCTGCTCACAATATAGAAGGTAATACCATTCATTCTGCACTTCAAATTCAAATTGGACTATCTAAAAAGTACAACAGCTATGGAAAACTTTCTGATGAAGAAAGAAACATCCTTAGGAATAAACTAGCAAATGTTCACATTTGTTCCCTATGGCCATGTTATTACAGGGGACCTCAATATCGTCCAGGACAGAGAGGTTAAAAACTTTTTGAAAAAAGGACCAAAATATCGTCCTCCAACTAAAATAGATTGGAAAGAGTGTCGTCAAGTCACCAAAGATGCTCTTTCCTCTTTTGTAAAAAGTGGTGTAAACAGGAAAAATCTGATAAAAATCTCTTGATTCTTATTTAAATAAATGTATGAATGTGGTAGATAAGAGAATATCACATTTTGAAAATAATTTAGAAGTAAATAATAGAGTACATAATACACCTATTTCCAGAATAAGAAATAAACTTCAAGAACTTTCAAAGCGGTTTGTGTTTGTACCGGCCGACAAAGCAGCCAACAATGTGGTGGTGGTATGCCGTAAATACTACACGGACGTTCTTAAGAATGAAATTTTAAATTCATCTACATTCAAGTCCATCCGCTCCACAGAGAGTCATATAGTAAACAAACATATCACAACCACATCAAAGCTTAAGGCTTCTTCTGAACATTTGAAGGTCCCTACTATGTATTGGCTACCTAAACTACACAAAAAACCATTTAAATATCGTTTCATCTCGGCCTCTAGTAAGTGTTCTACAACTAATCTTTCAGTGCTTTTAACAAGTTCATTAACTACTATTAAAGAGCTTATCATAAACTATTGTAATAAAATATATGAACATAGTGGTATAAACTATTTTGGAGTGTAAAAATTCTTTGGATGTTTTAGATAAATTACATGCTTTTGATGGTCCTTTTGATTCTGTTGACAGTTTTGATTTTCTACTCTTTACACTACACTCCCACACTATCTCATCAAACAAAAGTTTTCCTATTTAATTAAATGGTCGTTTGGTAAAGCTGAATGCAAATATATTTGCTGCAACTCATTTAAAGCCTTCTTCTCTAATGAGAAAGGCAAATATGCTAGATATACTTACTGGAGGTGTGATGAGATGATTGAAGCTGTTAATTTTCTCCTTGATAATATTTATGTACGTTTCGGCAACAAAGTTTATCGACAGGTTGTAGGTATCCCTATGGGCACTAATTGTGCCCTTTAATAGCAGACTTGTTTTTGTACTGTTACGAATCACAGTTTATGACTAAACTCAGTAAAGACCCGTCGAAATTGCATTTAATTGATAAATTCAACAACACTTACCGTTATCTTGATGATATTTTTTCGTTAAATAATCAAGAATTTTCTCAATATACTGCTGAAATTTACCCCAAGGAACTTACTTTAAATAAATCAAATTTAAACGGTAATAACTGTCCTTTCCTAGATTTAGATATTTCGGTTTTAAACGGAAACTCCACACTAAAATTTACGACAAAGGGACGATTTTTCGTTCCCTATTGTTAATTTTCCATTTTAGATGGTGATGTTCCTTTGGCACCATCTTACGGTGTTTATATTTCACAGCTCGTTCGCTATTCCCGTGTCTGTTGTGACGTTTTTGATTTTAACGAACGTAATCTATGTATTACTGGTAAATTATTAAACCAGGGATATCGTTACTATAAATTACTTAAAACCTTTACTAAATTTTTCCATAGATATAAGGATTTAGTTTTGAAGTTTGGTTGTACCTGTAGAAAACTTATTTCAAACGGGATAGCACATCCTCATTTTACGGAAATGTTGTTAACCGCGCCCGGAAATTTAGAAATGATCCTTGTAAACTTATCGCTCCTTTAAATAAACTTATTCTAAAGGTTACCAATTCAACACTGTAATAAGATCATTGAATATTGTTTTATTGGTATAAATATTGATTTTGTTATCAGTAAATTAAAAGCAAACTAAATACTACTAGTATGTTTTATACATATACACATTCATGGATCTACAATCTGTCGATACCTGTATCTTGGCATTGCACAAGGTCATGTTTTTCTCTGACTTTTATGACGTCTTTACACTAAATCCATTGGATGTTGGATGTGTACGGATTGATAATTTAGTCTTAGATGCATGATTTTTATTAGTTGTTAGTGGCTTTGAACTAGCTGTCAGATAACTGCGAGTACTCTCAGATCTGTTCCTAGTGTCTTTTGTTGTTTGGATGTACAAGTACCCTGCCACGTCCACTTGTATTTTGTCCATCTGATGAGTTAAGCCTTTTTCAACTGATTTTATAGTTCGTTCTTATGTTGTACTGTTATATCACTGTCCCAGGTTAGGGGAGGTTGGGATCCCGCTAACATGTTTAACCCCGCCACATTATGTATGTATGTGCCTGTCCCAAGTCAGGAGCCTGTAGTTCAGTGGTTGTCGTTTGTTTATGTGTTACATATTTGTTTTTCGTTCATTTTTTGTACATAAATGAGGCCGTTAGTTTTTTCGTTTGAATTGTTTTACATTGTCATTTCGGGGCCTTTTATAGCTGACTTTGCGGTATGGGCTTTGCTCATTGTTGAAGGCCGTACGGTGACCTATAGTTGTTAATTTCTGTGTCATTTTGGTCTCTTGTGGACAGTTGTCTCATTGGCAATCATACCACATCTTCTTTTTTACATTATCATCATTGATGTGATCTCCATGGTTGGAGCTTATATCTTTTTACAAGTCCATAGAAGATTAGATGAGCTCTTTCAGAGTAAATATGACTTTGGAGGTATATCAGTTTCAGCCTTTAGAGATCTGTATCTGCTTCCACCAATTGGTCAAGGCTTTGTTTTTCAGCAACCTTCAGATGAGTATGCAAGATTGACTGTTAATTTATGGGAAAATTTTAGACTGTTCAATTTGACAAAGATTATGAGACAGAGACAAGATGCAAAGTTTGCTCAGATGCTTAACAGAGTTCGTGAGGCCAAATTCACTGATGAAGACATTGAAGTGCTAGAATCTAGATGTATTGACAAAAGCAAAGCTACCGGACACCTGACACTCTACATATATTTGCATGGAATGAACAGGTCAATAGTCACAATGATTCTATGCTAAACCGGCTCAATACAGAAATTATAAAGGTAGAAGCAAATGACAAAATACCAGCTTCTTTGAAAGGAAAATCCATTCCAACTGACCCAAGATTCACTGGAGGTCTTCCATGTACTATTCATTTGGCTATTGGAGCAAGGATCATGCTTATTCGCAATATAAATGTTATGGATGGATTAACCAACGGTGCTTAAGGGCAATAGTAGATTTTCTGTTTGCTTACAACAAGAGACCATTGGCTGTGTTGATTAAATTTGATGACAAAAAAGTAGGAAAAGAAACTACAATTCAATGTAGATTTGACTTATCAAAGTATGATACTGATGTAACACCGATAACGCCAACTGAAACCAAATTTTCATTGTCTAAATCTAAGCAAAATGTGCATATAGTTAGAACACAATTTCCTCTCAGATTGGCTTGGGCAACTACTATCCATAAGATACAAGGTCAGTCATTGGACAATATAGTTGTTTCATTCGATAAAACATTCAGAGATGGTCAGGCCTATGTAGCACTCAGTAGAGCGAGGAAGCTAGAGGGACTTCATTTAGCAAGCTTTCACCCAAGCAAAATCCGTAGCAGCAAGCATGTTGCCAAGGAAATGTATAGAATAAAGAAGTCTATGTTAATCAGCAACCCTTACAATCCTCTTTTGTCACCAGATGTATGTCTCAAAGTTGCAGTATTCAATGCAAGATCTGCCAAATTACATTTTAGAGACATTATAGTTGATCCTGTTCTGGTAGATGCAGATATCATTTGTTTGTCAGAAACTCATTTCCAAAAAGATAATCTTCATCAATACAATATTCCTGGGTACAAAACACATTTTTTACCATCTCATCAAACTCAACATGGATTGGCTATTTACTCAAAACAAATACTTGATACAAAACTTATTCAGGAATCACCATCAAGAAATGCAGAAAGTTTGCACCTGACTGCGCAACATGAAAATTTATATGAAATGACATTTTTATACAGATCCCCTTCAGGAAATGTGAACAGCTTTTCAGAAGACCTTGATGAACTTATACCCAGTGCACCTGTCAATTCAGTAGTTGTTGGAGACTTTAATATTGACCCACATAACATGAGTGCTGCATTTGGTCGCTTATTAGAACATTTTAGTACAAGAAACTTTACACAGTTGACATCAACACCGACTACCGTGTACGGAACAATGATTGACTTAGTGTTTTCAAGCTCTAAATAATTGCAGACTGTAACATCATATGCCACATACTACTCTAATCACAGTATATTGTATAACATCATTAACAAATAAATTCATTTACTATTGTGAGTAAAGTTTGCATAAATGTCTGGTTTAGATTAAAAATAAATGGTATTAATGAAAATATTGGAGGTATATGCATGTGACACAATAAATTATACATAGAAATGCAAGAACAAAACTCAAACAGATGCGTCCCCTATTACTGTTAATGAGAGAATACAAACCCTGAGCTACATCAAATGACAACATACAGACACAATTGTCATTATTTTATTTCGGTTCTCTAACTTTAGTTTGCCTCAACCAAATGTTATGAAACTTATACACAATGTTTATTACCACATAATACAGATTAAGTTTGAAATTCGGTGGCGTCACTTTTACCATTCTTCAGTTATGCCCTTTATAATCATAAAAATTGATGAATTTTTTGTTTCCGTTCTCTAACTTTAGTTTTCCTCAACCAAATGTTATGAAACTAAAACACAATGCTTATTACAACATAATACAGATTAAGTCGGAAATTCGGTGGCGTCACTTTTACCATTCTTGAGTTATGTTAACTTTAGTTTGCCTCAACCAAATGTTATGAAACTTATACACAATGTTTATTACCACATAATACAGATTAAGTTCGAAATTCGGTGGCGTCACTTTTACCATTCTTGAGTTATGCCCTTTATAATCATAAAAAATGATGAATTTTTTGTTTCCGTTCTCTAACTTTAGTTTTCCTCAACCAAATGTTATGAAACTAAAACACAATGCTTATTACAACATAATACAGATTAAGTCGGAAATTCGGTGGCGTCACTTTTACCATTCTTGAGTTATGCCCTTTATAATCATAAAAATTGCTGAATTTTTCGTTTCCGTTCTCTAACTTTTGTTTGCCTCAACCAAATGTTATAAAACTTATACACAACCGTTCTAGAGTTATGCGTGTTTACAAATGGAAAAATTGCTGAATTTTTCGTTTCTGTTCTCTTACTTAAGTTTATAGCCTCAACAAAATGTTATGAGACTTACACATAATGCTTATTACCACAAAACTCAAGTTCAAATTTGGGTAGCGTCACATTTACCGTTCTTCAGTTATTCCCCTTTATAACTATGTGATATGCAAGCGGGGGCATCATCTGTGTCCACATTTATTTTTAAATAATACATGAATATTATTTTCATCAATAGTTATGTTCGTTCGTATTCTAAAATGATTTAACGCCTACTTTGAAATCCGATTTTTAGGAATTTGTTTTTATATCATGAATGAAACTACCATTGATAGTACTTAATATAATATTCCTACATCTAGATAAAACTACGGAGACAGCTATGCCCTAATGATTTTAATGTACACGATTAGTACCTATTTATAAGCGCATGATAAACGCGATACACATCTTCCTTATTATATCCTTTAATCAAGAAGAAATGTTTGATAACTATAAAAAAAGTTAATTTTAAGTAGACACATAGAACTGCAAAAAAGGACTGTTTAATTGATTTTTGGCAAATGCTTGTAAGGATTTGTGTCTAAAATAACCAGTACATAGAATATCTATTTATGATATACACGTAACCGATGATTTCAGGATACCGATTCATTTTTCATTGAGGGGCAATTTTACGTTAAATTTTTTCAAAATTATTTTTAAAATTATCTTGGAAACTTAATGGAGAGGCTCAATGAAAGAGGTAGGACCAATTTCCTCTGTATTAGTTTTACTCGAAGATTCGAAACAAATTAAGTGTCAAATCCTACTGGATATTAAATATTAAAGAGACTAAAAAGGTCTTTAACATATAATTAAAACATTTTACAACAATTTTAACATATTTCCATAAAACCAAAATGCAATTCGACTGTACAAGTTGTAGGCATTTTGAAAAAAAAAATGCAAAAATACAATTCGACTCAGCATGTTGCTGATGAAGGCATTTTGATTCAAATTTTTTAGGATGGCACTCACCCTAATAAAATAATGTGTATTAAAAACAATACATAATTTGACTTTAAACAGCAATTTGGTTTTAGCTTCAATAAAAATGGCCCACTTTTACATTTTGGAGATATAAAATATAAATTTTTTGCGGAATTCTGACACACTTGCGGTTTTTGTGCAATCTTCAGGCATTTATAACTTGGTCCGATTATCTGTTTTAGAATTAGAACTAGTATTGTAAGAACCTATAAGTACACTCATGGAGGTCTGATACTGTGAATTTGATTCAAGATTTAAAGATTGTTTTTGTCGCTAAATTGTGAAATAGATTCAGGGGAAATTGGCCCTACTCCTTTGATTTCAAAGTCAAATCTAACTTTTATATTCAAATTCACGTATAGGAAGAGGAAGACATATAGTCACGAATAGGAAGAGGAAGACATATAGTCGCGGTAGGGCGTCTGTTTGACATTTTATCGGACTGCAAACATTTATTGAATTCATTATCCGGCGTTCAGACAGTGACTTGCACTTTCTCTTGCAGTTGTCCCATTCGATGTCAACTGTTTAATATGATATCGTCCTAAATTTTATGACGAGTTAATATTTTCAATTTTAAGTACTTATTGAGTAGTTTCTAGTCAAAATTTCTCGCGGTTTACATTCTTTATACATAATTTTATAAGTTCAAAACAATGGAAAACTACAGTTAGGAAATATTTAAGAGCTGTATTTTTAATATTGTCATCTAAAATGAGTTATCTTTCTTTGTACTGATTATTTGTATTGGTATTGCAGGGTCATTATAAAAGTTATTAACCCGAGGTGTTTATTTTTGTTATACTACCAAAACTACCAAGTTTTATATAAATATTTTCAAATTTATGCCTATTTGTTCATCCGAATTCATGTTTTCATGTTTTTACAGGAAATAATTAGTAGCGACTATATCAAATTAAGAATCTTCAGAGTTAAATGCATAGAAAGGAAATATGAAGAAAACCAATGCATGACATTTATATTTAGGAGAGGTCATACATCAGAGAAAAACTTAAAGCAAAGTTTACAGGTAGGAGACTTGAGTGGTTAGTTAGTATCTAGTCAATATTTTGACCCCACTCCATTTAAATTGTATATTTTACTAATAAATACTGGCATTAGCTTTTTGCAGCCAATATTTTCGTGCAGTCTGTGATTATAAAGATTTCAAAACTTGAATAACTTTGTCAAAACCAACCTCCATGGATTTTTAAAAAAAAAATAGATAGAAGCTTCTTCATTATTAAGAGAGAATTACCCTGTGCAAATTTAGGCCTTCCTTATTTATTTATTATATTTTACTGATAAATGGATTCAGGTTATTGTTAGTCAACATTAAACTTTTGCACTGTCAGCAGTTAGTTGTGGGCGGGACACTGATTCTACTGATTCCTTTACAATCTGTTTTCAATCTGTACTAAGATTTATAAAATGATTGTAGCATAAGCATAATTTTTAAGTTCTTACAATATTTTGGTTTATTTGTATACACATTTCCAAATTATAAATGCTTATACTAATTGTAATGCTTTTTTTGTTATTTAATGTTATTCAGGGTTATATCTGGTCTATATACCAGCTTTGATAAGTGTTTGGTACTAATATAAATTTCCACTTCGTACTATGAACATCAAAATTATTTATTTTGTTAAAATATTTCCTTTCTCTATTGTAACTGTATACGTATACCTAACAACAAAATTATTTTATTTACCTGTGTTTAAAGTTATTGCAAATGGCTGATATTTTGTTCGAGCATATTGTTTTTCTTAAATTGTTTAACATTTCCTACCGATATAACATGTTACTTTTATTATTCTTCCCTTAGTTTATTTATTTTGAATTTACATTGTATCATAGGTCAAATTTATTTGTTCAGTGTATGTTCAATGGTGTTACTATGTCCTTTGATTGAGTTAAGCTATTTCAGTTGATATTTTATAGTGTGTCTTTCTATGTTGTGATGTTACACTATTGTTTCAGAAAAAGGGTGAAGGTTTGGTACCATTAAAACGTTTAAACCCGCTGCATTTGTTTGAACCTGTCCTAAGTCAGGAATCTGATGTTCAGTAGTTGTCGTTTGTTGATGTGGTTCATAAGTGTTTCTCGTTTCTCGTTTTTATATAGATTAGACCGTTGGTTTTCCCGTTTGAATGGTTTTACACTAGTAATTTTTGGGGCCCTTTATAGCTTACTGTTCGGTGTGAGCCTAGGCTCCGTGTTGAAGACCGTACTTTGACCTATAATGGTTTACATTTATAAATTTTGACTTGGATGGAGAGTTGTCTCATTGGCACTCATACCACATCTTCTTATATCTACTTATAAACTAATTGAGATATCTTATAAATTAGATAGGATATCTTATATATTTATTAAATGAGATATCTTATTAAACATTTTATAAAGATATCTTATTCAGTTTATTAAATATCTGTTTTAGGTTTTAATTGATTGATTGTTGGTTGCTTAACGTCCTGTGGCAAATATTTCATGCATGTTCAGGACGAGTTTTAGGTTTTGAGATATCTTAATAAGTTCAAAAGATATCTTGTTTATCTTAACGGATATCTTATATATTCTTTTGTTTTAAAGATTTAATATAAACTAAATAAAATATATCTCATAAACTAAATAATATATATCTTATAAACTAAATAAAATATCTTGTAAACTAAAAACGATATCTTGTAGATTGAATAATATATCTTGCAAATTAAATAAGATACAAAGTATTCCTCATGTGATATCTTATTTAATTTGAAGTTAGAAAGATATCTTAAACATTTGATGAGATAATTTTATATATTTAAGATATCTTATATATTAAATAAGATATCTTATAAACTGAAAAGATATTTTGTACTTTAAATAAGATATAGTATAATGTGAATAATATATCTTATATACTTTTAAAGATACCTTATGAAATATACAAGATATCCACGGGGGTCTCAACATAAAAATTTGTGTACAGACGTCCGGCTGGGGTTTGAGAAATACCCCCCATTCATATATTGATTTACGCGAAAATTCCTACCCATTGATATATTTCACAAGCCACTGATATATATTTCCCAGCTATCATGACATCATATTTAGACGTTAAACACATGGGATCATTCATAGTATTAGATAAAAGATCAGAAAACAGTTTTTACAGGCATCTTAACAGAAAATGAACATTTATGACCCATTGACATATAAATTCCTACCCATTGATATATTACCTCCGTCAAATTGCATCCCATTGATATATTTGACATTCCAAAAAGTGACATATAAACTATCTTATTAACTATATATGATATATAATTGTGTTTAAACGATTATCTTTTAAAGTCAACAAAATATCTTACAAAGTGTATAAGATTTTTCATAAACTTCAAAGTAAATAAGATATCTCCTTAAAAATTCGACATATATATTTGACATTATATATCTTGAAATTGAATGATATAAAAACGGCTTGCCATACACAGGTACAAGGAAATCAACCTTTCCTCTTTCTCATTGCCATTTAAGGCATCATACCTATTACATTATGAAATCTTTTGTCTCTCTTGCGCCGAAAGTCGCAAAATGCGTCACATAGGAATCACAATCCCACGTAAATTATTTGTTTAAAGCTTTATATTTCAGAAGGTAAAAGACCTGGATTCTTCATACCTTGTATACAGATACCTTATGTTGTGACGTTCCAGTCTGTCATCCATCATCCTTGACCTCATTTTCATGGTTTAGTGACTGCTTGAAAAAAAAATATTTTAAAGTGAAAAACTCACTTGTTATGAGTAATAGGGTAACTGCATATGGTATATGGGTTCCTTGCAACGATTACATGTCCGTTAGATAGGCTTGACCTGACCTCGACCTCATTTTATGGATCAGTGAAGCTACGTGGTCAAGTCCGTATCTCAGATACTAAAAGCATTTTTATGTCAACTAATGGTGTGTGAAATGATTGTAAGGTGGACATGTCTGAATGGCAGGTTTCATCTGGCCTTGACCTCAATTTCATGGTTCATTGAACAATGTTTAGTTTTTGTGGTTGGTCCATTTCTCAGATACTATAAGCAATAGATCAATTATATTTGGTGTATTGAACGATTGTAAGGTGTAGATTTCTGTCTGGCAGGATTGGAAGCTGCTGTTTGTCATGATGATGGTACTACCCTAGATGTATCATAATATAAGATCTTCTAGATGAGTTTGATTCCTATGACCTTGACCTTATTTTCATGGTTCATTTGCAATGATAAGTTTTTATAATTTTGTCAGTTTATCAGATACTATAAGCAATAGGTCAACTATATTTGGTGTATGGAATAATTGTAAGGTGTACATATTGTTAAAGACTCGTATCTTTTTAGTTTTACTCTATTGTTGAGTTACTGTCACACCTATAGGCTACATCTTCTTCAATCCCTGTGAAAACCTTCAATAAAATCAAACCTAGACTACTTAGTAAATCTGAACTTTTATAGAAAAAAAATATTTCACTTTTTACTACAGGAAACTTAGAATCAAGGTTTTTATGTTATTATAGCAGAAGGTTCTTCAGTAGTTACATTTTATAAACTATTTTCAGTGACTGACATGAAAAAACATGACAACGTTTCTTATCAGTAAACATTGGATACTTGTACACACGTATGGTAAGTTAAACCGCTTCTGTGTTTAGGGTTCTCAGATGCTATACCTCCCTTTTAGGTATAGTAAGGTCCCCTACCATACGTACCAAGTATCCGCTATTACTGGTATAAACTGACTGAGGTAGCTCAGTTTGGCCAAGCGCGGTGGCTCGGTAAAAAAACCTTTGGGAGGGTGGGGATATTTTATCTAACATACGTACCAAGTATCCGTAATAACTGGTACAAACTGAGTGCGGTGACTCAGTTTTAAACAGGGAAGGGGTATTTTATTTGTTTTTATCAAACTTTAATTGGGAATATTTTACTGTTTTTATTCAAACTTTAATTGGGGATCTTTTAGGGTTTTTATCATAATTTTAATTGGGTCATTTGACTGTTTTATCAATATTTTTAAAAGGGAATTTTTACTGTTTTTATCAAAATTTAATTTGATTTTATCAAATTTAAAACGAGGATGTTTTAATGTTTTATCAACACTTTAATCGGGGATGTTTTACTGTTTTTTTTTCCAAAATTTTAATTGGGAATGTTTTAGTATTTTTATCAGAATCTAAATCAAAGATGTTTTAATGTTTTTATCAAAATTGGGGATGTTTTACTGTTTTTATCAAAATCTTAATTTGGGATGTTTTACTGTTTTATCCAAATTTTAAATGGGTCATTTTACTGTTTTATCAATATTTTTAAGAGGATTTTACTGTTTTATCAAAATTTTATTTGATTTTATCAAATTTTAAAAGAGGATGTTTTAATGTTTTATCAAAATTTTAATCGAGGATGTTTTACTGTTTTATAGTTATTTTATAGATTTTAACAGGGACACGGTATTTAATGTTTTAGGAGATATTTTAGGTTATTTTTATCATAATTTTAATTGAGAATGTTTTAGTATTTTAGCAGACTTTTAATTTGGGATGTTCTACTGTTTTTATTAAAAGTTCAATTGGGGATGTTTTATTGTTTTATCCAAATTTTAAATGGGTCATTTTAGTGTTTAATAAAATTGTAAAGAGGTATTTCACTGTTTTATCAATATTTAAATGGGATATTTTCCTCTTTTTATCAATATTTTAATTGGAGATATTTTCGTGATTTTAATCAAAATTTTAATTGGGGATATATTGGTGTTTTCATCAAAATTTTAATTTGGGATGTTTTAGTATTTTATCAGAATCTAAATCAAGGATGTTTTAATGTTTTTTTCAAAACTGGGATGTTTTACTGTTTTATCAAAATCTTAATTTGGGATGTTTAACTGTTTTATCCAAATTTTAAATGGTTAATTTTTTTTTGTTTTATAAAATTTTAAAGGGAGTATTTTACTGGTTTGTCAATATTTTTAAGAGGATTTTACTGTTTTATCAAAATTTTATTTGATTTTATCAAATTTTAAAAGAGGATGTTTTACTGTTGTATCCAAATTTTAAATGGTTCATTTTTTTGTTTTATAAAATTTTAAAAGTGGTATTTCACTGTTTTATCAATATTTAAATGGGATATTCTCCTTTTTTTATCAATATTTTAATTGAGATATTTTGTATTTTTTTATCAAAATTTTAATTGGGGATATATTGGTGTTTTCATCAAAATTTTAATTTGGGATATTTTAGTGTTTTATAAAAATTTTAATTGGGGATGTTTTAGTATTTTTATCAGAATCTAAATCAAGGATGTTTTAATGTTTTTATCAAAACTGGGGATGTTTTACTGTTTTTATCAAATTTTAATTCGTGATGTTTTACTAGTTCTATATTTTACATTTTTTTACAAAATTTTAATTGAGGAGATTTTGTTGTTTTATCAAAATTTAAATACCCTTTCTAAATTTTTTGTTTAAAACTTGGCTGTATAAGTCATGCCGAAGTCAAATCAGAGACTTTAAAACTTTAAAGTCCAGATAACACACTGGCCAGCTGGCTAGTACAAGCAGAAGGTACTTTTGTATCATTTGGCATTTTAAAAACTTATATAAAAAAGAAGATGTGGTATGGTTGCCAAAGAGACAACTCTCCGCAAGAGACCAAATGACACAGAAATTAACAACTATAGGTCACCGTACGGTCTTCAACAATGAGCAAAACTCATACCGCATAGTCAGCTATAAAAGGCCCCGAAATGACAACTGTAAAACAATTCAAACGAGAAAACTAACGGCCTAATTTATGTACAAAATAATGAACGAAAAACAAATATGTTACACAGCAACAAACGACAACCACTGAATTACAGGCTCCTGACTTGGGACAGGCACATACAGAATGTGGCGGGGTTGAACTAGTTTATTGGCGCCAAACCCTTCCCTAACCTGGAACAGTGGTGTAAAAGTACAACATAAGAACAAACTATAAAAATCAGTTGAAAAAGGCTTAACTCATCAGATAGATACAATTAGAAGTACATCTAACAAAAACACAGAGTGTCAATTTTTACTTTTGGGCTTTTACATTTTTCTTTTTTTAAAAATTGTTTTAAAATATTTTTTAGCACCTTCCAGTTGAATAAAAATTTTGGCTGTATAATGTTTATCTAAGGATAATTTCTTTTTATAAAATTTTCATCACACATTTTGGCTTATTGTAACTTTGGCTGTTACTTTAGATTTCAAAAAAAAAATATGAAAACCATTTAACATTGAAAATAAAGACTACAACTTCAAAATTTGCTCAATACTAAACAAAATTTCCATGTTTCATGTCAAAAAGTTTTGATCTTCTTTTCAATTTTGAAAATGTATTCTTCCATGCCCGGAACTTCATGATTAAACATCATTTCATCAACTAACAAACTTTACATAGAGGTATCTATCACACAAAATAGACTAACATAGATGCCGAAGGTTGGTATGGATTAGATAAAAATGAAGGGAGGGAGAAATAGGAAAAATTGAGGGTGATGGTAAATAATGAGAGTGGTATGTGGATGCTTGTTTTATAGGGAGAAAACGGAAGAATTGAGAGGATGAGGGTAGTATTGAGAGTGGAATATAAAGAAATAAGCTTGAGAGGGAGTGAAAGAGCGAGAGAATGTTAATTTCTTTGTGATGGGCTTGATGTACTGGTCTAATGGAAGTGCAGTTTTCTCTTTTCTCATGTAGTTTCTATTTTCTTCAGAAATGTGTTAATATTTTAACTTCTGAAATTACAGCTGTCTAAAATTTACAAGTTAATATAAGCCTTTATTGTTACTAATTATGTGCTGCTTTTATTTAAACTTTGTAGCACTTCTCAGTGACTAGATAGGGTTGCAGCTTTTCATCAATTTTAACAGCATCCTCTAACAGTTATTTATGCAGTGATATCAACACTTACACTTTACGAATGTTTCTTTCATTCTGAGAAATTTTGCATTCCAGTCTTTTCAATTGCATGCTCAGCATCTTTTTATGACTTGCTTGGTCTTAATTCTTCTTTATGCATCTTTGCTGTCAAGTTTATTATTCATTCTCATCATATGGGCTTTATATCAGTCTGAAAATGTTGTAATTTTGTCTCGCCTGCGAAATATAGGGACTACAATCCGGCGGCGGCGTAAACTATTTGTACAAAGCTTTATATTTTAGAAAGTAGACAACCTGGATGTTTCATACCTTGTATACAGATACCTTATGTTAAAAAGTTTCCATCTATTATATGTCCATTATATATGGTGTATGGAACGATTGTAAGGTGTACATGTCTGTTTTGCAGGGTTCACATGACCTTTACCTCATTTTCATGGTTCATTGGTTTATAATGATAAGTTTTCGTCCTCTATACCGGACCCGATCAAACAGTGAAACTTATATGCTTGAAAAGGGGATGTCCGTTTGGCTTTGCGGCATGTATTAATACGCAGCCACGTCGAGCCGGAATGGGCACTTTAAATCTGATGAAGGTAGCGTACAATGCCCTCAACACGTTACAGAAACATTGAAACAACTCAGGGTCCATAGGAGGTCTGATGCAAAAATGTCTGACCCTGTCCCACATGCTTGTTTCCCCAGTTACTGTCGAAATTCCTGCTCTCATCTTGTTGATCCACTCAGGACCCATCTATTAGATTATTGGTAATGTGTTCTTTTCCTGAATATGCATGCAATATTTGTCACTTGATGTTAGGAAAACATCATTCAATCAATGAAACCTGTACAAAATTCGACTTTTTGGATTTATAAATTCTGAAAACTTTTGCGACGCCGGTTTGCAAAATTAATCCAATATAGTCACCACATTCGCTTTAAGGTCTTTGAAAAGCGCTGCGGCTTTGACTCTCAAGCCTCAAATAGTTTGCATCGCTAGAAATAAACTACGCCACTGAATTTATACCCATAAGTATTAGGTTGACAACTACACTGTGTAACTCTTTGTAATTGAATATTGTAAGACTTCTAAGCTTTTCTTGTAAATAATTACTACACCACCTGATTTTTTACACATTTTTTTTATTTTTTGTTACAAATGTATGATCTTTTGGAACATCTAAGACATCTAGATTATCAAGGTTGCTTTCTACAAATATTGAAATATCATAGTTCTGTATATTATCAATACAGTCTTTTAATTTCAACTTTGATTTTAGTCCACACTCATTTAAGAAAAATATATTAAGATCATTTATTTACACAGTTATTGTTTTTATGAGTGTCTGTGTTCTTGGCTTAACTACTCTGTCCTCTTGTCCTTTTGTACATCTATCTTATTCACCATTACCATGATCCATTGATACAGGAGGTGAAGGCTGTTGACTAGATGTCCTAGGATAGAAGCAGTTGTTTTGTCTCTATAGAGTCTGTCCTACTTTAAAACTGCCTCATGTCCTTTATTTTGGGCCTCCTTCAGTATGGGAACTTGTTCTCTTCTCCACTCAATGTTTCCGATGGGATATTGTTCATGAACAACAAATTGCTTTTGGTTTGTTTCTAGTTTGTGAATTGGAGCAATTAACACCATATTCCTGTCTTTTCGTCGCTCAAATTTAGACACTATCCCCATAGGACTCTTGTCCTTTTTTTGGTTTAAGTCTGTGAACAACATCAAAGTTTATTTCCTCTTCTATTTGTTTTTCATTTTATATAAAGTCTTTTAAAATTGCTTCAGTGTCCTCATCTTGATTGTTATCATCTGGAACACTTTTAAATATTAAGTTTTCCTTCATTGATCTAGATTGTTGCTTAATTACTTTCTCTTTTAATTGTCTGTTTTCTTCAAATAGAATGTAATTTTGTTCACCCATGTCCTGTACTCTTTATGACATTTCACTTAACGGTGTGTTTCCATGGATACAATCCTTTTTAGTTTGTCTTCTAGCATATCTAATTTTTTTAGTCTTTTTGTTACTTCACTCATAAATCTATCTGGATTTGTGTATTGGTATGGTGATGGTGTTAATAGTGGCATGGTGGACAACATAGCAGGCAATTGTTGATGATAACTCTGCATCATATTAGCGGGTGTAGTATGAGGGGCTTGTTTATAAAATAGTTTTCATTCATTTAAATCAATTCTCAATAACAACCAACTTTCCAAGTCTCCATGGTGTTTTTTTCAGCTGAAAAGGACCTAATCATAATGGGTCTCTTACACATGTCATAACTGTTTTTAATTCTTAGTCTACCGGTTTGGAGGATACATGCAGTGAAAAAACTATCTATACTCTTTTGAGTGCCTGTTGTTAGGTAGTCTGTTTTATATTGGAGGACAGGTCAAATCCTCTTATAGGGAAATCGTCCATAAATAGAGAAAACTGACAGGTTTGATTCTCACAAGCACTAATTTCTTATAAAGAATATAGCAACATTCAATTTTACATACAATGTATATTCATGACTTAAACTCTCGTGTTATATGAATTTCATACAGGACTTAAAAATCATATCAAGTAATTATATGTGGGATGTGTGTAAGATTTTCTTTTCAATTTACGTAATCAACTGAGTAACCAGTAGTTCAGGGTAAAAAATATTCCAAACAACATTTATGTATGAAAAATTAACAAAAGGTGAGGAAACATGGATATAAAGATTCTACCACTCAATCAAGTGTGATATAATATTATATTCTCTGGACAGTTAATTTTGAAAATTTAAAAATGTGAGATTTAATAATAAAATTTAACTGTTGAGAGACAAGTATTGTATCGAACGGGATACAGTGCTGACATCTGTTTCTCTAACGATTTTAAGACAATATATAGGCAATTTTTATATTTCTTTTTTAATCATCTGCAAACAGATGTGTTCTTTCTATTTTTACGTCATCAGTCAAGAGACTGTAGTTGTGGTTGTCGTTTGTTGCTGTATATCATATTCGTTTTTTCTTGAATTGCTTTGTACATAAATCAGGCCTTTATTTTTCTCGTTTGAATTGTTTTACATTTGTGATTTTGGGGTCTTTTGTAGCTTACTATGTGGTATGGGTTTTGCTCGTTGTTAAAGATTGTACGGTTACCTATAGTTGTTAACTTCTACGTCATTTGGTCTCTGGAGGAGAGTTGTCTCATTGGCAATCATACCACATCTTCTTATTCTTATATGGTAATCTTTTTTTCATGATTTAACAAAAGTGAAATAAGATGAAAGCAAGAAAGATAAATGTTGATCAATGAAATACTGAGATTAGGCAAGCAACACCTTGACTATATAAAAATGTTTAACTTATTGAGGAAAGTATCAATAGGAGAAACAGTGACACACAATAGGAATTAATTTCAAAATAACATCCAGTTATTAACAAAAGGATGGGGACAATACACTGTCATGATCTGTCATAATAGTTTAAACATATTTTGTTTTGCTGTGTCTACAGCACATTTCTGGTGCTAGTACATTTGTAAGTCGACTTTAAGGTGGTACCAAACACCTGACTAAAATTAATTTGGCTCGTTCAATTTTCATAAAATTTTGACAAAATATTTACTTTGACCTTTTGACAAAAATATAAAAATTTCAAAAAACTGGAACCACACACTTTATCGGAAAAATTTCATTGGATGTATAGCAGTTTGACAAACACTAATTTTGACCATTAAGAAGCTTAATATTTAGTTAACAATAGAACGTGATTAAAACGTTTAGCTGATTTTTACAGAGTTATCTCCCTGTAGTGTTATGTACCACCTTAAAATGATTAGACCTTAAAAGATTGAAAGATTGATAAGATCAGTAATGTTCAGTTGTTTAATTTTGAGACCATTGCAGTACTGATCAGACACTTAGTTTATAGACATTTCAGACTTGCACTTGAATTCCTATAATAGTGTGCATTTATTATAGCTGTTTTACTTTTTATATAAGCCCAACATTGACAATCAATTATTTTCTCTCAAATGCCCATCAATATTTGATATTCATTAGAAAAACGGAAGATGTTTCCTATAAATCTACAATAAAGCGTAGACATTTTATTCCATTGCAGTAGATTTAATTTTATGACAAGAAACTGAAATACTCAACTTGATTATTTACCCATCTCCAAAAAAGAGTATTTATAGAAAAGTGTTTATATATTTACCATATGATGGTATATGAATATATGACACAGATTTCTTTTATTGCACAAGAGAAGTAACTCTGACGTAAAAATGACAAATAAAAGCAATTTGTGATCTGAAGCGTTCGAAAACGGTAATCGCTATTTAATACTATTCCTAAACATCTACTGTATATTTAAGAAATAATTCATGGGGGCTTGAATTTATACTGATTTTACCACGAGTTTGCCGAAATATCGGCATAAAGGGCAAATGCAGAAGATGGATCAATTTAACAAAATTATAACAAAACAATATAGATAAAAAAATTTTCTGCATTGTTAAAGTTCTTTAATACAATTGATGTTTAATACAGTTTATTTTTAAGTTATACAAAGTGTGATCATAACAAAAAAAAGTCCCCTTAGTCTGTGTTACATTTTGATAAAAGTTTGACACATAAACAATTCATCACAATTCTAGACGTCAGTGTTTCTAGAAGTAAAAGAGAAGTATTGCGAATCCCGCTAGAAGAGTCTTTTAATCACTAAGGAACATACATGTATAAGAAAGGGAAAATTTTACAACCACAAGACTTGGAAAGGGAAAAGTTCTCCTGATTGTATGCCTCCTTCCGATCCATATATTTATTTTGTATAGAAATTACATCATAATGCGCATTTAGTTTAGTTCATGATATAATCTACAACAATGGAAATATTTAGTTAACCCTACTAGCATAATGAACGCCGATACAAATGTATTATGAAGCAAAACTCCATATGAAATGCTCAAATCTTTAATTGTGACTCGACGTGACAGGTCAATGAGAAAAGTCGTCAGTTTTGTAAAAAAATGTTGGTATGAAGAATTTGGAAATTATACTATCATCGAATATTTGATAGGACTGGTGCTAAAGTTAAAAAGTCTGCTTAATTTATACAGCAAACACCCCCCCACCAAAAAAAGTTACATAATATTTACAATGTTTAAAAGTAAATCAAGGAATATAGTGACAGAGAACTATACACAGATGGTATGAATCAGTTTCCTGATTAACCTTCCACGGGTATGTTTAGTCAAACGTTTGGAAGTCCGAAAAAGTATAAAAAGTATAAAAAGTAACGTAGGTATATCTTTCTTTTCAACCATTTACACTGTTACTGTTATTCATGATAAGTCTTAAAGGCCCCTGAAAAGGGAATGACAGCAACGATAAAAGAAGAAGAAAAACATGTAGATTCACAGTAAATTAAAAAACATATCATCATTATCTGCAAAATGGAAGCGATATCTTAATGATTGTTTATATGTGAAATAAAAGGTGTATCGAATAGAAGTATAATAATAATTACAGAATATATAATAAAAAACATTAATTACTTCAGCAAAAAGAGAAGATATTTATGACTGACATATGGTTTCACTTACAAGAATTTCATAAAAAGTGGGTATTTCATACCCTGTTTTTTTGTTGTGCTATGGTGTCACATAAAGCAAAAAGCTGTAAGAACTACAATGTATCCTTCATATCTTTCTGCTTGTATTAATAAACATATTGACAAAACTGAGCATTGCACTGTTATTGTAAACTCACTGTGAATTGGATTTATTGGATTAATGTTGAATCGCTAAGTTTTGACATTGATGTATGAATCTCTATTAGGATATACATCGACTGGAATAACATTGTAAGAGATGATGATTTTTTTTTTCAAAAGCAGATTAAAACCGTTTTCTATTTCGTTTAGTAATTTGATCATTCTAAGATACAGTATTGTTTATTATCACGTAATTGTATTTCTGATCTTACTTTATCGAATTAAAATCCAAACATTATCAAATTATATGAACTTTTCGTATAGATTTTTAATATATTTTCTTATCTGTACACATTGCAATCTGACTGATCAAGGTAGAACAATCCAGGATTAGGTACCCATAAAATCTACGTTATAAGTCACTACACATTACTGTGCTTGTCCCGAATAAAGTGGTGCTCTGCGTTTGCGCTTATTGACATTTAATTTGCACCAAAAAAATCTTCTTTTGCGCCACAAACCATTTTTTAATTAATCAGATATGATATTTCATTGGTGCCAATAATACAAGCAAATATTATAAATAATAGCAATACATTTTTACTTATCAGTACTTATCAGTCTATTATATTATCAACTCTTCCATTTTCCAGTATAACATGTTTACCCTCATCACCACGCGGAGGTTGAAGTGAAATTTCGAGTAAGATAAGTTCATAAACTTTTAATAATATGATTAAAACACAATATCTGCAGCTTTTGTTTGCGTTATAAAACTATGTGTGTCCCTATTTATGTCACAGTGATTCTTTTTTACATCTATGTAAGACTGGATAAATAAACTTGATAATTGTATGTAGATTGAATTATGCAAATAGGTACATAATTTTAACATTTAAAGTACAAGGTAGATGATGAACATCCTTAAAATCGTTTGAAGTCCGGAAAAACCGTGTAAAATAACATTAAAATATAGATTAATTTAAAGTTGGTAGATGTAGATGTGGTTTAAATTAAAATTACTTTTCTGATCCTGTTATAAAAATGTTCTGTTTCATGTATCCTGAACTAAATAAAGCGGTTATTTACCTGTTCAGTTATAGCACATAATTGACAAAGTAAATACCCAGGAAAAATCAGCTTCATTTAATTATTTTTTTAAATGATAAATCAAAAGGATAAGAAAACACGCAAATCCTATCCCACAAACAGATGGGGAAAAAAGAGACGGAAGATAAAAAAGGGCCACTAAAAATCAATAAGTCAAAAAGAAACTGACAACACCATGGCAAAAATACGAACAAAAATGAGCTGTCAAATATACAGTAAACAGGTTTTTTATAGGTTATCATGATTGTTGAATTTGAGAGGGAAGATAGTACGAATGAAATTATTGTATGGTCATTTCATGCTTGAATGACCTGCAACGTTCTGTGCCTATTTTCCAATCAATCAAGGATCTGGTTCATTTGTCCTGAAAGGTAGAAGTAAAACTAGTAAATATCAAACTTGACCTACATTATGTCATCAGTAACAACATATTAAAATTTGGAAAGCATTGGTTGAATGGTTCATAAGTTATTCATGAAAATGAACTAAAGAATCATTTTTACATCGGATGCGACCTTGAGAGGTCATACCGGTGTTATGTTGCCGCAGAAATTTCCTTGCCGTTTGACTGATAACCGAACGTATTTCGTATAATTACGCGGATATTATCGAGTGCAAAATAACATTCCTTATCGCTTGTTATATATTAATTTCATCAATAAATATTCATGAAAATAATTTTTAAGAACATAGATAAATGTATGAAAATGTTTTGTCGTGAGAAATATATAATATATAATATCAATAACAAATCATGGATACCGAAAATTTGTGTTAACGCATGCGGAAGAATATTTCGAGAACGTTTTGCAACAAAAGCGTGAAAATATGAATGGCTACTCAAATCCATACAAATAAAACTGAATTATTACAGAAGAGTGTCCACCATGCACTTGCACTGCACTATCATTAGAATAGTAAAATAGAATGATATATAAATGGATGAAAATTTGCCTGCAGAGTTATTAAGATGATCTGCTATATATATAACTGGTATACAAATATTATTATAACATATAACAACAAACCAGAGTATACTGATAACAAATGATTATATCACTACAATATAATAATCATTACGGTGAGGTTGAATTCCCTGTCATTTATTCATCATCCACACAGGAACTTGTCTCAGAAAAAAATATATCTATGTACCTTAACCTAACTTTCAGGTATAGAGATGTGATTTTTTTTTTCTGAGACAAGTGCTTGTGACAATCCACCAGAACTTGCGGTCATCCGATGTTCAGTACTTCAGTACTTTGATATAATCTACCAAGGACCATAACACCTGAAAGGCAAAAGTGATTATCGTCAATATCGAACTTGACCTCAAATTGTCATCGGTAACAACATATTAATATTTAATAAGCATTTGTTGAACTCTCCAAAAGTTATAGCACGGAATCCTTCGGAACACCCGGATAAAAACGACGAAAAGACATACACCATTCGTCAAAACACTTCTTTAGAAACACGATTACAAATAAAAAAAACTAGGGATGATCTCATAAGTCGATTCAATCCACACGTGGAATCCGTCGTCATATTGCTCATATTTAGTTCAAAGTCGCTGATAAGTCTTTTACGGTGTGCCCTAGAGGCCCGGCTTATTACCGATCTGCAATTAACATTTTACCTTTTTACAAGCCTTTCACGAGTATTGCTAGAGAATAATACACACGTCGTATAAACCTAGTCATAGCGTGGATAGTAAAAGGTCAACCTATATATTGTCTTTACAGTTTAAGTTATATACTTTAGTTTGTTCACCTTATCAGTCTGAAAAAGCATATATTAAAAAAAAATAATAATAATTTTTTGTGCTGTCTACAAAAATAAATCGAAATATATACGGTAAATATGGAAAATTTAGCTTATGAATGTAAACAGTTGCATGTCTGTTCGTTTAATTTTCTTATTATCGGATGGTAATTAGATATCAAAATTAGTCATCGACGCGCTTACGATTACGTTAAAGTATGATTAAAGACCATGTATTTTAAATCCCGGCATGCAATACCAGGAGAAAACGTCACGACCTACAGGAAGTAGTCAATATTTTTTTTTTATTAATTATCGATTTTCTTCTTTATTACTGCACACATAGCGATAAAACTGTGTGAATATGTATTTTATGTCATAATGAACATATTTAAACTATAAGTAAATAGTCGCGAATTTTCCCTTTTATAAGATGACTCTATAGACAGTGCATAACTTGCCATAAACCAGTCTACTGATAATGGTTTAAAGAAGATAGCTTAGGCAGCTTGCATTTGTGAATTTTAACAGAATTCCTCCAGAATAAAAAAAAGTTAAAAACACAATTTGTAATATGAAGGGTACTTGAAAATAGAACTTTTACCACCAATTTTTATTTTCTATGATCTAACCATGCTTATTTGATATTCAGCCTGTAAAAACCTCAGTTGGGAAACAAAGAATTATAACGTTTTTTTGTTGTGACAAGATCGGTATACTTTTTAAAGTCATTGCGGTTGCGGTTATACTCATGTTTCCGTCAAGAAAATATCATAACCAGGAATAAAATAAATGAACATTTTAAACATTACGTTTTTGAAACTGAAACTCGATCGACACATCATTATCAAAATTGAGAATGGAAATGGGGAATGTGTCAACAACCCGACCAAAGAGCAGAAAACAGCCGAAGGCTATTGTCTATATATCAGATCACCAAAAGTTGAACTCATAACTTCTTTCGTTAAATTATTGACGTCTACAGGAGGTTGCTCATGGTACAATGGTGAACACCAAGTAATAGTATTTTCAGAACAATTTTATTCGTTAAGAAGGAAAAGAGCGAGCAAAAGCAACCTATCATACATTTCTACTTCAAATAGTAATAAATCAAAAGAGTTATTAAAATTTGTCTTTAGGCATCATTTGTTGTATGCCAGGGGTAAAATACACAATAAAGAGCCATATTATACGTATATAACCAAACAAACAATGTTAGATTATATCCTATGTAATTAAAGTATATATAGAAAACTAAGGTACTATGAAATCCTTGATGAAGGGTCGATAAGTAGCATGTCCGATCATTTGCCAGTGGTGATTGACCTTGTAACGGACTCCAACCCGCATCGTGTAATGAACTCCAGCGACAAATTACCTGCTTGGCATAAGGTATCTGGTGCAGATCAATGAATACCAAAAGCTGCTGAACGACCCCGTCGAAATGTTAATTGATAAAATGAATTCTTATTCTTTTGCTGATATTGGCACTATCCATGACGAATTCGTACACATATTGCATACTGCTGCGGACATCGCAATTCCGAAATGCGGATTCAATCCACATACCAAACCTTATTGGAACGCAGATGTAAAGAGAGCACATGACAATGAAAGATCAATGCGTAAATGTTGGGTTCTAGAAGGCCAGCCCCGAGGATTGCATTTTGACTCTTATCGAATGTACAAAAGAGTCAAGTCCGAATTTAGACATGTACACAAGCGGCTTATGAGCAGTATATACAGAAGTGTTATGATGATCTCACTGAAACCGCAGAATGTGATGTACGTTTGTAAATGGAAACAAATAAAACGTTTTAAAGGTTGATCGTCCAAAGTTTACCCCGAGATTGTGTATGAAGATAAAGTGTGTAGTACTCCGGAGTCTGTAGCAAACTGGTTCGCTGAGTATTTTTATGATCTGTACTAACCAATATTAAGGACAATGATAATTTTGACTATGAATTTAAATGTTCTATTGAGCGCGTATACAATGACATTATTAAAACCTGTGGTGTTGAAGGTGAATACTTACCTGTTGGTTTGATAACTGAACAAGAAGTTTCCAAATTGATAGGACAGTTAAAATATAGAAAAGCCACCGGACACGACAGAGTGCAAAATGAGCATTTGCGTCACGGAGGTAGCTCTGTTGTGAAGTGTGTAACCGCCTTATACAATCTCATCGTCAAATTCGGACGAATACCAAAGAACTGGAAAGGCCTCCTTGTTCCTATCTTCAAAGGTGGAACTAAGTGCAAAACTTCACCGATAATTACAGACAAGTTAGTTTACTCCTGTGCTTTGAAATTATTTGTATTATTGAAGCTCGGTTAATTTATTTTATGTTGTATGAGAAAAACATGGCGAATCTCATACAGCAAGTATTTCAAAAGTACCTTAGTTGCTTAACTGCATCATTTAACTACATGAGACGATTTATCATAACCTTGAATTATTCAGTGAAGTATTTGTCTCCTTCTTACATTGTCAAAAAGCTTTAGACACTGTCTGGTAAATTGGTCTTATGTAAAAATTGTATAAAATAGGGGTAACAGGTAAAATTTGGTCAGTTATTAATGACTGTCATATTGATACTATGGGTTCAATAATAGTAACCCAGTGTCAGTCTGAGTTCTTTCCTGTATAACAAGGGGTTAGACAAGGAGGGCTTTTGTCTGGTTTATTATATTTAGTTTTTATAAACGGAATGTTGCTTAAACTTGAATGTAATAAGAAAATTGGTGTTTATCACATAGCTAGTTGCTCTCCTGTTCTCACTGACGACATGATATGTATTGGCACAACTGCATTAGGTCTGCAGGCAATGTTAGATGTATGTGCTGACTATGCATATAGATGGAGGTTTTGATTTAATGCGAAGAAGTCATGTGTTATGCAATTTTCCCTGAACCGACGATAAGTTCAGGTACTATGCGACTGTCATATTGCGAACAGTGTTCTTCCTGTTGCTGAAGATTATACTCACCTGGGTATTGAGGTGAATTCTAAATTCAGATCGGCAGAAAGGACCTCAAATGCATGTAGAAAAGGCAAGAACTCTTATTTTGCCCTTAATGGTGTTTGCTATAAGTCAACACATCCATGTGTTCTACTTAACCTGTTTAAATCTATTGTGTTACCTACTGTTATGTATGGTTGTGAAATGTTGACTAATTAAAGTCAAACGACATTACTGCGTTGAATTGTTTTCAGCACTTTATAGTTAAGCGTATTTTGGACCTGAAAATATCTACGAGATCAGATATGTGCCAAAGTATACTTGGGCTACATCCTATTACTTCAGCTATAGAGATTAAGAAGTTGTATTTCTTGCAACCACTTTGTAGTCTTCATGAAAAGTTCTTAACGAAGAAAATGTTTCTTGTGCGTCTGTATTCTTATTTTATTGACAATGAACGTAACCATCATGGGTTCATTCCAGAAATTATGGATATTTTGTATCTATATAGCCTCCATGCGTATATGCTAGACTTTTTGCGAGAGGGAGTTTTTCCAACTAAACAATCTTGGAAAGTTTTAATGAAAAATACAGTAGACAAAGAACACACTGATGAATGGACTCGTCGTTTACATAATGACAATAACTTTTCTCGATTTAGAAATATTCACCTATCGGTTAGGATTCCAGAATTCTGGAAAAGTTCGAGATCATCCAGAGAAATCTTAAACGCCTATTTTATTACCAAATTGTTTACTGACATTCCGAATAACACTGGAGGCACGTGCGAGCTGTGTAACAGGCAGTTTTTAGACGTATATGTACATGCATGTTGTAGCTGTATCGGAATTCAGTCATTCAGAGATGTGGTGGGAGTTCATAATTGAAAAATTTCCATAACAGTTATTTGTAGAACTTTATTCATACGACAATGAACAGTTATATTGCATTCTTTTGGGCAAGCACGTAACAGCAGTCAATATCGACACCGACAGTTTTTTAAAACTTTGCCACGCACACGTTGCACACTGGGTTGCAGATTAACGAGAACGACGATACGTTTACGTGCCAGTGCATGAACCATCGTTAGTGAGAGCAATTTTCTTGAAATGTTCTTTTGGTAATATACAATTACATAACAATGGTTATTGTACATATTGTAATATTATATTGTGTTATCATGTTTTGCAAACTTTGGCAACTTAACCTGTTTACATATAGTTGTTCATTGAATCTCTTGACAGAGAAAGTACAGAAATGAATGAATGAATGATATCTAGATTAACATCAGGTGCTCCAAGTGCTTCCTGCCTCTTCCTGTTGCATTACTTGATGTGAGCAACTACTTACCGAAATATAACTTTTAGTTACTCCAGACATTCTGTTTTCCTGCCTCTTATGATATATAAAAAATACATAATGAATATACACATGAAAGTGATTTAAAAAATTAAAAGTAAATCAACTTAACATAAAATGATAACCTATATTTTTATAGTAAAGTTAAAAATAATTTATGAAATTGAGCCTCATTTACTTAAAAATATTTTGAGATTGAAACCAGGAAATGTTTTACTAAATTAGGGGTAAGCGACCGTATCATGAAAATTAAAAAGGGCAGGTGCATACATATAAAATGGGAAGAACGTTTATGTCAACATTATTGTTTAAAATAAATTAGATGAAAGCGAACATTCTTTTTTTAATGTACGAAAAAAAGTGAAAATTTGAGACCCGAATTTTTACAGAAAATTAATTAAAAATTCTTATAAAAATATAGATGATTATGAATAACTTTAATTTAATAAATTGTTTTTATGTCTTTCATGTTCGTCGGTTATGCAGTATCCTGCTCCATACATTCAAATGTCATGGTCACTGAAGAGAGTGTCTTCGACAACTACATGATGGTACATATATAATTTCTTGATAAATTTTTCGAATTTTTCGAAACAAATTTATTTCAAAAGATATTGCTACTAGTATTTTCATATCTGTATGTTGTTGTCTTGTCATACAACTGGTTGTCGGTAATTGTACATGTAATAACGCCTTGGTCTAAACAAAATTACCAGAACCGATTTTTATTCTTCAGCTGTTACACACACAAGGACATAATTATTGAAACATTTTTTTTTTTTAATTCTCGCTAAAAATACTAGCATTCTCAGCAAGCGTTACATTTTGACATGGAATTTACAAATTAGTTGTCAAATTTTACGTTCAGTTTTGTGCCAACTGTGCCAGAATTTCTGTTTTGTGTCTAATGTCTCTTCAGTGGTACTCGAGGTAGAAATAAACATTATTAACAAAAAAATGAAACAAAATTTAAGAACTGAAACAACCGACATGGACCATTTTTTTGTTTGTGTATTTTTTTTTTTTTGCAAATTTAAAGTGCAACACTTTTTTATTTTTAAAAAACTTCATGCCTCTTCCGTCATTTCGACGAATTTTATGCATTCAAGATAGCGTCTCCAAAATTTCCGCTTCACCTTTATCATAAAGAACCCTTGAATTCATAACTTCATTGTTACGCAAGGGTACTTGGGTTATCTACAATGATATTTTCGTTGCAAGCGAAAAATTATCCTGCAAATGGCTAAAATACCTTTTATATTACAATTTTTCGGCAGTTTAGCGTATAAATAATGTGTAACGTAAACAGAAGGCTCAAATATGAAATTTTGTGAGTGCTTATCCTGTAGGCATATGGACTATATAGATTTTGTCCCCTTACTTTGATTTTTACAACATGTGGTCTATTCAGGCAAAGGGGTATTTTAATGTGTATGTAAAACTGGTTCAGCCCCACTGCAGTTACTTTGTGCCTGAAACAAACCAGGTTATATGGACCCATGTATCGTTCTGTGTCATTGTTTATTCGTCTTTTTTATTGGAGAAGTCTGTTGTTGGTGGTTGGTGTAATCTGGTGGATTGTCTTATATTTTGGGTCATTCTAACGACCCTTTTAGGTATTACACTGATGGAGAAAGCATGTTGTCATATACTGTAAATTCAGAAATTATTGCGTGCATTTATCATTGGAATTTTGTTATTCTAGACCAAAATGCAATTATTATTTTTGCGATACTGATGAAAAATTCCGCTTCATTCATATAAAAAAAAAAAAAATCAAAATACGAGTTCACTCTTTCACATTTTTCGCAATAATAAAACATCGCAATAATTTCCGAATTTACAGTATCCATTTAAAGTGGAAAGGCAGCTATCAGATAATTTCTACGCAAGCAAGCAATGTTAGAAACAGAGCAGTGTTATACTTTCACAGATTTTTTAACAGGCCAACCTTTTTGAAAATGATATTCTCATTTCCGTAAAAAAAAACTCTCGACAGACAGTCCCTCCCTTTATGGAAAGGTTAGTGTAAAACTTGCTGGATACTCGGCACCTCCTCTAACTCAGTAATATTTAGAGGAAATTAGATACATTTCTTGTCTGAAACTACCAGACAATTTTTAATAAGGATTCGTTATATTACATCATATTGAGGACATGTAAACATTCTTCGTATCTACTTTTGCAGCTTCAGTATCCTGATGTTTGTCAGAATAATACTTGTAATCAGCAACCCTGAAACTATCAAGGAAATGAAAGCCCTGATTTATCGTAGAAACAGATAGATGTTTATCAAGGTGTAGCCGTCATTTCGCTATAAAAAATGAAAGCTTAAAATCTTAAAAACACGGGTCATCTCTTTTGTCATATTTACCAACTGTGATTATTTAACTGGAGGATCTAATGTGAGATTTGAATATAAGTCCATCGAGTTGTCAATAAAAATCAGTCATCTTAACGATGTCAAGTTCAAAGAATGTTTGTCAGAATAAAAGTATACACCATGTTTTACAAAGTATAACGTGTCTCCGAAACAAGATATTTCTATCTACATTGGTTATTATCTTTCTATGAAACAGTGTTGGACTAATTCTTTCAATATGTCTTCAAGTTTAGAGTGAGGAACATTTGTTTAAAAGTGCAAAAGTCCAATCGACCTTAAGTTATTATATGGAGTTCAAGAGATCTTTGGATGTGCCACTATCAACAGCCGTTTCACACCACCCCTAGATTACGTAGTGTCGAAGTAAATTTGAAGCCTATGTTTAATTACTGATATATATGATAGATATAGAATAATTCATGGCAAAATCCGTATCGCATGCTGTATCACCACGAGAAACCAATATCAGTCCCGAGGGCTGATATTGGTCGAGTGGTGATACAGCATGCGATACGGATTTTGCCATGTATTGATCTGTTTATCATATATTTTAACAAAATCAGATTATTGATATATTAGGGGACAATCATTTGATTCTGAGTTGGGGGCCTGGCAGATTTTAGAAATAAATCTTCTGTCCCCCATTTAGATGAAAATAAATAATCTTGCCTTATCACACATGAAAATAAATATTTTGGCCCCAAATACATTTTTTGTAATCATTTACAAAGGTATCCAATATTAACAGAAAATCCGGAACGAAGTATTATCAGTTGTTGTTTTACGCAGTGAACGGCCCCCTCCTTTTCACCTTAATAAATCTAATTTTGTTTATGAAATCTAAAAAAAAAAAAAATAAGAAAAATTTCATTTTGACTGCTCTATTTGTTTGAAGTGATCTGTATCACAAAAGATAAATTACTTTCCGAGAGAAAAGTTGATGCTGAGGGGTGACGAAGAGGGGCAGATTTGGAGTCAATTTGGGGATGATCAGAAAATAAATATTCTGACTCAGGCGGAGTGAACATTCAATAATCTGGCCGCCTTTAAGTTTGAAATAAATATTCTGACCTCATCAAATTTGCTGACTCCCCCTCCTAGCCCCCTCAAAACTAGATGATCGTCCGCTTACAGACTGCTGCTTATCCCTCTTGTCGGCGCTTATTCAATGTGGTTACATTTCGTATCATGTCAGGAAATACGGCAACTGGACGTCATATGTCCAACTTAGCCTTCATTCGAAGTATGACGTCACGCCTTGATGACATAACATTGGAGACTTATTGAAGCCACGGAAAAAGATTGAACTATATAATCTATGGTCTTTTATTTGAAAGAGATGCGATAATGAATAAGTAATTGCATAAATCAAATATATGGACACATGTGTCCTTCCGGCAGCTTGAAGAGGGTCAACATCATTGTCAATCTCCGGCGCAGAGTTCAATCCGTTCCGTACATGCTCCACAATACTACACTTAATATGATTTATTATCCTTAAGGTGGCACGGTAGCATTTGCATTCCGGAATTTAGGTTACTTAAGTCAATGTATCTGAACAGTGTGATCGGACAAAAATACAGTATCAACTGAACATACTTTCCCATACTGAGGGATGAATCAGGTGTAGAAAAATATGAAATTATTTTACATACAGGTGAAAATGAATTTTTGAGAATTTTTTTTAATTTTGTATTCACTGCATGATAAAAGACCTAAAAGCACTAGTGGCCTTAGGTTTTTACAGATAGCAAAAAAAGTAAACGGTCATGATACATATTCAAAGTCATTTCTTAATATTATAATGAAAGTACTTCAGTTAACTGTGTATGTAGAATTTTGGGCAGTGTTAGAAAGTGGTGAAAATTCCAAAAAGGCTATCATTATCCCTATGGGCCAGGAAATACTACCGTGCCACCTTAAACAACATCATATATAATTCATAACAATTAAACAGTTTCAAAGTAATAGAATTAGAATGTCACGTTACAGGTAATACTGCAACAGTTTCAAACTTTAACAATACTTTTCAAATCACTGATATATGTCAAATATTTTAACGAAACTTTAAGTACTAACTTCTTTTTTGTTATCAAAATTAAAATCCACTTTTTATAGGTAAATTATTTTCTTTGAATATAATGTAAATAAAGTCATTGTACACCTTTTCATTATAATACATTCCATTCGGTTCAAGTCACGTGGTTTCACAAATAACTTCCTCATATGTGACGTATATCAAAAAGTTGACAAAAGTGCAGATATAAGTTTGTAAATGTATTTTCTGCACAAGAGAAAATTACAAATGACAAGTTACCGAATTTTCCTGTTTCTACTATCTCTTCCACTGGCAGGTAAGGCTTTTAATGGCAATATTATTTTTACAGTTTCTTTTTTAACTATAAGAAGTCTGTATATCTGATTGTATAGATATTTGTATGTACATATTCAAAATTATCATACTTATATTTAGCAAAATGTTCAACCTGTTTTTTTTTTTTTCATTTTATATTTCTGAAAGTTAGTTTTAGCAAATAAATTTGAATTAATACATGTCCGCTTTTTTAAAGAAAACTGACAGCATCTGTATTTCCTTTGTAAGCCGCTTTTACTGCTATTACTTCATTATTAAAAAAACTAGAGTACAGTATGTTATATAGATATATATGAATAATCAGAAAGCATAAAACGTATCAGATTTCTGAAATTGACTCTTGAGAATTTACAACATTTGACCCTTTAAACTAGCGCCTTCAGAATACACGACATTAGATATATTAAGTGTATATATAAAGTATTGACGTAAGCTTTCCAATTTCAAAGTCCCGACTTCATCAAGATTACATTTTTTTCCTGTTTTTGGCTACTTGAAAATAACTTCCTCGTCTTTATACTTATCCTAAACAGTAACTTCTAATACTTAAAAAAAGAAATGTTATGTTTGATATTCGTTAAACGTCCTTGCGAACTTAACGAGATCTTATTAGATAGTAAGTCTTTTAAATCTTTCAGTCATTTTGGATTACCGAATACAATCTTAGTTAAGACTACATAATAAACAACAAGTGTTTCAATTTAAATAATCTTAGTTAAGACTGCATAATAAACAATACGTGTTTAGATTTAAACATATAACCACAATATAAATAAGGTGAACGCCCATTGCAGTGCAGTTTCTTTACTATTGATTGATTGATTGTTGGTGTATAACGCCACTTTCAACACTTTTGGCTTTTTATTGGCGGAGGATATAGGAGTGCACTGAGAGAAACCATCGGCCTAACAGGATAATTGGCAATCCTATAGTCAACAAAGAGTGGAGTAAACAATCTACCACAAACAGGGTTAGCCTCAGTGCTACCACCGGGGTTCCTTGAATAATTGAAGAAAACATCTAATTTCGTTATTTTCTAATGCAAATCTTATATTTAAAACGATAAAGTCAGTATTCACTCCTTTAGAAAATATACTTCGAAAAGGCATTATAGCTTGATAAATATATTGACCGTTAACAGACCAGAGAGAGTTTCTGTGGTTGGCGCGCCACTTTCTCCATAGTTTTTAATCACGTAAGAAATTGACGAACATTATGCTGGAAACTAAAGTTTATAAACCTCTAGAGCCCACCCTTCGAATTCAACCATTCCTTGTTACAATATTAGTAAATTATAGTTAAAATGCTACATTGATTTATGAAATATGAATATAATATTTTTTATCATGATAAAATATATACCGTCCAAATGAAGAAATATGCATAATATATATATATATATAATATTCGTTTATTCTATAAATTTCAATCTGCAGCACTGATAGTAGGGATGTTTTCCTTTAAATGATATTACGTTATCATTTATTTTGATTGAAAAATATCTGATAACAACAGTCCAAATATTGACATTGTTATGCTTACTTCCCTGTAATATCTTAGATAGCCTAATATTATACACTTTGCGATTAAGTGTTTGGTATATACAATGTTTATTTTCTTTAAAACATTTTTCTTTAAGACGTTAATCATTGGCTTACCTGTGAAAAAGCTTTTAACTTTCATTTTACATAGATGATGTGTAAATTTTTATGACTGTTTTAATGAAATAAGACATGTACTTGACGTTCTCCTCAATCGAAGTAATATAGATACATACCTTCAAAATTTCTGTATGAACACTGAGATGAATCTAGAAATTGATATATATATATATATATATTTTTGTTAGAGCTGTTTAGAGACAAATTATCATTCTATAAGTCCAAATATCAGAACACGTTATTATATGGAAAATATTATAAAAATGTGAACACTTAATTGATATTTCGGTAACTTGTGACTTTCCAATAAGTTATTTTCTCAGTGACCTTTTAATTCATTCACGATTACTTTTACTGAAAGTCAAAGTTCATTTGTTATTTTTAGGATACATATAAAAAAAAATAAGGAGATGTGGTATGATTGGTATAATTGACAATGAGACAATTACACCTGATACCATAAGGCGTTAATGTATGACTTTCTTAATATTCTATAGTGCATGATAGATAAATGATTAATTGATAATTGTTTGGGTAACGCATAGTGTCAAATATAGGGTCTGCAGAGTGGGTCTCTGTCCGGATGAAGGGCTAGGAATTATATAAGACTGCCACCAGAAACGACAAGGTATATTGGATAGGGACAGAAATACAGTTACAGGGGAGATAATGATGTTGCTAACGTAAAATGTTATTTTTCACGACGTCAAACTTTGACATATCGGGAAAAGATGCATTTTCGACTGATTTTTATCATTCAGACTGATCTAACTTCAAAACGAGTTCCTGGACCCCTCCTTTTTAAAATGACATTTGGCTTGATTATGTATGAAGATTATTTGTGCCAATATTTAAGAACAAATCACCGATGAAATTTTTTTAAATTAGATTAATATACAGCAAAAAATGCCGTTCTTTGACTAAAATCATTAAAGTGTGATAAAATGAACAATTTCCCAAAAATGTTACACAAATTCAAAGCACACTTATGTAGAGAAAATATTCCAGATGCTTATACAAAAATCCGCTTGCGTTTATCTTTTGAAACAAAAAAGTTAAGTATGTCTTTCCAAAGGATAGAAATGTCCAAGAAACCGAAATTTCCAGTAAAGGTCTAAAATTTCGATCCTATTTATCTCTAAAAGTACAACAGGAAGATATATTTTTATTACATATTTGAATTGACTAGGTGAAAAATAGCTTGTATGCAAACTTGCGTCAAAAATTCACCGTGGGATCAAAACTGTTTCGTATGCCCTTAACGTCCTAATTATAACAAGGCGTGGTTGCGTTTGTATGGGTTGTATTGCCGAATGGGAGAACCCCTGGTGACACTTGCGATTGTAAGGATTAATCAAGGACCATAGACTAGATAATACTTTTACGCGAAAACTAATAAAGAACAGGAAGAGTTTCAGCTTTGACATATAACATGAGGAAACAAAAGAATAAAGCTTTCCTCCTCAATTTGTAGACATTGTTGTACTTGGAAAGCGTTTTTGATACCATACGAAAGCGGAAGTAAATGCATACAGACAACAGTCTTCTTTCCGTAACATATTTTACTTATGACAAAAGATAAAGAAATGCAATCTTTTAAAAACCCATTGCACACTAAAAAACTATTACGAAGTCGTTTTATCGAAACTAGTATTATATGTTGTAAAAATTAGCATAACTTTTATAACCAAACAAAATGGTAAAAACGAATTTCTTTTAATTTCTTATATAATATACATCTGTTGTGAAGCTTTTGAAATGGTGTGCTAATAATAGTATGAACATCGAAACTGCCTTCACGTCGTAAGTTCACTGGTTTCATATCAAATATTTCCTCTTTTTGCAGTTGTAGTCCAAAATTGACCCACTCTGCATCACATACTTTATTGTTCTGTTGTTTAAAAGAGTTAGTTCATGAAGGGCTAAATTTGCCATAATACTTTAATATTGTTTTCATTCTAGCCAAAGTACTGCAAATGTTAGTTGTGGTATTATTATTAATACTAAGTTCTTTTTTTGTACATCTTATTACAAATTACAAGGTTATGGCCCCGCATAATGGCATTTAGTGTGTTGTAACGTCAATTTTGGTACTATTCACAACCCCCGATCCTGAAAATTGTTATTTTTATGGACTCAACATAAACGTTTGCATCCTTGTTGAATACAGAACATTTTGGATCGTATTGGTTGGAAATATTTTCCTGAAGCTTTTGGGTCCGAAAATAGACGTTTTGACAAAATCACAAAAAAATGTGATGACTCTGGAGCCTCTTTACACCTTTTTGAAGAGATTTGTTTTACTCAGCATTATAGCTTTTGAAAAAGACCCATTCAAGTGAAAAATTGTGATCTTTTTGATAATTTGTGATAAAGTTGAAATTCAAGGTCATGTTTCTGCAAAAGTGAATCCTGTCCTTTGTTTTCGTATTAAATACGCCTGAAATATATGCCACTAGAATCTTAACAAACAATAATCAATTAATAAATCTTTTGTTAAAAATGTTTTATTGTAGCCTGTCAAGGTGATCCTCCTCCAGAGCATGAACTTCCACCATTTGATGGTTGGTTTAATAATTTAGTCCATCCTGACTGGGGAGGAATTGGTAAGTAGATACATCATGCACGAAAAAAGCCAGCTTGCGACTCTCTACCCTGACAAACTGCATTACTACTTGGAAATTATCTTAACTGAAACAGACATAGTAAAATGCCGAAACGTATAAGTTTATATATAGTACATATATCACAGTGTAGATACTATTCTGTACGCTATCCAGAAGTCGCGATTTTCGAAGCGATGATTTCCAACTGGCTAACAGGACGGTTTTGCCTACGGTGACTTTTCTCATCATTTGTTTACTCCTATATCTATAAAGTGCTTTGAACATCTTCAAGGTATGTATAGCATCATAAATATGAGTAACTGTAACAAAAACATGCATTAGAATATAAAATATACGTGTGCATCACACCAACTTGATAGAAAAAAGTTAAATCGATGGACAATTTTGCTCTCGTAGTACAAAGCAAATAATCTTTTATTGCAAATATTTGCATCAGTTTACAGTTAAATATATACTGTTTCAATATTCTTTTCGTATTTAAGTAGAATATTCGTATTTCCCATAAAAAAATATGTTTTCCTTGAGGATCCCAAAATAAATTACTGTACGATCAGTCTAGAACTGACTGTATTCTAGAAGCGATTTCAGATTTTTTTACTGTATGACCAGTCGTGATTTTGAAAAAAAACAACGGCAATTTGAAGGTATATACGTGTCTATGTGATATTATGAACTGTCCAGGGAACTATAACGTGTAATTTCTTTCATCAGACAATACCAATATATTTCTGATGATTTTTGTAGACGGCAAAATAATTGTATTTTTGTTTCGTCAGTCTTATTTAAAATCAAATGCCTAAAAAGCAATACATGATTCGCTTGTGGACTTTGTAATAGTGCATCATTTCAAATATTTCAAATTATTTATAATTCAAAAATACATGTCTCTCATCTAGAGGTTTGTCTCTCGTTTTGTATTTTGCTATGAGTTCTATCACTGTTTCACTGCGTTGTCGTTTTGAATATTTGAGTTTTTTGGCCTCAGCATCATTTGTATTCAATGTCGCAATTTATATTTGATCATTTATACTTTTTTATTGTGTCATCGTTCATTTTTGTTCGTTTGTTGTTTGCTTTAAGTTTGGCATTTTGTCGGTCTGACGAGTAAAGCTTATTTAAAAGGGATTTAAACGTTTGTTTTTTTCATATTTCAATTGTCCAGGGTTAAAAAAGGGTTGTTGGTGTGTGTCGGTGTTTGTGTTGGTGTGTGTGTGTGTGTGTTTGTGGGATCTAACAAATACGTATAACCTCGCTGCATATAATTTATGGTCGTTGGTTTGTCTCACGTGAATTATTTTATTTAGGGGCCATTTGAGGCAAACTTTGTGGTGTGAGTCAAGGCTCCACGTTGAAGGCCGTACAGTGACCTATAATTGCTTATATTTACGACATATGGTCGTGGAGGGAAAGTTGTATCATTGGCAATCATATTTGTTGTATCATTGGCAATCATATTTCATCTTCTTTTTGAGGTAATATATGTAAATTTAAGTATTTACAACTTAATACAACATGCAGTGATTTGTTTAAAAACTTGAGGTATTGAGGAAAGAATTAACGAAATTATACCCCGCCACTTCTAAAGTCCATGTTTTGGAAAAAATAAACCCCAAAAAACTTAAATATAGGTGCTCAGTGGCATCATTTAATAAAGAATCTGAGAAAGTTTTATTAATATACGGTAAGTTTAGGAAAGTTGCGTATAGTAAATGGGTACCACCCAATAAGGTAGTGGAAAAGTCCTTATCACGGAAAGAGAAAACAGTGATTTTTCGAAAAATCAAAATAAGAGGTGCACAATTGAATTAAATGATGAAGAATCTGAAAAAGATTCATTAAGTTATGACAAGTGTCTGAAGGAAGTTGTGGATATAAGATAGGTACGCCCAATATAAGTCTATGGCAAAGTCCGTATTTTAGATATAGAAACATCAAAATATTTTTACCAAAAATTCGAAATAGAAGGTCCATAATGCATTAATTGATTAAAAATGGAGCAATTTCAGAAAACTTTAATAATTGGTTTAGGAGGTGTTGGAAATACCTGATGGGTGCCCCCATATAATGCAATGTTAAAGTCCGTATCTTATATAAAGAAACCCCATAAAAGATTTTTACTAAAATTCGAAATAGACGGTGCACAATACGGTCATTATCATTTATGATAAGGAATCCGAGAAAGATTAATTAATAGTTATATCAGTGACGGATCCAAAAAAAGGGGATCCGGCGGTTTGAAACCCTTTTTTAACTATCAATGCATTTGTATGGGAACATATATTTGGAATCCCCTTTTCTCCTGGATTGGACCCCTCTCCATTTAAAAATGACTGGAACCCCCAATGTATATGAAGTGGTTTATGAGGAGATACGCTTACAAAACCGGCGAAACATATTGTACCGGTCCAACGGACGAACGGAAAGACGGACTTCATTATCACTATAAACCCCCGCTTTACAAAGTGGTGTACAATTGAGTGTCAAAGAGACAGCTCTACATCCAAAACAAAGTGAAGGAACTGTGATCAATTATAGGCTACAGTACGGCCTCGAATGTGTGTAAATACATGCATTTTTATATAACAATTAAATTTGTGTGTTTGTACAATTTTAAGTATAACGGAGGACATTTCTGAAACTTATATATACAACAAACCTTCCTCTTATTTTAGCAACATTTAAACATCCTTATACTTAATGTAGTAAGTCGAGTACACCCTATCAAGCTAAAACATGTTTCATTAGTTTTCAGGATGTGAATTTATTGAAATATATTTGTGTTATTTAAAAAAATGCCACCTTCTAATGTATCATAAATAACTTTGAATTCACCACTAGAATACAGTGAAATAAAGACTGATCATACATTTTCAAAATATACAAGCGAGACTGATCGTACAGTGATAAATTCAAACAAGTGTAATTTTCTTATTTCTGGCTTCAAAGATCTGGTTGAAACTTTTACCACCACTTGAAATATACTTCATTTAGGTAATTAAGTCTGGTTTTTACGTTAATTTGTACACTAAGAGGGTAAAAAGATTGTTTTTAGGTTCACCGACTGATTTTCCTTAGTGATGCACTTGAAAATCTCTTGATTAAGGCAAAGATACGAATAATGAATGTGCTGAATTTAATTCTAAACCATTTGAGAATATCGATGTCAGCTGAATTAATCATTAACCAATGTACAGATGATCAACTTACCGTTTAATTCAGTATATCCATCAAATTTAAAATGTGATCCAAAAAGTTCTCGCTTCGAAAATCGCGATAGCGTACAGAATAGTATCTACACTGTGTATATAAAAGCTTTATGTTAAGAAATCAACATAAACATTTAAAAGTTTGCTGTAATAAAATAAATCCGTGACCACGCCATATGTTTTTAAATAATGTTTTATTATTTACGTCCCAGATCAAAAGTAAGTTATATGCTGATGTTATGCAGAATTTTACTGCATGAAAAACCTACAAGTGGACAGATATTGTAAGTACCCTTACTAGCGGCAGTACAAAGAACTTCGCAGAAAAAAACCCTGTCTGTATTAGTTAAGAAATAAAAGTAAAACGTACAGAAATTATTGTGTTTCATAAAAATGAAATTGAGAATGGAAATGGGGAATGTGTCAAAGAGACAACAACCCGACCAAAGAGCAGAAAAGATTTCTAAGTCAAACATGTATGACAATATTGGAGTTGTATTAACAAAAGGGCTTTACATAAAAGATAAGACAGAACGGGGACAGCCGTGTACAAGAGTGTTGACACTTTACCTATTTGTATGGTTTTATTTTTTTTTTGGTCATATGTATAATTCAGTTGACGTAAAAAAACGTATCTAATGAGTAATGTAAAAAAACCTGACGGGATTCACATTTACGCGTACTATTATAGGGTGAAATAGACATTTGTATGTAATATCGTTACATCGTGAATTGAAGTTGATCTCTAAATATTAGTACAAAACAAGAAAAGAAAACCACTTTGATCAAACTTGTCCAAAAAGGACAAAGACTTACATGTTTAGAAAACGTAATGGCCTGAATAAAAAAGTTCGCCCTGATAAACATTTTTCAATAAGTAGCTTATCATCGTTCACGGCTAAATCATGATCTCGAGAATGGATGTATGAATGTGGTTATATTGGTATTATTGTTTTGTTTTTGTTTTTGGTTTACATGCCAACCTCAGTTCATGTGTTTAAGAAATAAAATAAAGTAAGTTTAATTTGGAATTTGAATTTGAATCAGAATTTCATAGAAAGTACAGGGGCGGATCAAGCCATTTTAAAGGGGGTCCCAACACAGGATAAAAGGGGGGTTCCAACTATATGTCCCCATTCAAATGAATGGATCGTCCAAAAAAGGGGGGTTCCAACCCCCGGAACCCCCCCTCCTGGATCCGCCACTGAAGTATAATACTATGACTAAAAAGGAAAAAGGATATAATACATGTACGTCAATGATGTAGCAACGAAATAACACATAAAAGAAGCTAAAAAACCCTTCTAATTGTAGTAAGACAAACACCAATATTAGACATCTGTAAATACAATATATTAAGTACTTTTATAACTAAATTTCCCTAAGTCTAAAAAAAGTTGTGAATATGTGACCCGCCACATTTTGTGTAACAGATCTGCCATCAACATCGAATACAATAAACGACAAAACATTATGATGTCAAAAAGAAATTAATTCACTGACTTTTTGATATATCAATATGACTGTCGATTCAGAAGCCGAACTTTTATCAATAACTCAGTCTGCATCGTTCCTCAAGCTACAAAAGACTATTTCACAACACAAAAATGTGTATACAGGAAGTTTTATTTTCTTAAGCATAACGTTGTTTCTAGAGAGTTAAGAAGTAGTTAATCTACAGGTTAATAGAAAAACAAAGGATATGGACACAGAATCAGTACATGCACAGCAAAACGCATACACACACACACAAAGCAAAGGTTTAGTGCATTAGTGCAAAAGAAGAAAGAAAACGCTTAGATCAAACTAATTTAAGACCGTTTTTAAATTTGTTTTGCGTAAAGTCAAATCTTCAAAACCCACATGCCAGACAACCCGGAAGAAAACAAACAAGAAAATAAAAACACACCGTGACAAGTTTAACATGCATACACCTTGATGACAATTTTAAACATAAATCTATTCTCGTTCAAAATTTTTATCAATGACAAACAACACGTTAACTTATATAACTAAACAGTTATAAAAAGGATATACATTTGAATAAATCTTAAATGTCCCCTTAAGAATCTTATTTTTTTTATTCAAATCGTTAAAACCCTACCATCAAACGGACACAAAACAACAATAGTATTACAATACCTAGTTAGGTAACCTTGTGTGTAGAAAAGACAGCTCATCAAAGCGCTGATGTGATATTATGCGAAATATATTAGAATGAACATTTTTTATGTTTTCACAATTTAACAGAATATTAAATATTAAGAATTATGAATACCATAAAACCATTTTAGATAAGTACATGCTGTAAATTTTCAATGAACAATTTAACTTTTATTTCGTTTTCATGTCATTTAATATATTATATAGGTATATATGGCTATTGGTCCGGGTATACTTCCTGGTTAGGTTGTATTGAGAAGGAGTAATGACCTGGAACAAAATACGTGTTTATCGTTGCATGTGACATCTAACAAGGGATTTATCACTTTAATCATAGTATTTAGCTGAGGCACATTATAGGAACAAAGTATTTTATGGACTCCAAAAATTATCAATAAACATTTAGAATATAGAAAATATTCTGCATTATATTGATATTCCTGTATACTTATATCTCCAAGTACGCTCTTCGTCTTCATCATCTTCATTATTGGTTACTTGTCACTCTCCCATCATAGCATTCACCTGGTCACTCTCCCGTCACATGATTCACTTAGTATCTACAGTCACATTATTCACCTAATCACTCCCCGACACATGATTCCACTAGTCACCCTCTCGCTATTATCATTTCCATGGTCTATCCCGTCATTTCATTCACCGGGTGTTTCTCTCGTCATAAGATTAACCTGTTACTCTACCGTTACATCATTCACCTAACTACTCTTTCTACATACCATTTACATGGCTACTCTTTCGTCATACCATTCACCTGATCACTGTCCCGTCACATAGTTCACTTTTTCTCTGCTGTCATATCATTCACGAGGTCACTCTCCTGGCATATATTTTCCCTTGTCACTCTCACGTCACATCATTCACGGATCATTATACCTGGACACTCTCCTTTCCCGTCATTCACCTAGCTATTCTTTCGTCACATCATTCACCTGGTCATTCTTCTGTCACATCACCTATCTACTATGGATTAACTGATATTCGTGGATTCTGGAAAATTGTTTTTTTCGTGGATACTTGATTTCGTGGTTTTGGCTTTCGAATTCAAGCCTTGAGAAATTTGAACTTTGCAGAACACTTAATTCATCATTACCATAAGTTTTTGAAATCTTTCTTTCAATTATATTGATTGCATCGGACTTTAATTGATTTTTTTTGTGAGGGTTCTGATGATCTCTTAGCTTTATTAACCTTCAATATAAGATGATACACTCTCCTAGTATAAAATGGAGTGGTGTTGCATCTTACAAAGTTTTTCCAAATTATTTTTGCAAAGAATTCCGCTCAAGCCGGTGCCAGGGGCCGTCTTAAACTTGCAGTGAAGTGAGAGTTTTTTTGCTCCCCTTTGAAGTCCTCACTGTGATTTTGAGATGAAGAACAGCAATATAAGCGCAACTCTTTGCTTTTGTGTGTGTGTGTATGTGTTTTGTTGTTGCTTTGAATGTTTAGGTAAACAAAATACCTTGTACAATTAAATACTGTTCTGAATTATAAATAACCTGTTTATAGGCAAAGTTTGAATAATTCATCAAGTTTTGAACAACAGAAAATAGTTCAATCCGAACTCTCAAACAATTCAACCTCTATAGGTTTTTATCAGTTTGTTTAAATTTTGAATATACAACTGAAATATGACTATAATTAATCTTAAGTTTAATGCAAAAGATCAGATGGGTTTATCAAAAATAAATAACAATTTAATTAATGTATTTACTTGTGATATTATTTGTAGAGAAAACAAAACTTATAAAAATCTTTCTTCTTCGTCGTTACATAGGCATTCAATTTCATCTTTATCAAACTAAATTTATCAATTTTGAGAAGTAGTTTAATCAGTTTTTAAAGGAAATTAAACCCCAGTCTAACATTCTTTCCCTGATAAACAGCATTATCAAAATAAATCTGTCAGAATAAGGAAGATATTCATATGATAGAGGAAGATACGTTTGACTTTTGGGATTCAACATTACTTTGCATGGTATTGCATTGTATTGTATTGCAACGCACTGTATTGTATTGCATTGTATTACATTACATTGAATATTAATGCAATTAATATGATCTTAAGATTATTTTTTTTTATCAAGGCGTGATAATTGTATTTGCTTACATTATTTCAGATGGCCAGCTTCTAAGAAGGTCGGTACCAAAGTATGCCGATGGAGTTTACCATCCGTCCGGCGCAGACAGACCAAATCCCTTTGAACTCAGTAAAGCAGCACACCACGGAGAAGCCGGATTGGGTTCTAAGAGAAGCAGAAACGCTTTGCTCGTATTTTTTGGTAAAAAAGTTCTTTCCCATTCAGATTAATGAAACTATCATGATTTAAGATTGTAACAGACACATACCTACATGCGTGTAAGCCAATTTTATGTTGGGGGATCAATTTTACCTCGTTCTTATGCATTACAAATCAAGTATCTGTTCTCTTATCACTTATTTCTATGTAAATTTTGCTTTTGCCATTTTATACAATATTGAAGAAGTCTGTTTTGTGCCTTATCGAATTAATATTTGAGCAGATAAAACATGTTTAAACTAAACAATTTTGAAGCAGTCTCCATAAGATAGTATTTGCTTTGTTTAGTGTATAGATGAATTGTACGTTATCAGATAGTGCAAAATATAGATTTTATTGCTGTAGACATTATTGCATAACTAGTACTAAACAACCATATTTTATAGTGAAAAGAATTTTTGTATGACAACAAACATTGAAAAAAAAGCAGAAAAGAAAAAAAAAAACCAGAAGAAATATCACTTTGTCGATTTTAAACTAATCAATCGTCAATTTAAACGTTTTTTCATCTTTAAATGTTTTAGGCCAACAAATAGTAGAAGAAATTTTAGACTCTCAACGGCCAGGTTGTCCTATAGAATATTTCAACATTCCAGTACCTCCAGATCATCCCTATTTACAAGGAAAGGAGAGTTTAGAAATGCCTTTTCCAAGAACAAGATACGATTCTAGAACTGGATATTCACCTAATAACCCTAGACAGCAGGTCTGGTGCTAAAAGGCAAATAAGGAAATGTTACAACAATATCATTATATGAGAATACAATATTACAAACATATCTAGATTCACTTTGTCATAGTAAAGCTGAAAAAATTCTATACTCTGACACTTTAAGTCGATATCAAAACAAATGTTTCAAGTCATCACATGAAAAGCATAAAAGACGCTTCACTCCATAATGTAATGGTCCAGAGGTAGCTAATCGACGTAATCTACATATTACACTGTTGTACAATTTTCTGATTTGATACTTTTTGATATTGCAAGGATATTAACTCCTCTTTGCACATATTTTTCTTGAGACTGAAAGTTTGTTATGTTAAAGTTCAACTTGTAGGGACATGCAATGCTTTATTTTTGTTTTTCTAATGTTTGTTTTTTAATTGATTAATATCTTTTTTAAATTTAAACTGACACTTTATCATTGTAAAAATAGGGATTTCTATGATATATTAATATGGAATAATATGCAAAAATTATCAGAATACTTGAAGAATGTCTTACCTTATTCCCGACAGCTAAATGAAATTACTCCATACATTGATGGAACATTGATGTATGGACCTGGTAAGGCATGGACAGATGCTATAAGAGAGTTTAAAGGTGGACGATTGAAAGCGAAGGTCCCTGATCCAGAACGTAAGAAGATAAACGAAAGCTTTCCAGCAGATAATGACATTCGTCTTCCTTTTGCTAATCCTCCAGCTCCAAGGGACCATTTTCTTAGACCAGTCAACCGATTTTGGAGTAAGTTTTGACTTATACAATAAGAAGTGTTATATTCATGGGTAAACTTAAGAACGAGTATCAAACTATGTAATTGTTTACCAGACAAAAGAAATATACAAGTTTTAGGTCACGGTCATAAAAGACAACATCCAATCTTTTATGGTAATATTCTTTATAAAGCACTAAAATGTCAGTATTCACCTCAGAAGGTAACAAAACCTTTAAATAGACTTATTAAGAAGGGATATAGTTACGATACTGTTGTCAGGTCATTAAAGATTGCATATTTTGGCTTTAATATTGATACACTTATAGGGTCTTTGCATCGGAACTAAACACATTTATTTAAAAACCAGTTGTTGGCATGACACGGGTTATGCTCTTCTCATATATTTTATGATGGTATGATACTAAACCCTAACGGAGGGATTGTGCCTGATATTCATATGATGAAGACATAATCTTTCAATCAGTTTAATTGAGGTCTGGAGCTGGCATGTCAGTTAACTGCTAGTAGTCTGTTGTTATTTATGTATTATTGTCATTTTGTTTATTTTCTTTTGTTACATCTTCTGACATCGGACTCGGACTTCTCTTTAACTGACTTTTAATGTGCGTATTGTTATGCGTTTACTTTTCTACATTGGCTAGAGGTATAGGGGGAGGGTTGAGATCTCATAAACATGTTTGAGGGTTGAGATCTCATAAACATGTTTAACCCCGCCGCATTTTTGCGCCTGTCCCAAGTCAGGAGTATGGAACGCCTCAGCTGTCTTATGTGGAACTCTGATATTACTTTATGTTGTTTTATTATTACTTGATGATATTTTGTCTTTACTTAATATGGTTTTGACATTACGTAATGATGTTTTGATATAACTCAATATGGAATAGTCATTACTTAATGATATTTCGATATTACACGATATGGTTTCGTATTGACTTGATATAGTTTTGTCATTACTCAATATGGTTTTGTCATTACTCAATATGGTTTTGTCATTACTCGATGTGGTTCCACCATTATTTAATGTGGTTGTGTCATTAGTCAATGTGGTTTTAACATTACTTGATGTGAATGTGACTTAACGTTATGTAGTTGTTTTATTACATGATGTGGTTTTGTTATTTTGTAATGATGATTTGCCTATTCTTTATATGATTTTAACATTACGTAATGATGTTTCAAAATTTGACGATTTTACACTACGTTTGTTTCATTATTTGATGTGGTCCTGTCATTCTTTGATGTGGTTATCCCATTACTTGATGAGGTAAAATCACGTGACCAATTCGGAAAAAACCTGTTCTATTTTTAGATTTCCATGTTGTATGTGCCTTGGATGAGTGTGGCCATCCATCGAATTAGAGTTCAAATTAAAGTTAGGGTTACTGTTTGAGTAGAACTTTGAGTTTGTCTCCGATTCCGAATTCAAGTCATTATTAGAATTAAAGTTTTAGTTAGCATTGAGTCTCGAGTTGGACTTCAAGTTTGAGTCACATTTAAAGGTAGAGTTCTAGTTACACCATTACATTTGAGTCACTTTTTGAGTTTGAGTAAGATTCGAATTTAAGTCTCATTTAGATTAATTAAGATTTCGAGTTGAAATTCGTGCTATCTTATATGAGTTCGTAATTAAATTTTCTATCGCGGAACAAGGACTTTTGCTCGGGATTCCAAAAAGAGGGCTCCGGGGTATGCGTACAAAAGATAAACAATGTTACAGTATACAAAACGCAACATCGAAGTTGAAATAAAGTTAGATGTGGTGTGATTGACAATGAGACAACTATCCACCAGAGTTTAAATGCAGTGGATGTAAGAAATCATATATAGGTAACCGTACAGCCTTCAACACACCATATAGTCAGCTATAAAAGGCCACCATGCACCATGTGAAAAAATTCAAACGAAAAAACAAACGGTCTTTTTTATATTTAAACAATCTACAAAAAAAATGACACATTATACAACGACAACAATTGAACTTCGTGCTCCCGACTTGGGGCAGGTACATAAAGAAAGTGCACGTGGCGGAGTTTAATATGTATGTGAGCGCTAAATCCTAACCTTACATCGGACTGTTACACTTGTGTAACAGCACAACACGAGAAAAAAATGTAAACTAGACAAAGTGATGCCCCGCACTCAACTCATTTAACCGCTTATACCCCAAAAATGACAAAAAAAAGTTCAATTATCTCCCAAAAGAGCAAAAGATAATAAAAATAAAAACCAACACCACATGCACACCTTCAATATATGTACAAACAGACAGTAAAGAGAAAACTTCCTAGGATTCAAACTGTAAGAGGAGTTATGCGGAATAACTATATACCCATAATGGGACGGACAGACGGACGGACGGACGGACAGGGATAAAACAATATCCCCCAACTTTCAGTTGCGGTGGCATACAAAACAGTTTCATTTGGCTGACTCAATAGATCGGTATGACTGGGTAATATAAATCCATCGGGGTGATCTCGGATGCTCCAGAAAGGCACCCGCCGTGTTATTCGAGAAAGTACAAACCCAGTGATTTGGTTTTATTTGGTAGTTCACATTCAAGAAAAAAGATAACGGTATTATGGTTACGACCACTGGAACATGTCCGTCGTCACATGTGAAACAGATATTCCAAAAAGTTTATTTTTCAATTAGTGCGAGGTAGATCAGGGAATTCAATTGATTACAAATAAAAGATTGATATTTGTATAAGTTCAAATGATCATTTACGCTAAAAAAAATTCGGAGAATTCTTATTTTATAGTATTGATGCTTTGTCGCTAAGTCCGAGCCCCCTCCCCCCGTTTCCCTGTGACTTTAGTGTGAGTTGATTTGAAGTGCTTCATTTGTTAACATTAAAGTTCAAGTCGTTTGATTTGTGTCGAGCCTGCGACATCAATGTTGCGGCAGTGAGACCCAACAAACCGATATTTCGTCGTCGATAGTGGCGTCGGCGTCTCCATCTCTATTTTTTTTTTTTTATTTCTATTGTGTTTAACCTTTCATTATACATGTTACTAAACACGTATGCCATTATAGTTTTGTACTTTTAGAATATCATACTGTATTTGTTTACCTCAACTATTGTATCTGTATTTATATTGTATGTTTCTCTGTAAACTTGTAATTAGTTTTTAGAGAATAAAGTATCTATCTATCTATCTATCTATCTATCTATCTATCTATCTATCTATCTATCTATCTATCTATCTATCTATCTATCTATCTATATCTATCTATCTATCTATCTATCTATCTATCTATCTATCTATCTATCTATCTATCTATCTATCTATCTATCTATCTATCTATCTATCTATCTATCTATCTATCTATCTATCTATCTATCTATCTATCTATCTATCTATCTATCTATCTATCTATCTATCTATCTATCTATCTATCTATCTATCTATCTATCTATCTATCTATCTATCTATCTATCTATCTATCTATCTATCTATCTATCTATCTATCTATCTATCTATCTATCTATCTATCTATCTATCTATCTATCTATCTATCTATCTATCTATCTATCTATCTATCTATCTATCTATCTATCTATCTATCTATCTATCTATCTATCTATCTATCTATCTATCTATCTATCTATCTATCTATCTATCTATCTATCTATCTATCTATCTATCTATCTATCTATCTATCTATCTATCTATCTATCTATCTATCTATCTATCTATCTATCTATCTATCTATCTATCTATCTATCTATCTATCTATCTATCTATCTATCTATCTATCTATCTATCTATCTATCTATCTATCTATCTATCTATCTATCTATCTATCTATCTATCTATCTATCTATCTATCTATCTATCTATCTATCTATCTATCTATCTATCTATCTATCTATCTATCTATCTATCTATCTATCTATCTATCTATCTATCTATCTATCTATCTATCTATCTATCTATCTATCTATCTAATCTATCTATCTATCTATCTATCTACCTTTATAGCTTACTATAGGGTATGGGTTTTGCTTATTGTTGATAACCATACAGTTTTGTTTTAGTTAAATAAAACCGAATTAAACTGTTTTGACATGATAAATATGTAAACCTCCATGAAGTGTTTTAAAACTTGTATAGGAGTATAGGAGTTATTCCTCAATTTCAAGAAAACATTTTTTTAATTTTGTTTTTACCGATAAATGTATAGATAAATGTACAGCCGATCAACATGACGCTTTTACACTTACAGCAGCAATATCAGGCGAGACATAGGGTTCCGTGGAATATTTTACAAATTTATTACAAAATACTGCTTCCGTTTGAGAACTTAGGATAAAACAACAAGACAAAGTGGTTTGGGATATCCCAATTATGTAAGAAATACTGTAAACTTTTAATACTTTTTTCTTATTATTGTCTGCCGGTTACCTTTTTCATGCTAAATTACTCTGAACAACCACTCGAACTTTAATTTGAACTTTAACTCTATGGATAGCGATACCCACCCAAAGCACATTAAACAAATGATATATTGAAATCTGTTTAAAAATAGAACATATTTTTTTCCGAATTGGTCACGTGGTTTTACCTCATCAAGTAATGGGATAACCACATCAAAGAATGACAGGACCACATCAAATAATGAAACAAACACATCATGTAGTGTAAAATCGTCAAATTTAAAAATATCATTACGTAATGTTAAAACCATATAAAGAATAGGCAAATCATCATTACAAAATAACAAAACCACATCATGTAATGAAACAACTACATAACGTTAAGTCACATTCACATCAAGTAATGTTAAAACCACATTGACTAATGACACAACCACATTAAATAATGGTGAAACCACATTGAGTAATGACAAAACCATATTGAGTAATGACAAAACTATATCAAGTCAATACGAAACCATATCGTGTAATATCGAAATATCATTAAGTAATGACTATTCCATATTGAGTTATATCAAAACATCATTACGTTATGTCAAAACCATATTAAGTAAAGACAAAATATCATCAAGTAATAATAAAACAACATAAAGTAATATCAGAGTTCCACATAAGACAGCTGAGGCGTTCCATACAGGAGCATCTGGCCTTTGTTAGTCTTGTATTATTTTTACTTTTAGTTTCTTGTGTATAATTTGGAGTTTAGTATGACGTCCATTATCACTGAACTAGTATATATATTTGTTTAGGGGCCAGCTTAAGGACGCCTCCGGGTGCGGGAATTTCTCGCTGTATTGAAGACCTATTGGTGACCTTCTGTTGTTGTCTGTTCTGTGGTCGGGTTGTTGTCTCTTTGACACATTCCCCATTTCCATTCTCAATTTTAAGTTCTGATGTGAAAGGCTATTTCTGGCCCCCAATTTTGAAGTTGAATCACATCCCGAAAGGAAAAGAGAGGCGGAAGATATCAATGGGAAAAGCAAACCCATAAGTCGATGGCAAAAAAAAAGAAAAAAAAAAGACCAAAAGACAAACAAGAGTATACAACTCACAACATAAAAACAAAACAAGAATGTGTCCATAGTACACGGATGCCCCACTCGCACCATCATTTTCTATGTTCAGTGGACCGTGAAATTGGGGTCAAAACTCTAATTTGGCATTAAAATTAGAAAGATCATATCATAGGGAACATGTATACTAAGTTTCAAGTTGATTGGACTTCAACTTCATCAAAAACTACCTTGACCAAAAACCTTTAACTTGAAGCGACCAAAAACTTTAACCTGAAGGGGGACAATATCATTTTCTATGTTCAGTGGACCGTGAAATTGGGATCAAAACTCTGATTTGGCATTAAAATTAGAAAGATCATATCATAGGGAATATGTGTACTAAGTTTCAAGTTGATTGGACTTCAACTTCATCAAAAACTTTAACCTGAAGTGGGACAGACGGACGGACGAACGGACGAACAAACGGACGCACAGACCGAAAAACATAATGCCCCTAGGTGGGGCATACAAACGAGCAGCACAAATTAAACCACATCGAAATCCGTTGGTAATATCAATTCTGTAGTATCTGGTCGCCGATCCATGTACTACTTTTTTTATATTATATGCTATTTTTTGTATTAACTGTGATCTAAAAAATATTAATAACGAAGAAAAGTAAAAAAGTTCTAACATTTGATAATGATTGGTGAATAATTCTACATTAGAAGTTAAAGATATGAGCATAGCTCATCCTGATATTTAATATAAAAGAAAGATAAATAAGACTAGATCTCGAGTAGATGATTAAAAATTTCAACATGGTCTAAGTTGGTGCTCATATTTTGAATTTAAAAACAATCTGATGTCTGACAATTTTGACAATTAAGTTGCGGTCTTTAATGGATGTTGCTAAGCAACTGTTGTGTTATTAGATTCAATTGGAATTTCGTGAGTTGAATAATTATTTTAGAGATATGTTTATTATAGTGAAACACTATAGATGAAAGCCAATTCTTGAAAGATTGCTAAATGTATTCTTTTGATATAAAAAAGAACAAATTTTTGATCGGTTGCTAAGCAACATTTATGTTGCTAGATTGTTCAATTTCATTTAGTAAACTGAAATTGGAGTGAACTTTCATTTCCTACAGAAAGTTATTCTTATAAAGACACTATGACCTGCATTTATACTAATTTGTATCCTCATATGATTAGTTCATTAAAGTCATCTTTAATTTGAACGTGCTCATCAACTTTTGTGTGTCTAGGTTTAAAATAAACTTCACAAAAGAAAAATTACAACTATAATATGAATGATATTAGATTGTTACAACATACAAGTAACTTCAATGTATTCTATAATAGACAATCTTATTTGCAATTGCGCTAATTTGTACAGATTTATTATGATTAACAAAAGAAGTTGTTAGGCAAGCCGCCTTTCAACAGAACATAAAAAATAATTGTGTTTTTTTTTAAAGTTTTCTATACAAAAGCTGTCAATGATATGAATATAAACTTATTTGAGAGGTTTAATTTTAAAAATTCATTTTTATAAATGTTAAGTAGAGAATTGTGTATTTCATTTTTATGTAGTCTTATGTAGTTTAACTATTTATCATGTAAGTTACAATGAATAGATATTTTCAGGAATTGGAAATCCACGTGGTTTTGAGAATCCCTTTCTCCTTACTTTCGGCGTTTTATTTTTTCGATGGCATAATTATGTGGCAAAAGAGCTTGAAACGGAGCACCCGAATTGGAACGACGAAGCACTGTTTAATGAAGCAAGAAGGCTAGTGATAGCTTACCATCAGGTAATATTTAAGAATTGAATGTTTCTTTTTGTAAATTTATTGGGGTGTAAAAGCGTTGACCGAAGTACATTTTGAATGAAGCGCAGAAGCGCTTCATTCTAAAAATGTGTGCACGGTCAACGCTTTTACAACCCTATAAAATTACTAAAAGAAGCATTCAATACTTATAATTACATTTTTTTTGCTAGGATCATGAAAACACGGATTCTATCAAGTTTTTCTTTTATTTACCTGTGCACTTTATTGTGGAAGCTCTTGTCATTATGAATGTTACATTTCATTTTGAAATGAAGGTTAATTTCAGATTCTAATGCAATTTGTATGTAACAATTTTTTTCATTGGCTTAAAGTTGCCGTCAAATCCACAGTTGACCAGGCGTAACTAAGGAGGGACCCGCCATTTTGAATTGATTGAATCAACAAATGTTCGATTACTTCTATATAATCGAAAATAAAACAACACCTACCTCGAATTCGCCGTTTTAATGTAATTCTATCCGAATTTGAATCGTACAGGTAACGTAATAATCTCCAGTTTGTAAGTTTTCATTTGTATGACGTCATGTTTAGCCATGACGTCTTTGCGCCAAAATCATTCATAAAGTTTCGCGGATTTTTTTTTATTTGTCAAATTTAGACATTTTTTCAGGTTTTATCGTATTATTTCTTTTTGTAATGCATTAGAATCGGAATAACAGTACTGTAGTTGAAGAGTTGCCACCGTCAATTTTGATTTGACGGTCGCAAATCTCCGTTTTACTGTCTCCGCTACGCGTCGCCAGTAAAACTGCATTTGCGACCGTCAAATCTACAATTGACGGTGGCAACTCTTCAACTACAGTACTGTTATTCCTTAAATGACGCGAGATTGCTGTTAGCCAATCAAAATAACGTATTATAATGAAACATACATGTAATGTAATTATTTGGCTGTAATTGGTAGGTTTAAATAGTGCATACGAGTTAATAAATTCAACATCATTAGGAGTCCTTCGAATTTGAAGTCAGTTTATATTTGGCATGGTCATTAGGCAAATATGTTTTGTATGTTTGTATAGTATTCTGCATTTAAGTGTTTAGCAGTATTCAAAATAATTAACAACAAAAAAGTACTACAATACTATAAGGCACATATTCAAACAAAATAATTAAATAGTTCATTCTTGTTTTTAATATTTCAATTTCATTCTCGTTTCATATTTATCACTTTAAAATGATTTCAGAAAATTATAATGCGTGATTGGTTACCAAGATGGCTTCAAATAATAGACCCAGCGGACAGTAACACCTTTTTCAAAGTTCCCAATTATTATAGAAATCCGTCAGAACGTATGTATATATTTATAGCTGCAATATAACTTCTCACGAAAATAATAATTTATAATTCAGTAAATTCAGCCATTATCATTATTGAAATTAATACAATCTCTTGTCATTAAGTGAGAGGAAAAAAATAGTATTAATATTCTTTAATTCTAGCCATATTACCTCGTTTTTGTTTTGTTTACAAAGGCGATACTTTCGGTTGTATTTAAAAATGGAATGCTTTTTTGTAGTTTTTTTTTTGGTGTAAAAGCGTTACCGATGCACATTTTATAGGAGCGTGGAAGCTCACACTTAAAATGTGCGCACGTTCAAACAAACCTATAAAACTACAAAAAGAAGCATTCAGTTCTTATAATTAAATCTTTATGCTACAGAATCTAAATCAAGCCTTTCATTTGTTTTTCTATTCAGGATTTTAACGTTGTCATATAGAGCACGTGCAGTCATATATGTTGCATTTTATATACGTAAGAGAGAGAGAGGGAAAAAAACCTAAGTGATATTCAATCTCATAAGTCGGACAAAAAATTACAACACCACGACCAAAAACGAAAAACGACGAAAATACAGTTCAAATATTTAAACGCTCAGAAATAAAAAATGAAATTAAGCACTGCAAAAGTAAGTAGCACTGTCAAATGGTGATGATGTTTTAAAAATGTTTAAATAATCATCACTTCATTTTGTTTACCTATATAACAAACTGAAGTTTTTTTTTCTGTAAGAAAACCATCAAGCGTTAGAAGTGAAAACTCGCCAAAGCTGACGAAATACAATCGCGACTGTAGATTTTTTTGCAAAACAATTATATTGTAAAGAGGGCTGATATTAACTTATTAATACATTGTATGAAAATTTACCAGATACTTTCCTTATTTTCAGTTTCTTTAATGTACGAGCAAGACGTCTAGATGTGTGTAGATTTTTTTTTTTAATTAGTTTTATTTAATTAATGATTTATATCATATGATTCAATGCTTGTCCTAAGTTATGACTGTTATTTTTATCCAGCTTGCGAAGAACAGTTTTGCTTCAATGGTTACAGTTCAGAAATACATCCTGGTATTACCCAGGAATTTCAAACTGCTGCCATGCGATGGGGACATACGGTAGTTACACCTGGCATTTGGACTAGGTAATGTGGATTGATGTGCACGCAAATGTTTGATTCACAAAACTTTTTCATCTCTTACAAAAAAATGTTCGAAAATTATACAACCAAAACGTCTACTATGCATGGATTACATAAATTGTGATTATACGTATTTACTTTGTATGATGCAGTACTCTTAACTAGTCCTTATCTAATGAATAACTTGAACTATGCGACCAAACCGTCTACTATGCACGGATTGCATAAATTGTGATAATACAAATTCCAGTACTCTCAACTAGTTCTTATCTAATGAATAACTTGGAATAGGATTAAAATATTTCATAAAGCCGAACATAATGAACCAAAAAACTGATTATCTGTATCTGAAAGAAACCGTATAGCTTTTGCTTATAGAATGTTTCTTTTGTTATGATTGATATTTGATAAACTTCAAAATTAACCCAAATTTACCAAAGTATTAATATTTAAGCATCTATAATTTAGTTTAAGAAAAAAAGCCAAAATTGATAGTATCATACTATTAGAAAAAAGTACCCACATATAAGTTACGGTAGGTAAAGTGAATGGGTCCACTTTTTCGAGTGTAGATGGTGTGTTTTTTCGGGTGAACATACATTACGATCAATACGCGAATATTTCCACTTCCCTGCATTGTAAATCACTTACAACTCCTAAATTGTACTGTAAGTGTTTTTCTTTTCCATTGCTGGATAGTAAAAACAATAATTTTGAACATTATAGAAAAGTTGTAAATAAAAACGATAAGTCAGCGTTTTATGTCAAAAAACCCTTAAATACACCCTTGTTAACAAATAACCTGTACAAATTAACGACAATTTTTGTAGGAAATGTGCATACAGCATTATCAAGTCGTTTATAGGAATTCTTTTGTATGTGGATTTTGTTTTTATGTTTTAAAAGTACTTTATTTGAACTCATTTGATATCCTTTTTGTAACATACATACACTAATGGAATACTTTTAACCTGTAAAAGCATCGTTATTCACTCGATAAAACCTGGATGCTACTTCACTATTGCCCACAAACTTTTATACCTATGTTTGACAGGTATTCCTTCAAACTATTATGTTAATAGCTCTATTTTACTCAGTACATCGACTTTTGCAAATTTTATATATTTGGTTTTTATCGATAATTATTTGCAAATATAATTTGGTACAAGTTATATTCCTCTTTATCACATACTATTTGACTATATTACAGGGCTGCCAATTGTCAATACGAGAGTAATCGCACAGTATCGTCTCCAACATCGCATAAAGTTCATGCCATCAGACTGTGTAATGCCTACTGGGTTGGTCAGGTATGTTCTATCGAAATTCTAGTAAACAATTTATTTTTCCGCCAAAAATTGTGTCACTTTTGCTAGGATGTTTCATTACAAATAATAAATTGGAATGAAACTAGTTGGCAAAGATTTACATATAGGGTTGTTCGGTATATTTTCATCATTCATAGGCCTCCGTTCCTTACTGTTTATAAGCTCAGTTGAATATATATGTAGAACTCGGAGGTGCGGATGGGGACGCTGAAGTGCGATGGTCACGCTAAAGTGCGATGGTCCGTTCTCTGATGTGTGATGGTCTGTTTGCTGATGAGCGATGGTTTATATTACGCGTGATGGCTTGTTTAAATCTACAGATGTTCAATTATTATGAGAAGTAGATTTTTTAAATAGTTACTATATAAATTTGCATTCGTTATTGTCTATGTATGTCCTTAGTTACAGTTGCATACTAAATGGGAGATCGTCCTCTTTGATTTTCTACATGTGAACATAATTCTGCGTTAACATATTGTCTTTCATTTACTTGGTTTCTCTCATGAGTTCCTCGTTTACCGTAATATTATGATACGAAGAGTCTATCTGCGGACCTATATGAATTTAGAGAATACCACACTCCATCGCACCAAAAAAGTACCTTTTGTTGATTTGGAAAAAAAAATCCGCTACAGAAGGTTAACTTTCTCCTCTCCGCCAATCACTCCTCGTTTCCCGTAGTATTAACAGTTTATAAGCCCCTTATTAACCCAAAAACCCGAAAAACTGCTTCTAACGTGATCAAACAAATGAACTTCTACATCGACATGGAAAGCATTGACAATAAAGTTTATTTAGTCCATCGCACGTCAGCGCTACCACCATCGCACTTCGGCGTAGCTATCAACAGGATAGCGTCACAATACAACCATCCCACTTCAGCGTGATCAAAAACACACTTCAGCGTCAAAACATCGCACATCAGCGTGACCATCGCGGTTCGGAGTTCCATCGCGGTTCAGAGTCCTACATATATACTTAAATTTAGGAGCCTGTAGGTGAAAGAAAATCCAGACATCTTATGAATATTTAGTATCTTCCAAAAGAGGCGTGGTTTGAGAACCAGCTATATTTATAAAGTGCAGCACATACTTTTGGGGCCTCCAATTTCTTTCTCTTTTTTAAATGACCTGCTTATTTTATTTTTCGTTGTCGCGTGCTCGTATGATGCGAATCTACTTGTGTCAGTCGATATATACGCCATTTTTAAATTATTGCTCAACAACGGTTAGGACTTATTGGTTGCTTATTGGCAAGGCTACGATTCTGTTAATTTGTTATTTTAACGATTTCATGTGACATTTTCCACTCGCAGTCCCTTTTTCGTGACCCTCAGAACGAAACTATTCACTGTATATAGCTTCTATTTTGCATTATATTATGACAATGAAACTGAAACCCGAATAAAACCATCTGAAATTGAAAAGAAATAATAAATACTTCTGATAAAATATAAAAACTGTCAGTTTCACTTAAGATCACAAAAAGCACAAAATGAAAGCTGACTTTAAGTACTGATACTTAAAGTCACCTTTATGGTAAAATGTAACTTAGTCGTTCAATAATTTGATATTATAGGAAACAGTTGACCCTCATATAGACAGACTCGTACGTGGGATGACATCTACAATAAGCGAACAGGAGGACCATATTTTAGTTCCTGATTTGAGAGGTAATTTAGTGTCTTATTTTCCAATGAAGACGAATATTACGTACGCTTTACGCTTTAAGCAAATGATAAATGATGTTGCATCCCAGCTCTTTTGTTCTACCAGGGGTGATCTGAGCCGGATCCAGATCACCCTAGCTTGAGTTTCTTTGTTCTGCATGCTTTCCTTTGGTCTGTAACATTTTGGCGGGAATGTCAAATCCACTATAAAACTTAGAATTATTTATATGGAAAAAGACTAACTATCAAAATTTATGTAGAAAAAATCCAGTGTCTATGCTGGGATTCGACCTTTATCATATAGACCAACGATGCATACCCCACACCAGGACGACTGGATACAAACTCTCTGTTAATTTAACATATTTAAACATTGTGTCAGGGGCTCATAAAGGGTATATACTATATAGTAATATAAAAAGTATATTATAATGATTGTGTGGCGTTCTAAACTAAATTTAATGAAGCGTAAATGTTTTTTTATCTAATCTAGAATAGAATAGCTGGGATGTAAAATAGTTATCCAATTCGGACTTGGTGTGTCAGTGTAAGATCACACTCTGACCTCCGGCCATCGGGGTGATCTTACACTGACACACCGCGTCCTCATGGGATAACTATTACTGAATGCACTGTGTCTTTAATTTGTATTGTATTTAAGTTCGACATTATACCGTTTTAATGTTTGTGAGGGTACGTCACTTAAGTAAATAGCTCTTTCTTTGGTCGTCAGCATTTTTCATCCATTAAAGAAACACCCTGAGAATTATTCGGATTTTTCTTTGGAACACATAACAAGAAATTCGATTATCCATGGTTTATATATAATTACCATTCAAAATTCTTAATTATTTGTCTTTATAAATCACTAATATGGGGAAAAAAATAAATCAAATACGAATACTGACAGCTTGATTGTTCCTCCTTTTTTGGAAAGAGGGGCAACGTTATTGTAATTGAACGTCCGTCCGTACAATAAGTTGTCTTTTGTACAATCGCTGTCTTATGAAAAGTTGTAATATTTTGGTAATCAAAGTAGTCTACCATATTGATTCGATTGTATTAGCGGTAGTCACAACTTTTAAATATTTGTATACCTTTATGAACCATGTGAACACAATTTCTCTGAGTATTAATGATGTTAACCATTTTTTTGCTTAACATTCCTTTTACCTATTTTTGATATAAAAATAAAAAAAAAAACATGTATTTTTTTTTTAAGAGCATTTATTTGGAACTTTGGATTTTTCTCGTCGCGATCTAGCAGCTTTAAATATACAGAGAGCTAGAGATCATGGTCTTCCTGGATATAACGACATCAGACAGGCATATGGATTACCTCGTGTGGACTGGAACGGCATCAACAACGAAACTGTTAATGGTGGAAAAATCAATAAAAGCCTAATCGATGTTAGTATTGAGTAAACTACAAAATGTCTTTTAAATAAACTCATCATAAATACCAGGATTGAAATTTTGTATGCCAGACGTGCATTTCGTCTAAAAAGAATCATCAGTGACGCTCAAATTAAAAAAAAAGATTAAAAAGGCCAAACAAAGTACGCAGTTGAAGAGCATTGAGGACCCTAAAGGAAGCTTCATTGATACTTACCCTTTCTCTTCTTGAGCAAAGCGTAATAACTTTAATAAGTTATATCTGGAATTTCGAATTGAATCGTTGTGCTCAATGACATGTTTATTTTTTTTTTCCTGAAATTTTTACAGTATATCAGAAAAATAGTCTCCTTCGTTTTTTAAATTTTTAGTTTCATTTAAGAAATCTTTGATTGCAGACAAAATACCAATTGATTTAGAAGATAAAGTATTGGCACATTGTTATTTATCACTGTCAATCAAATTGAAATATGGATTGATAGTTTTTTAACTTACAGACTTGCAGTAGGTTCCAACAGTGAAGCGTCCAGACATGAGTATCAAGTCTTTCAGTTATATACACATTTATCGTATTTTTTACTATCATAAGGCAATTGAAAGAGTACGGAGTTTATATGGCAACAGTTCAGCACCTGACGAACTTGATCTGTTTGTTGGAGGAATGTTAGAAACAACATTTGATGGACCAGGGCCATTGTTCAGAAACATAATTCTTGATCAGTTCTTACGCATTCGACATGGGGATAGGTTTTGGTATGAAAATACAGATGAAAGGTAATGATTATTTATATAGTAAGTTAATGTAATTACATGTGTACATGAGAAACATATTTTTCTCACTGCTGACGTTTTATGTTAGTTGTTTTTTTTGTGTGCTTCGTACCGATCTATTGAGTTAAGCTTTTGAAACTAAATTTTATAGTTTGTTTTTATGTTGTGCTGTTACACGACTGTCCCATCTTAGAGGAGGGTTGAGCACTCATAAACATGTTTAAATCCAACAAAGTGTGTCGGACGCATGAAATTTATAAAGTGTTCATTCATTACATTTCTTATCTCTGCTGGGATTTATCAGTCTACGAAGGTATCATTAGCTTAGTCAGTACATCAAAATTGACATGATTTATAACATACCTTTCTTAAATTTTCCGTTTATAAACTAAGGTTTCAACTCCCTCCGGCAAAGTTGACCTTAGATTAATTTGTCCATTATTTTAGGTCTTTTTTGTTCATATAGCTCTTCAACTGTTATAATACATCCTTAGCTTTGATGTATTCGGCTTTGAGTTCCTGATGAAGGTAAATCAAGAAAAGCGCTCCAGACGCACGAAATTCAAAAAAAGTGTTGTTTTCATTTTTTAACCCCGCCATATATCCACGTCATTTGAACTCTGGCGGATGGTTGTCGCATAGCAAATCATACCACGTCTCCTTATTTTATATTCAGAGTATATTTCATTTCAGAATGCATACTATTTAAATCTTTAGATTATGCAGAAATTGTAAAAGTATCCAGTCCAAAGTTCTAATAGAGAACAGCTATACATGTCAACTTTTTTTGGATAGATACTATGATTGCCATATTCTTGCTTTCCGCGGGGAAGTTGTTGTTTAACTTTTTTCATTATTAATCAATGGTTCTGTTTGTCTTTTGCCGAAGTGATCTATTATTTAAACCTTTTTAGACACAATAATGATTCACTTCAAGTACTAATCAAATACGAAAATGATATTTTGAACATCACACATTCAGCAGCTACAAAACGTTTGAATTTACTCTAGTTTTGAATATAATCTTGGAATATTCCGTGCATATAAGTTGAATAGATAGGATGAAAGGACAGAGCAAGGCTTTTTGAAATATTGCTTTCTAATAACACACCGCCGTTGTAAAACATTGTGATTTATAACGTTTATTGAATTTACCACAAGTATGATTGTTTTGAGATTGATTTTGAAGTATAAATAAACCCAAATGTTTTTTCTGCTTGGAATGTCTTCTGCTGAATGTAAATTTTCATTCGTCTTAAAATATATCAACAATACCTTAAGATATGAACGAAAAAACATGCGTCTAACGCAACGAAAACATATTTTAACATCTTATTCCTTTGTATTCACAACAAAAAATAACTTATTTGTTTCGAAAGAAGATTGGACACGTTAATAAAAATGAGAGTTTGTTTCTATAGCACCACAACGACAATTTGGCGAATCCACTAAACTACGTAAAAATAAATTGGAGTTTAAAGCACTAGATTTCATTCGCAAGCGTGCATGGAGAATTTGTCCAATGCGATTTCCAACATAATAATGTGTGGGAACCTTCTTATTTTGTTTACAAATATGTTTTTTAAATAGAAAGAGAGAGTCGCATTGTCTTATATTAAAGAAGATTAAGCAACAAGAAAGCAAAGCACTATAGATATTTAGTTAACCATATCTTTTCAAACGTTAAAGGAGCAGTTGATTTCAAATTTATTTAGATTTCGCCAGTTTGATGACGCAACGATTGATAAAATCAACAACGTAACTTTGAGAGACATCATTCTGAAAGTGACGAAAATAAAAAGTGACGAACTTCCAAGTGATGTTTTCCTAAGTTTCGGTAAGAACTTCGTATTTACAAAAGTAATTTTCAAAACAAAACCAAAATCATTTCCGTTGTCATTTACCACAATGAAACGTATACAAAGACATTTGTCACACGATCTCAGTATAGTTATATTCAGATATGATATGGATAAATAATAGTGATAATATGCGGTCATATACGGTCGTTTCGCACGAAGGACAATCTCATTATAATCATTGTGTACTTGGATGTGGATGAAACGAAATAATCAAGAGAGGCAGTTTATTTATTAATAATGCTTTGTGGATTGCAAACTTATTGTACTAAATTCGTACATGTTGTGTGCAATTGCAATGTTTTTTTTATTCCGACTGCATCTGTTGTCGAAGTTTTTTGTGTTGTTTCAATTTTACAGTTCTTTTCAATGTTTTCCTTCTTCATATTTTTAGAAAATCAATTAAACTGTTTTTCATTTATTACCCTATCTCAGCAAAGCCTAAAGAGACTAACTTTTTATTGTAGAATTATAAAACTCTCCAATTTAAATTTTTTGGTGTTTAAGTGGAGTGACACTAGGCAAATCAATTCATCAGAAATACTAAAATCGAACATACGACTGTACCTGACACATTTCGATTGGATTTTATATGTACCTCCTTTTTTTCACACGGTAATTATCAAACTCTAGCACGTTGAATATGCCGTCAAATCAAGGTATAATGTTGAGAAATATCAGTTTCTTATTTCCGACCCTTCACTAATAAAATCAATTCATAATTTCAAAATAGACATGAAAAAAAAAAGAACTGTATTGAATTTAAAAGTTCGCAAAACATAATAAAAATTGAAAGTTCAGACTTATCATATACGGATTTAAAAACTTGTCTTCCAAAATTATTACCGCATGTATAAATGCATATAATCGACAACTGAAAAGAAAGTTCAAACTATCAAAGTAATTTGCAATTTCTTTTTGTCAGTCCCGAGAAGAAAAGATTGCAGTTATATCAACAGTCAGTTTATATATCTTAACTACATGTGTTCATGTCTGAAAAAAAAATCTATAAGCCAAAGTTCTTTGCAATTATTAGTATATCTAAAGGTGTATATCCATTGATATCTTTTTTAAAAAGTGAATGTGTATACAATGACATGGTTGCATTTTGTTGTTGTTTTTATTTACCTTTGGAGCAAGGAATTCTCAATACTACACTAATAAGTATTTATATTAATTGACATGATACGGGGAAATCACTTAATGGTTTTTCCTATCTTAGCAAAGACTAACGAAACTCCATTTTCATTGTAGAATTATCTAAATTTCCTTTTTCATTTTTGCGTGTTAAAGTGGGGTGGCACTAGGCAAATTATTTAATTTGAAATGCTCAAGCTTCAAATACGACTGTAATATACACATTTCGAATGAATATTTTACTTTTTATATGTATTTTCGATAATCGAACATTATAACGGTGCAATTGCTGTCAATTCAAGGTCAAGGGTTAAGAAGAGAGATAGTTATATTAGTTTTTTTCCTTATTTATTTACCTATGAACCGAAGAATTCTCAATACTGCAAAAAGTATCTATATTTATTGACAGGAGATAATGAAAATGTGATAAAATAATATGAAAACAAAAAGATGCTTTTTACGTTCCCAAAGCTTTACAGTGGAATGTTTTGCACTTTTTATCCGTTATTTGCATCTCTTGTTTTAAAATGAAAACTGAAGAAGATATATTAAGGACAAGGGTCTTAAAATTCGTGAAAACAGGAAGTTTTTCTCTCGAAATTTGATATATGTTGATAGTAAAATTGGCTTAAAAGTTCAGTTTAAGCCCTGCTGATTTTCTTCCGTATGAACAGTAGGCAAACGTGTTTTAAACGGAACGATTTTCTCTTTAATTAATTTTACTATACTTAAGCTACTGTTATCTTTAACCATTTCCGATTAAAATATAGAAAAACCATGTATCTTTTCAGAAATATTTACCAGTTAAATTTATTCGTTCATGTTTATCTTCGAAATGTTGTACGCTGTTCAATAAAGTTCATACGTTTTCTTAAACAATTTCAACATACCAAATCCAATTATCTCTGTTTGGTTAGACCCTCTGTGATAGATCAACGTATATGTAAGATCAATTCTTAATAAATAATTGTAGATATACAACTGACATTCTCATGACGCGGTATTTTTAGCTATAAAACCAGGTTTAATTCACAATTTTCTACATTAGGAAATCTATGGAATTTCATATGAGCACATACTTCATGTCATTTATAAAGTTATGTATTCATTATTTATTGTAGTTGATGAAGTACTTTTGTATATATTCGTTTATGTAATTAAAGTTGTAAGTATATTGAATAGGCTTTTAGGTCTCTATGTATTTCTATTTTAGGTGACCCATGTCCGCAACCAGTACAACTAAAGGCAGACTCAAACCAGATGGTTAATTCGACAATAACCATTGAAAATTGCACCAGACTACAACACTATGATTATTTCTCTGGAAGTGAAGTTTCTTTTCCATTAACATTTGTTTTCCTCGGACTATGTGTCCCTGGTAAGTGAGATATTTCATTGTAATATTATTATTTTCATTTTCAGCACTTTACCAGAAAAAGGCTAGTGAGACAACAAGTATATTTCTTATAAGTTAATCTATAATTGATTGCACACACGAACATAACGATTGATAGCTTTAAAAATGTTTTCTTTCATCGTCTACAATAAATAGCAACTATTAATCAAAAGATTGAAATTTAATTTATTTAAACGGACTTACTAATGCGTCTTTTAATGCGCCATTTTTCAATCTGATCAATTGATATTACGTTGTAAACTGAATACAACTTTTACATTCGTTCAACTTCAGACACACGTCAAAGGTGGTAATAGTTAAGGTCTAGTTAAAAAATAAGTTATTTTATAGGACAGAGTTTTTAACTATGCTTTCAAATAAAAACTGCATTTTGGGGCGTGATGTTATTTGCCGTTCAAATAAGGCAATCAATTGACTATGCTAGAGACAGTATTAGCCAATCTTTAAGGAGGTAGTCAACCCATAACTGCTGGTCAAACATCCTCAAAACATGTGCCATGCACTAAAAACTATTAACAGCCGTTAAGTAAAGCATTTCTATAACAATTTACATGTTTTCTATTCTATAATATAATAAAGACAAGATAATGATATTAAACGTCTTGAATACTATTACCAGTTTTAAAAAGGCAAAGAACATCATTTTGTAAACGACCAAGTCAAACAGCTTTGGTATACATTTTCATTCGGTCGTTCAAACTAGCATCATTTCACTTATTAATCAAAACCCATAAATTCCATAATAGGAGCTATTATGATTTGTAAGAATACAATTCTACAAAATCATCCCCGGTTTTTGGTGGGGTTCGTTTTGCTTGGTTTAAATTTCTATGCTGTGTTGTGTGTACTGATGTTTGTCTTTTCGTCATTTTTCGTTTTTTTGCCATGGCATTGTCAGTTTGTTTTCAACTTATGAGTTGGAATATCCCTTTGGTATCTTTCGCCTCTCTTTTACAAATGTTACTTTGGAAATTTGACTCTAAATATTGTGATAGTTGATTAAATTATACACGAATTAGATGAAGAGTAGCAAATATTTTATCAAGAATAAAAATAAAACCGATGTACAATCCTCAAAACTTTGGATAATAGAATCTTGGCTCTTTTATGAATTTATTGTATCGATCTGATGAGTTAAGCCCTTTTCAACTGATTTGTACAGTTTCTTCTTATGTTGTACTGTTACACCACTGTCCCAGGTTAGTGGAGGGTTAGCGCCTTCAAATTAGTCTAACCTCTCCACATTCTGTATGTGCCTGTCCCAAGTCAGGAGCCTGCAATTCAGTGATTGTCGTTTGTTGCTATATATTATATTTGTTTTTCGTTCATTATTTTGTACATAAATCAGGCCGTTAGTTTTCTCGTTTGAATTGTTTTACATTTGTCATTTCGGGGCCTTTTATGGCTGACTACGCGGTATGGGTTTTGCTCATTATTGAAGGCCGTACGGTGACCTATAGATGTTTTAACATACATCTATGTCATTCGATGTCTCTGGTTGAGAGTTATGTCATTGGCAATTATACCACATCTTCTTATTTTTATTCTCAATGATATGAATTCTTCTATATGACTACTGAAGTTGATTATAATACTGAAAGACGTATATAGATGCGCATCACACGCGTATAGTGCAAATATTCATATTGTCTGGAATGAGCAAAGTATGAAAACAGTGATATGATGTTATATATTCTCGGTATTAGATGGGGAATACAACAGACTGAAACAAGCCCAGTCTATGTTTATACAGCAAATGTAATTGAAATAAATATATTTTGTTTAATAGTGCTTACAATGAATATTATCAATGCTTATTACATATTTATAATTATGAAGAAAATTAATGTATGTACAGTTCAACGAAACTGTTTCCCTTTCAGCCACAATCGGGATAATGTTATTCCTAAACAAAAGAAAACAGAAAGAAATTGCTGAAGCTCGAAAAAGACTTGCACCAAAACGACAAAAAACTGCTGATCCAAATACTTTTACCGGTAACATGATTTATATATTACAGTGTGAACATTATTGTTTAAAACATTAAAACAAGTTATAATCGACATAGAAAATAACAAGTCCATTACGATTTAATCTTTGAAATGAATATGCATTACATTTAATTAATGCACTCAAATTAATTCTGTTATTTTTGTTCTCCGATTTCATTCTTATTGATGTTTACCTCATAACCCCTTTTATTCATTCTGATCAGTTATAATCTTTTAATGTCATTGCCTCTTTGATGTATTTAAAAAAAAAATTAAATATTTCGTATAATAGCCTATATTTATGTATTTCAAAATAATAGTATTATATATTACAGGTTATAGTGCCAATGACACGTATTTCTTGAATAGCTTTCATGAGAAAGGCTTGTTTGAAAGTAAAACACAATAAGCATTTAAAAGGATCAAAAACCGTACAGAACCCTTAGAAATGTATTGGTAGTGTATAAACTTTCATGTCTTTAAGTATATCGAACATGCTATGCTTACATTTTCTAACAAATAACTTAATTAATGTTCTATATTTAGTTGTTGAATGGGTTGGACCTAAAAACGGAGAAAGAACAGATAAAATAGTATTTGACAAAGAGAGAAAGAAGATTCATGTAAATGATTTACGTAGAAAACCACTTAGGATGCTGGATTTTAGACGTATAGAGGGAACTGCTCAGAAGGTTCATTTCCGAGTATCAACTGACCATGAAAACAACATGCTTTCTGTGAGGTTACCTGGAGAAATAGATTTGGTAAATTTATCCACGAGCAATAAATTCATAGCACCATCTTTTCAACTACAGCTGATATATCTCTAAAATAATCTTTCCTTTTACAAAGTATTAACCAAGATATCTCTAAACATACTGGCAAAATTTACCTAGAGAAACTTACTTTAAATAAATCACATATAGACAGCAATAACTGTCCTTTTCTGAATTTAAATATATCAGTTTCACACGGGAAACTCTATACAAAGCTAACGACAAAATGGACGATTGTTAGTTCCCTATTGTTAATTTTCGTTACTTTGCACGGCGTCGTTCCTTTAGTCCCATCTAATGGTGTATATATATCCCGACTCGTTCGCTATGTCGGTGGCTGAAGTAACGTTTTAAATTTCAATGAACGTAATCTATGTATCACTGGTAAGTTATCAAATCGTTGATTTCGTTACCACTAATGACTTGACTTAATTTATTCGAAGAAAAAAAGATTTGGTTCGGAAGTGTGGCTGTACCTATAGAAAATTTATTACAAACGGGATATCACAACCGATTGTTTACGGTTATGTTGTTAAAAGAGCCGGTACAAAATTTAGATCCGATGAATGTAAACTTATTTATCGTTTGAATAAACGTATTCTAAAAGGTTATGAATTTAACACCGTAATATGATCTTTAAATATTGTTTTATCGTTAAAACAATGATTTTGTTATTAATGAATTAAAATAATAACATAACTAAATATCATTGCTAAACAGTTATGAACATTTACGGTCCCTACATTCTGTCGATACTTATATTTTGGCATTGATCATGTTTTTCTCTGACTAATTAATTGGGTATGTATCTATTGCTCTTTTTGTCTTAGATACATTATTTTTCATTAGTTGTTATTGGCTTTAAACTAACTTTCAGTCACTGTGAGTGCTCTCAGATCTATACTTATTGTCTTAATAGATATAAGAAGATGTGGTATGAGTGCCAATGAGACAACTCTCCATCCAAGTCATAAATTTATAAATGTAAACCTTTATAGGTCAAAGTACGGTCTTCAACACGGAGCCTAGGCTCACACCGAACAGTAAGCTATAAAGGGCCCCAAAATTACTAGTGTAAAACCATTCAAACGGGAAAACCAACGGTCTAATCTATATAAAACGAGAAACGAGAAACACTTATGAACCACATCAACAAACGACAACTACTGAACATCATATTCCTGACTTAGGACAGGTGCAAACAAATGCAGCGGGTTTAAACGTTTTAATGGTACCAAACCTTCACCCTTTTTCTGAAACAATAGTGTAACATCACAACATAGAAAACACACTATAAAATATCAACTGAAATAGCTTAACTCAATCAAAGGACATAGTAACACCATTGAACATACACTGAACAAATATAAATTTGACCTATGATACAATGTAAATTCAAAATAAATAAACTAAGGGAAGAATAAATTAAGTCCTTTTGTTAGTTTTTTTGTGTGTTTTGTTTCAATCTGATGAGTCAAGTCTTTCAAATAATTTTAATAATTTGTTCACGTGTTGTTCTGTTACACCATGATCCCAGGTTATGTAAAAAGTTCGGCGCCCGCAAACATTTTTAACCCGCCACATTTTGTGTGTGAATTTCATAAGTCAGGAGCCTGTAATTCAGTGGCTGTCGTTTGTTGTTGTATATCATATTCTTTTTTCGTTTATTGCTTTGTACAAAGATCAGGCAGTAAGTTTTCTTTTTTGAATTGTTTAATGTGTCATTCCGGGGCCTTTTATTTCTTGCTTAGCGGTATTGGTTTTTCTCACTGTTGAAGACCGTAGGATGACCATTACCATCTTCTACGTCATTTGGTCTCTGGCGGAAAATTGTTTCTACATCTTTTTTATTTTAAAATCATTTAAGTTTTCATAAGAAGTCTTGTCCTTTGTGTATCTCTAAACGAACAGTAAACATAATATCTAACCTTTTTACTAGCCCAGTAGTTAGCACATTTGTGTTGACATGAATATCAATGAAACGTTCATTTTCTGTGAATATAATGTTCATAAAATGTTATATTATCCAAAACACTTAGGTTTTTCTACCCTCAGCAGATAAAGCCTTAGCCGTATGAGGAGAAGTTTTTCAGAATTTTTGCTTTTCAATGTTCTTCATCTTCAATATGATTTGACTTTCCAACTGTTTTGACTTAAGCGTTACTAATGGTCGTATTTAGACGAAACACGCGTCTTTCTTACTAAATTATAAGGCTGGTATCTTTGATGAGTTTTTATATTCTCTTTTATGAAAAACTGGTATTAAGTTCTCTTGTTAATTCCGATCACATTTTTATGACACAGATTCTCAAATTTAATGACATGGAAGAAAGAGAGGGATTTATAATGGCATTAGAAGGGTTTTTAAGAGACCTACAAATCAATCGTGAAAAACATCAGTTTACAGAAAAGACGATAATGGATGAAGCTAATACAAAAGAGAAAAGACAAGAATTGTTAGACACATTCTTCCGTGTTGTCTGCTTGCAGGTATGTCACATCATAAACTAGATATTTCAATGTCTTCTGCTATGACATTAGCCTGTTAATCAAAAGTTTTAAAAAAAAAGATTCTAGAAGTAATGCTTTTTATCTGATGCTGTAACAGTTTATTACATGGTTAAAACCTAACAATTTCTAGTGGATTTGATATAAAAAATCATTTGATGTATATAAAATTATAGCTCTTTTCTATAAAGCTTCACATCTTTTTAACAGTGTCAGAAGTTATTTGAGTTATCATAGCTGTATATCTGCAAAGTAAACTTTATATTCAGAGAACATTGATATAGTCGAAAAATTGTTTTAACCTTTTAACATCTGTACAAGCATTCTCACTAACTTTTCATTTTAATATGAATGAAATCTGAGGTTTATGTCAATTTGACACCAATCCGACTGCAAGATTTGTTATTATGCAAAAGACAGCCGATTCTGTATCATCAGAAGATATATTAAAATGACCTTAAATGAGACGCCAAACTGTAAGACACTAATAACAACAAATTCCAATTGACAACATTTTAAACCCTATTGAATTCCATTTCATCAAGGCAACAAACAAAATTTAAAGGAATAGCATGAACTCCAAAAGGCACGAGACCAGGTGTATCAATATGATAAGGATCTCATGCTTTGCATGAATCACTAGCCATGCGAATCAACCTATTCATATTTTCACGCAATACTATCGATATAAAAAAATACAAAATGATATCACTTATTTTTTTAACTTTTAATTTACAAACAGATCCCCCAAAAAAAAAAAAGATTTGATAAAAATACTTAAAATATAAGCAATTCAAGAAAACTATTTAATATGATGTTATGTTTTTCGAAGAAAAAAATCCAAATATTTAACTGGTGAAGTACGATTGCAAGTCGGCAGCCAATATATAACTGTTCAACTAGTGATTTTCAAATTTCAATATGCTGTTTCTGATGAAAAAAAATGTTGGAGGTTCGATATTGAGGATTTTTCCTTCTACCGTAAATGAGTTATGGACCTTGATTAATTGGAAATTTTACTTTCTGTCGTTTCCGTGCAAAACAAAAGGAACTCAAAACAAAACATTTAAGAAAATGTATAATGGAAACCCTAAAATGGAACAGGTGGACCTGAACGCCCCGTCGTGTTGCTTATGTTATTACAAATCCTGTAAATAGTCTAATTCGGTAGGTCACATTCGTGAAAAGGGAAGGGTATTGTAGTTACGACATAAGGAACATATCCGATATCATCTGTGAAACGGTTATTCCATAACGGTCAACCAACTCGTGATGGCGTCCGTACAATGCGTTCAGGTCCGGTTCCTTTTTAGGGTTTCCATTATACATTTTCTTAAATGTTTTGTTTTTATAGTTGAATTCTCTAGGGTTTCATCAGCGATATCTAACCCTATTCATTCATATGCTGCTTTTTCATTTTTTCATTTTGTGTTATGAACAGCTTCTTACAACAGTACAGATTCAAAAGATAACTTTGTAGAAATTAAGGATCATCTTTAGAAGCGACTATTTCAGCTTTTCGTCAGTGAAATTTCAATTTGCTGTAAATCAACATTCTAGCGAGTTTATATCTTTAAGCTTAAGCGATATTTTCGAGCTTGCATTTCCGGTCATTATTCTTGAAATCATCCTTCGTAAATTGTACAGACGCCATCACGAGTTGGTTGACCGTTATGGAATAACCGTTTCACAGATGATATCGGATATGTTCCTTATGTCGTAACTACAATACCCTTACCTTTTCACGAATGTGACCTACCGAATTAGACTATTTACCGGATAACATAACATAAGCAACACGACCGGTGCCACATGTGGAGCAGGATCTGCTTACCCTTCCGGAGCACCTGAGATCACCCCAGTTTTTGGTGGGGTTCGTGTTGCTTAGTCTTTAGTTTTCTACGTTGTATCTTCTGTACTATTATTTGTCTGTTTGTCTTTTTATTTTTAGCCATGGCGTTGTCAGTTTATTTTCAATCTATGAGTTTGACTGTCCCTCTGGGATCTTTCGTCCCTCTTTTACCTACATCATCATGAATTGGTTAACTGTTATTAGATGTCTGTAATATATTATCGTTATTACATGTTGTAACGTTTATTATATTATTTATTTGTGCGTTTCTCTGTGCTGAGTGTTCTTGCGTTTGTTTGTGCTGTATTTCTGCCACGTAGTGTTGTCACTGTAGCGATAGTTTTTACCATTGCCATATAAACGGGAGGTTTGGCTAGCCATAAAACCAGGTTCAACCCACCTTTTTTTCTTAAAATGTCCTGTACCAAGTCAGGAATATGGCAGTTGTTATCTAATAGTTCGTTTCTACATGTATGTATGTTGGCGTTTGTTTTTGTTGCACTTCAGTGTTTCTCTTGTGCCGTTGTTTTCCTCTTATAGTTGATCTGTTTCCCTCGGTTTTAGTTTGTAACCCGGATTTGTTTTCTCTCAATCGATTTATGCCTTTTGAACAGCGGTATACTACTGTTGCCATAATTTATTGGGTTACTGTCTCAATGACGTACACACACACACACACCTCCTTTTACATAATTTCCCCTATCGTCAAGTCCTGACTGGTGTTTTCATAGAACTGCAATATTATCCTCATGACCTTACCTTTTCAATTTGTTGTTATAACAATTATCAGGAGAGATGTCCCTTGACAGTACAGTTAGTATTTTTCTTTAATACGTCTAGAAAATCCACAAATATGCAAATATATTTATCTTTTTTTTTAAATCGTTTGTTTCGAATAAAATGACATGAACTTTCCCTAAATCTTTTTTTAAATCCACTCAATTCATTATTTTGCGTAAATTTTATGTTGCTCTAATTTCAATGAGTTGTAGATTTAAACAAATGACTTAACAGTATAAAAATTTTTACAGGGATTTAAACATATAAGATCTAATGTAGACATGGGTCATAACATACAACTGGAAGAACTAAACAAGATTAGAAACATTCAACTGACACGTACTGAATTTTCTGAAGCACTTGGTCTGAAACCCACATCAGTATTTGTACGAAACATGTTTCTTATGGTAGATAAAGACAAAAATGGATTTGTTGGATTTGAAGAATTTCTAGATCTCTTTCAGATTTTAGCAGCTGGTATAGTAAAATTATTATTTTGAAAGCCGTCAGTCTGGTTATAATGTTTTTATATTGTTTGCTGAAATATGACCATATTATAATAAATTTTTTTAAGTTGTACTTCCTTTATTACAGTGTACATACCATTCCTATATTCAACTCGAACATTTGAAGTAATAAAACATTTCAAGTATTGCATACCTTTCACAATAATTGCCTTCATTTTTTTTTATATTTCAGATAAATTATATATACTGTAAAATGAGAGAAAGCCAATCATTGATATTTTTTCATTGACTATAATTCTGCAGAAAAAAGGCAACAAATATTACATCATGGCTACAGTAGTTAGCCGATGATTAACGAATCAACAAAAACATGTGTCTACCCCTATCTTTAGTAGTGCATACTTTTCTTTTCTATAGGTGATGCCGAAGAAAAAGCACAGATGATTTTCAATATGTATGACATTAAAAAGCAAGGGCATCTCACAAGACAAGATTTCAGCAAAATGTTAAAGTAAATAAAAAAAATATCCATTTTATGCATATACGAAAGAAGAGGTCATAATAAATTCTGGTCTGTATTGCCATTTTCCAGCTATATCGTCCGTTCATCCGTTGCATATCAATTTTAATTTTAGGTTTAAAAGGTTTACCATGAAGTTGTGCTTGCATCAACTTGAATCTTAATACATATTTGTATTATAATGTGATTTAAAACAAAATGCCAGATAAGATGATAGTGCGAGGGGGAATGTATGACATAATACTTTTGATCCATTCAGATCAAATGTTCACAAGTTTGGTCCATCTGGCTAGCAATTTAAACATTTTCTGGCAGTCAGATTCAAATTACAAGTTAACTTTGACTATACCCCCAATAAAGAATTTATAACAATTTATAAATTTGTATGCGTTCAAAAAAAAGTATTACAAAAATACCGAACTCTATAAAAACTGACAAAATCAAACGCTATCAGTCAACAAAACAGTTAAAAAAAACCCTGCCATATTCCTATAAGCGCTTTTCAAAACTTTTCTTGCCCAAAGCCAACCATTTTAAAAGGCAAGGATGTAAAAATATAAGTATCAAACAAGAATTGACTTGTAAAGTGTGTAAAATGATTTAGTATAATACTGATTATGTTTAAGGTAAAAACAAAACTCATTTTGAATACATTCTATCAAAACAATACAAATGATTTTGAACATTTTGATAGTATTAGATTCAATTTAAGTCGCCTCATAATTTGTAGGTCGCTTCTTGACCTGTCAGACACATCCATTGACCAGAAAGACCTCAATAATTTGATAGATACTATGTATTCATCAGCCGGTTTGTCACCAGCAGAAAAGATTGGATTCGAGAGTTTTAAGAAGATTTTTGCCTCTGAAGAATATGGAAGCACTCTTCAAAATGCTACACTGAATATCACATGTAACTATCCATAACATTGATATTTCAATTGATCCACTCTGAGTCTTGTAATATCAAATGATTGTAGTAGTAATTTTGATACACGAGAATTAATCACTCCACCATTTAAGGATGTTCGCCTATATTGTTTTTGACTTTTTGTCAGATATTTGGAATCCTCTGGTTTTATCCATGTAGTTTCATTACAAATTTTGCCCACTGACTTATTCTTTTCTTTTTAAAAAAATATAAGATATAGCCTAGGAGGCGATTTTTAAAAAATCTAGAGCGAATCATTTCGCGCAAAATGTTTAATGGTTTATTTTTCAAAAACAAGGACACGAACCTTTTACTTGTTTCGGTTATTTTTTAGTTTGGACATTTATATACTATCAATTTAAAATAGTCTTTTAAAACCTTATTATTTTGAAACAGCGAACATCCTCAAGAAACATATTACAGTTGTCTCAGTGAAAAACGACTAAATGTTAATACAATATACAGTATTATCTTTCAAACAGGCCCACATTTGAGGGCAATGCAACTTATTTATTTCTGAAATCATTAATTTTACTCTAAATCATAATCTGAAGTAAGTAACTCCCTTTGCTTCTGAGAAGTATTAGTTTCCTATAAAGAATAGTCAAACATCGGAAATGTTTAATACATGTGTATTCGCACCTGAAATTTATATTCTATAAATCTCTTATTTGCTGTAATATTTATTTTTCATCATAAACTTAAGGTGGTACCAAACACCTTAACTAAAATTATTTTGGCTCGTTTAATTTTCATAAAATTTTGACAAAATATTTATTTTGACCCTTTGTCAAAAATATAAAAATTTCAAAAAACTTGAACCACACACTTTATCGGAAAAATTTCATTGGATATATAGCAGTTTGACAAACACTAGTTTTGATCATTGAGAAGCTTAATATTTCCATAAGAATAGAACGTGATTAAAACGTTTAGCTGATTTTTACAGAGTTATCTCCCTGTAGTGTTATGTACCACCTTAATCAAACCTGGTTTAAAAAAAAAATACACTTCAGGAGTTTGTTGCGTCCGACGGCGCTTTTCTATATTTACCTTTATCAGAACGCCACTACCCAAAACATTGAATGGCAATAAAGAATAGTCAAATCCACCTAAAGTCAACTTGGCCGGGGAGAGATATAAAGTTAGGCAAAGTGTTTTCATATATAAGTAATTGATAATTGAATTTTTTTTTCATGGTTGTTTTGCATAAATTTCATCGGTAAAGCTACCGATCAGGTAACTTAATCCTGTGTAATAGTAATTTTAGTGTAAGATTTAGGTTTTGGGAATCTTTGTCGAAAGACTAAGATATATGATTCCTATGTTGACAGCTGACGCAGTTGGAGATATGAAACAAAAAAAATCAGCAAGATTTGAACAGAGAAGAAAGACATTCATAAAGAGCTACAGGTATGTTACACACGTATTAGTTTTAGTTTAAGATATGTATTATTTTCTATAAATGTTTATTTTATCTTCTAAAACAAGGGAACAGACGAGTTTTTGTTATCACTTGGCGTCCGCCATCGACAGGTGTACCGTCGTAAACTTTCTAAAATAATTTGGATCATCAGGCCAATTCAGAGTAAGTTAACCCGAATAATCTGTAGACTGTCGGTTATAAATTTTTGTGTTGTCATTCATAACTAACGACCTATTTTTTTACAAAACAATTTACGAAAAACAAAAATGACAGTCATAAACCAACGACAACCACTGCACTACATGCTTCCGACTTGTAAATGTTCAACCCTCCCCTAACCTGGGACAGTGGTGTAAAAACATAAGAACAAACTATAAAAATTAGCTGAAAAAGGCTTTACTCATCAGATCGATACAAAGCAGAAAAACGTCGTCTTATACTGATGAAACTATGATTTATTAGTCTTTATTCAACTTGAATGGATTCGAAAAGCTGTACATTTGAAAATGAGTAATTTGGTTCTGAAAACAAATTCGATTTCGAAAGAGGTAAACATAGACATCAAAATGACCTTTTGCCAGGTGAATAAGAGCCTCTAGCATACATCAGTGTGTTTTTGCATAGAACATAATGGAATGTATATGAGAATTACTAAAAAATATGTTCTTTGATTTCTTTTTTCTTATATATTTTATAGCCTGAAGCTATTCGATACATACAAATTATTCCAAATCATTTCCTGGTGTAATAAACGATGAATTATAATGCATATTTATCTGAAACTTACTTTATTTTGAATACATAAGTTTTAAAGAAGACGTATAAGATTGTGGGTTATGGGATGTTTTGTTGTGAAAGGACCTGGTATTTTTACACTAATATTTCATGGTTTCTAGACGATGATATTTCAATATCGAGTATCTAATTATATTCCATCCGACGTGCTAGTTTTTACGCCATCTAATATATTACATAATTCCTTTCATCTAATATTATAAGTTTTGTCATGACTTTTTCAAAATATAATAAAAAGTATGGGTCACAGGGCCTTTTTGAAAGATTAAGGTTGTGCAAA